>PVKA01000128.1:0-227456 GCA_004027165.1 Ctenomys sociabilis | reverse complement strand
TCCAGCATGTGGGGCCCACCTGGCATGTGGTGCCGGTGATCGAACCCCAGTCCTTGTGCTTGCCTAAGCAGGTGCTTAGTGTGCTGACACTAAGTATGGCTGGCCCAATACTGCATTCTACAGAATTTTACAAATCATTTAAATTGTGCAAGCGAGAGTCATTTGAGCTACCTTTAAAAGTCTACTAAGAAAATAATCCCATCTATCCTACCTGCAAGCATTAACATTTATTTATAGCTTTTCATTTTAGTTTTATTCATTGAGCTTGCCTCTACATTACTTTGAGAGGTATCTAAAGAAATGTCTCCTTTCAAGTTTGATGACTGAAACAAAAATCCACTATGATTACTGGGGAATAACAGAAAAGTAAAGTTGCAATATTGAAACTGTTTCTGTGGATTCATTTTGGTTCCTAGATGACGATTGGTCATACTATTCAATCACAATTTTCCTCTCAAGGTTAAATGAGTAGTCATTCTGGTGGAAGAAAAGGATGTACTGTTTTGTTGGCTATGATATTCACTGTTCAGTATTAAGTGTTCATGAAGAGTTTCTGAAGAAGCAGGTATCAGTTCACTAATGGAAGCATCTGAGAGGTAATTGCTGTTTAATGTGTTGATGACTAGCACCATTCTGAAGTGGGCTCCTATTATCTCAGTTTGTAGATCCAATACTTTAACAAATTTTAGAAGACTTTAAACCTCTTTGTCTCTCATCACTTGAGTGAAAAATGGTACTTTTCCAATCATTACAACATCATTACAATTTTATTTCCATAAAATGGAAAATATCCATTTTATCACAATCCATTCTATAGTATAATGTCTCTTCCTAGGCAGACAATTACATACCTGGTGAGACAGCGTCTTCCTGAATACCGAACAATTTTGTGGAAGGTATCTGGTGTTTGAGTCTGTGTAGGCACGCTATTACAAGCTGCCATTGATGGGTGGTTCCTAAGTAGTAGAAATTTATTTCTAACTCCTCATGGTTATGAAGAATTGTACCTTGAAGTTGAAGTTACAGACAGATTTACTGTCCTGTGAAGGCCTGCTTTCTCATTCACAGATGGCACCTTATCTCTGTGTTCTCTTAGAAGGCAAGGAAACTTTTCTGGGAACTTTATTAAGAGGTCCCTACTCTCATTCATAGGAGCTCTGCCCTTGGACTTAATTACCTACCAAAGTCACGCAAAGTAAATACTATCACTTTGGGTATTATGTTTTAGTCAGTGGGTTTTGGTGGGACAGAAGCACTGAATCTATAGTATCTAGGAGATGAATTCATTATAGCAATAGAGCTCTTTCTAGTTAGAAGAAGCTACACGAAAGGCTTATGTACAGCTAAAATCTAGCTCTATATGCATTTCTCATTGCTATACATCAGCTATAAATCCAAGAGTCAAATGTGTTTCTAACCAAATCCCCATTATTTGTTTTGATTATAATACAATTACTACTATTTTCAAAAAATGCTTTTTACATTTATAGTTTAAGTACTTTTTGGTAAAAAATTAAAACATAAAGTTAAGAATTTTTCAATATTTAGATTTTGGTTAAAGCTAGAAAGCAAATAAAGTGTTAGCAGTATGTCAGGAAACTCAAGAAAGTCTTTCATATGCATTGACAGAACAGAATTTGGGAGGTGTATGTACGTCACTGTTTCATTTCACTTCTACTTGGTGTCTTATCTCTTGAATGGTACAACTGAATGATTCATCCAGTAATGTGCTGTCTTGTGTGCAACTCTGAATTAAAAGTTTTTCTCTAAACCTACACTCTCTGGGAGAGATAAAAGGCTATTCTAGTCAGTAATTTCTTTAAAATATATTTTTCTTTACACCTATGACACATTTCAGTTTCTTATTCATCTGCATCTCTTATTTGCTTTCAAAAGTTGACTCAAGGTTTGAAGTGTTCTGCTACACCTTCCTAAGGGAAAGGACTCACTGTATGGCTTTTTTAGTTGACTGTTGTTACAGGACACTCACTACTTTTTGTTTCTTGAGATAAAACTTATGTGATGGGACTGGGGAAATGGCTCAGTGGAATGAGTGCTTCCCTGGTAAGTGCCAGGGACTGAGTTCAATCCCTGGTTCTGCCAGAAACAAAACAAAACAAAAAATTTAATGTGAAAGATAGCAAGAAAAAACAATTTCTGATTAATCATAATAACTTCCATATAATTCTACAGTGTGTGTCTCTGACTTTCTACTTTATTGGTAGATGCTGACTTGCATTTTTCATCATAACAGCAGATCATTCGAACTATTTGTCACAATTACTATTTGCCTAAGATCATTAAATCAGACTGGGGAGTTATCTTGGTGGTCTAGGCACCTGCCTGGCAAGCACAACATCCCAGGTTCAATACCTGGTACTGCATGCTGGGCATGGTGGCACACACCTGTAATCCCAATACTGGGGAGGCTGAGACAGGAGGATCACAGTGAGCCTGAGCTGCATATCAATAAATAAATAAGTAAATAAATAAATAAATAATCATTAAATCAAGTTTTACCTGGGTTACTTATGCCAAATCCATATGGTCATTTTCTAGAAGGATGCACTCATAGAACTCAGCGTAGAGCTGCCTTCAGGGCTAAGATCTATGACAGAGACACAGACAAATGCAGGACTAGATCAGCAATGCAAAAAGACATAGGATCTTAAGGCATGCACGGGCAGGTTGCCTCCATTCATGCTGGCTCCTGTTGGAGGTCACACTGAGTACACCGTCTCTCCACCACCAACAGTAGCAACCATGTGCATTCATTATTCTTTCCCACAGAACCCCTTAGTGTCTAGGTTTCAGCTGGACATGGGCCCAATCCTAGTGCAGACCAAAATGTAAGAATCCCAGAAGGAAGGCACCTGCTCCCCAGCAGTTACAGTGTGTACAGCCAACCAGTTTTGTCAGGGAGTGCTAGAGAAACCATATTCTCAAATGCTGGCAAGGACCAGCGTTGCAAACCAAACTTTCTAGATACAACCTCAGATGCCTCCTGGGTGCCACATTCTCTACTCAGGTGTGTAATATGAACTTAAGTCTGCAGTTTTATATTAAAGCATAAAGAAAACCTGTACATGCTTGTGTGTGAACATACTCCCCCTGTGAAAGGCAGAGGATGTGAATGGTGCCACAGAAATAAGCCCTTAGCATCCCCAAGAAGTTAATTTGTCATTGAAACTGCAAAGGAAGTGATATACCATGGTCACAGCTGGTTGATGATTTCAGAAGAGTGTTTAAGACAGATGCAGGCCACTGTTGGATTGCTTACTACAGGGGGAAAACTCCCTATGATTTCAATCATTTATTTATTTTCATGTTGGTTGTACTTTGGGTAAGATTTTTTTTATGGAGAATGCCAGAGGAAACAAGTAGAGTTGAAGTCACTACTGAACAAAGAAGCAGCCATTCTTTAATGAAACAGGGGCAGCTGAGAAGTGTTTTCTTTGAGTGCTCTTCTTTCAATCCACTCACATATGATGCTGAAGTATTTTTGCTTTATTTTCAGTTGTGTCCGTGGAAAAAAATCTCCATTTGAGGGTTGACATCCTGAGAAATTATTTATCACTGGAATATTTTATAAAAACTGCTCTGGTGAGCCTGTTGGGGCCTTGTAGACTAGTAAACCAACAGTACTTGGTTTACTAGTCTCCACTGTTAAGGGCAAGGATCTACACTGTGTCAGACGCATGACCTAGCTCAACTGCTCTGGTGGAGAGAATCTTTCTCTGAGGTCAAATGGAAGCAAAACCTGAGGCACAACCATATGGTTTCAAAGTGAGTGCTAAGCAGATATCAGTACTCGGTGGTTTAAATAATATAAACTCCCAAAAAACTATGTATTTTGACATGAATCAGGAATCTAAACACTTTTTAGAGGCTTACAGTTTTATTCAAATATACATAAAAATAGCAGCTGTTACCCCTCATGACTGTATGAGTTCAGTGACTAGGTTCCCAACTGTTAGAGTTAGTAGGATTGAGGGAAGGATGTGCTACTCCATCATGTTGCAGAGAATGCATCCTGTTCAGCTTGGTCCTGTGTTTGGGTTACACTGTCTTGCAGGTTTGGTGTCTTCTGCACAGCCAGTCCATCTTCTAAAGGTACTCTGCGTCCATGCCCCCTCTGTAGGGATCAGCTAAAGCTGGAAATTGGTAAGATGGGTGGTGGTAACACAAAGCCACAGTGCCTAAAGCAGTCAAGCTACCTCAGTCATTAAAAAAAAAAATCCTGTCTAGACAATTTCAGTCATTAGTTGCTAGGCAACCTTGTGTCTCATGATACTTACTCCACAAAAGTATAAACACACACTCCTACAGTGCTTATTTGGGTTTTCTCTTCCTGTCAGGTAAGAGAGGACTTCCACCAGACCTCAATCTCGTGTCTTGTTCGTATTTTCCTCATGTGCTGACATTTTTCCAGGATCACCAGGAGCCCCAAAGAATGACAACACCCCTCAATTCTGTCACATTTTCTTTTCTCCTTCTTTATCTCTTCTTTTGCTTCCCTTCCCAGCCTCTTGGAAATTGAGTGAACATTATGCCTTTCTTAGTGCCATCAAATAAAATCTCTGCTGGGAATTCTGGGGCAGTTTCAGTTTCACCCAGGTATTTGCATGTGTGATGCATAATGAGTATGTGATGAAAATATATGTAATATATATGTAATGACAATATTACATATGTAATAACTATATTTCACTACTCTGTGTGTCTTTAACACGTGAATGCAACTTTCCTTTTACATAGCAGTGTATACCTTAATTTTTTTTAGTCAACATTATGCTTATTGGCATTTATCTGAGTTGATACATTTAGATTGATTATTTTAAGTCCCATGCCAATGCAAAAGGGTATGTTCACATTTACATGTATATTCAGATGTCTTTAATCTGTCTCACTCTAGGGTTGCTTTTAACATGAAAATTCTCTGCACAGCCCCATGCCTAAGTTCATCTGAGGATTTCAAAACATATTTTCACCCAGTCAGTTGTCAATGGTAGTGAGAATTCATGGGCCTTCAGTGACTGTGTACAAAGATATTTGTTGATTACTCCAAGAAAAGAGAAAGTGGTGCTGAGTGAACGAAATTAGCCCCAATTTTCCTTTTTTCCCCATGAATCTTGTTTGACAGAGTCTCACAAAAATATGTAATTTTTTCCCCCTGAGTTCAGCTGGGAGGATGAGTTTGTCAGAATTAAAAATAACCCTGTCCCCAGACATCCATAATGTGAAGGAAGTTCAAAAGAATTAAAGTGTTTAAAGATATCCTTGCTGCTTGTTGCTGCTGCTTACAGAAAGGTTTTAGATAGATAGAGGCAAGATAGTCTGAAGATGAATGAGTTCTATTTGGCCTGCTTTTATTGTGTCTAATGCCTATTTAAAGCAAGAATTTTGAAACTAATAATGAAGGTGTAAAATATTATGCTGCAATCATAGAAAAAGTCCTTAAAATTTGTAATGGCTAGAAAGTATATTTCTCACTTGGTAATGCATTACATAACCCCACGTTGGCTGTATCTTCTGGCACCACCTAGACAAACTGGGTGACAGACTTTATTTTCTTTGTACTTTATTTTTTCATCTGTGCTTTCAGATATGGCATACTTAGTCCACAAAGGATGTCATAACTTCTGTTCTCTCTAAAAGAACTATCTTTGCTTTCATCATGGGGTTGAGAAAAGTTCCATTGTGTTTTCTATATGAATCTGGTCCATGGGCAGGTGGTGTGCTGAGATTTAAACAGCTTGATGAGTGATTTGGCTGTGCATAGCAGAGTCAAATAATGTTTCTCAGCTGGCAGTCTCAATGAAACAGGATAAGGCAGCTGGTTTCTGTTGCACAGTGCAGCCAGTGTGCCCTCTTGGCTCCCAGGTGTGTTGGCAAGGTATAGATCTTGCCTTTCCTCTTCCGTGTGCTTGCATTTCACCCAGAGCTACCCACTCACGTCTGTTTACTCAATGACTAAAGTCACTGTCAGGAATCCTCTAGTCTCGAGGAAGACACATGCACTTTACTTGCAGATGTATTAAGTAATAGGATTCTAATCAACCAGTTTCCTGCAGCTAATCATGGAAGATGGAGGGTGTTATCACTAGAAACCTCTCTTATAAAGTAGAATAGATGCCTTAATTTTAAGAAACTGGTGAGTTTACACCTTCATTTTAGCTTTTGCTAGTAGTGATATTAACTTCTCATATATTCTAGACAAAATTAATTATATACTACTTTATTTGTAAACAAATAGCATTGTATTCACTTATATAAAGCAGCAATTGTGACAGGTAAGAACATTAAAAGAACATTCAGAGATAGTTGTCTTCGAATTTGTCCTGTGGACAATAGAGAAAAATGTAAGGAGAAAGTTCAGATTTTGTTAGAGAGTATTTTTTGGGATAGGAACAAAATACTGGTAGAGGAAAAAAAAAAGGGGTATCATTGGCAGTAGTGTTAATCTTGATTTGAAAAATACTCCATCTACAGCAGTGTAGAGTCCTCAGAGATTTTGAAGAAGAACAGCATTTTTAGTTGACTTAATGAGGAGATGACCCTGAGAAAGTGAAACAGGATAACCAATTCCTGTTGGGGGAGATGTGTAATGAACTCAGTTTAGAACACTTGGTTTAAGGTAAACATTAGATACTGATTCAGTAGATGGTTGGACAGTTGGGTTTGGGGTCAGGAAATAGCTGGACTGGAGAACCACAGAGGTTGAATCATGGGGAGCAAATTTGGCACCCAGGGGGAAGAAGAGCAGGCAGATTCTGGAAAATCTCAGATCCCTCAGTTCTATCGTAATGCCGTGCGGTGGGGCAGGCAGTCCCCGACCCACGTGGCCAGTGAAAGTTGGAGAAACTATGATCTGCGGTGTGCGCCAAGTCTGAGGCAGGCACTGAATTGTGAGAAATCAGCAGCAAGCTAGCAAGATATTCCATTAACTGTTTTATATTGATTACTTATTTGCTCATATTTTGGACTTATTGGGTTGATCAGAGTGTGTTTAATTTCACTATTACACATATATATTTACATATAATAGATTTTAAATCATGTACATGGCCTGCATTTTATTTCTATGACGTTTTTCTACAGGAAACAAATTTCTCTGTAGCTTGATGGCCCCTTGGAGTCTAGGCTCTTTTTCATAATCATATTTTCAAACTGGCTGTTCAAATGAGGTCGGAATATGGTCTGCATATTACAATTGATTAATTTGACTCTAGTTTTTACAGATTATCTCTTTATATTTTCTTAATATATTTCTGAAGGAAACTTAATAATTAAACTTGTAAAAGTTCCATGTTTATATTTTACGTTTTTGTATCCAGTATATTTCTCTGTTCCCACTATCACTGATGAGAATGTTGGTGTTGCAGGCATAGTTATGTTCAAATTCTATTTTTAAAAATGATACTTCACTACTGGTTTGTGCTTTTAGTAAGAAGGCCATACTACTTTGTGATATTGTAACTTTCTCTTATGATGATTTTTAGTGTGTTAACAGCTAATCTTTGCCCTTATTAGTAACTTGGGTGTTGCAAAATAATAATTATTTTTTTAAATTTAGCATTCAGATTTCAACTAGAATACTATTGTAAAGAGTACTATTTTTTTCATTAGTTTGTAAGCTTCAGGCTTAATTTGTACAAGAAAAGAAGGGTTAATTTCTGAGTCCTTCCCTTTATATTCCAATTTAATAAATGGTTTACTAGTGTTTATGTTTTGAGTTCACTAGAATTCTCTAGCAATTATCAAAGATTATTATTAGTTTTATCAACTTGTGGATAGCAATATAAAATTGTCCCTTCTTGGCCTATGGCAGCATCTTCAAATTGACTGAGTTCTTTTTACCAGATATATGAGGGCTTCATTGTGTAATATATATATATATATATATATATATATATATATATATATATATATATATATATATATATATATATATATATATTCAAGACCTGGAATTAGGCATTTTTTTTTCCAAAGAACCATGGAGTGTGTATCCAGAAATCCAACCTTTACAAGTCTATCTATCCTGTTTCCATTGGCTTTTTGGTCCATAAAAAATATGAGCTATGCTCCATATTTTGTGAAGCATGTGATGTAGACAGTGAAATACAGGTAGATACTAGAATACTTATTGTTTCTGTGTTGTTTATTGCTTCTGAATCTTTTCAGTAGATGATAACGAGAAATACCAATTTTAGTTTTGAGAGGTACCATTGAATTCTTGCTGGTATTTTTGATTCAGATGCAGTGTTATAGGGTTTTCATCGGAAGTCATAAATCTTACCATCCTTATCTCTTTTCTACCTAGTTAAAAAATGCCATCTCAGAAATACTAGTGCAATTAATTTATCTTATTTCACACTGCAGTATTTGCAGTATTTCATAGTAATATGATTTCTTAGGTTCTACTTATGTCTGTTTGCAGCTCTTTCTGTTGTGGGGTTGTATCTTTCTAAGTGTGTTAATTAAATTATTGTGTTTTCATGTCACTTGCTATTATCTCTGTGGTTGTGCCATCAATGGATTACCTACAATCAGACTCACTTATCTTACAATTTATTGTTAGAAATTTAGAAAGTAAACTTTATTCATTTTCTTTTATGATTGTAAGGATTTTTTATTGTGTTCCAAAATAAATTTAGACCAACAAACATGTACTGATAAAAATATTAGTGTTCTCATTCTACTGTTTCTTCTCCTGATAATCATTGAAAAATTGTCCTATGTTTTCGTTGACTCTTTTAGATACACGCTGCCTATTCTATTTATGTGTTTATATCTGCCTGCTGTGTACCTTACTCCCGTCCATCCATTTCCTCTTTGTGGTGATGGCAGTAATTCTGACAGCAATTCACGTGTACTTTTTCTATCCCACATTTTGCATATAACAACATATATTTCTGTCTTCTATGTTTGACAGATACAGAGGACTCTACTGCTTCTGTGTACCCCGATTTATTCAACTAGCCCCTTGACAATGGATATTTTAGTATTTTTGTTATTGTGCTGCTCTAAACAGTGCCACCATGAGTAGCTTTGAATACAAATATTTTCATAGCTTCACCTGTGTATATTTCACAGAATCCCTGAAGAGAAATGACTGGATCAAAGCATATTGTGATTACATTATAATTTTACCAGATGGGTCATATCTTCCATATCTCCTAGGAGCTGTGTCATCTTACGTTCTCATCAAAACATGTGGAATATGCTTATGTCTCTGTATCTATATTCACCAAATTTATTGTCACATCTGACTTTTTGTGAATGAGTATGTGGGAAATTGTATCTCAGTGCAGTTTTAATAAATGAGACATAATTATCTGCAGTAAGATGCATAGATCTTTCACTGTGCCCTTCAGTGAGTCCACATGCCAGTCAGTATATAGTGCGCACCCCTTACCCTACAGTGTTCTCTGATAGTTTGTGTCATGTGCCCCCAGAGATCACCAGTATTCTGCAACCACCATATACTAATTTTGCAGCTTACAGACTGCATATAAGTGGAACTATGTATTGTAAACCTTTTTTGTTTCTTCCTTTGATTGAAGTAATATTTTTTAGATTTATCCATGTTACGTTTGATAGTTTTTGTTGCTAAGTAATAACTTATGGCTGAAGTGTATTATCCTGTTCATATAATTGGATTTTTTAAAACTCATTTTGTATTACTATGATAGGATATTTTAGTGTGAATCATTTATATATAAATAGAAATGCTAAGACAGAATTGTCTCAAAATTTTTACTCTTATTCATGAAGCAGCTATTAACATACTTGTACAAGTCTTCCTGGAGATATATGACTTTTGGGCAGACATTCAGGTCTATAACTGCTGAGTCACAAGTTACGTAGTTACATAGGCATTTAGTTCCATGAGAAAGTACTAGATAATTTTCCAAAGTATCTGCACTAATTAGCCTATATGAAAGGCCCCATTGATCCATGAACTCTTTAATATTTGATTTTAATTATTGCCATTCTAGTGGGTATTTCTTGACATTTCATTGTGATTTTAATTATTCTTGTCTCAGTGACTATATTTTAATAAACTTTATATGTCCATTTCTTTTGTGAAGCATAGGTTTGACTATTTGGAAAGAAATGTTGCATGTAGAAGTTCTTTAAGTATTTTGAACGTTAATCTTTTATCTGCCTGTCTGCCTCCCTGTGGTTGGTCAGTCGGTCTGTCTGTCTGTCTGTCTCTATTTTTCTTTCTCCCCCACCTCTTTATCTCTCATGAAGTTTTCTGCACGATTCATTTTCTCACTGGTGTAGTTTGCTAAGCAGAAGTTTGGCTGTGATGAAAATCAGTGTAATAGTGATTTTTGCCTTCTAATGAAACTATCAACTCTAAATTGCTGCAATTTTTTAAACGTTATTCTAAGTTATCTTTTAGGACCTTTATAAATATAGTTTTTATGCTTATTATACATTGTCTTAATTTAGCTTTTGTATATGGTTTTGAGTATTAGTTCAGCTTTGTTTATTCCAATGTGGATATTTAACTAGTCCTGTGCAATTTGATGAAAATGTTCTCCAGTGCCCATTGGATCTCACTAAGATTGTGAAAATTCATGTGAGTTTATTTTTAGACTACATATTTTGATTAATTTTTGGTTCACTCTACGGCACTCTCTCTTATTAGAGTTTTGTGATGAGTCTTATAACTATGTAGTGTAAGTCATCCAACTTTTAAACACATATTGACCTTGGCTATTTTAATTCTTTTATATTTCATGTACATGTTGTGTCCACTTTCTAGAAGAAAGATATCTGTGATATTTGACAAGTATAACACTGAATCTATAGACCCAACTTGTAAAAATCAATATATTAACTAGATTGGTACTTAGCATGGTAAAGCTCTATCTTCTGAGTCTAATTCAGTTTCTCTCAGCAATGATTTACTTTTCAGTGTAGGCATCTTTTATGCTTTTTTCTTCATATGAACATTATGCTACTGAAATTACATTAAAAATAATTTCCAATTATTTTTTCTTTCTTAAAAGTTTTTGATTTGGGGGGATTTTATTTATATTCTGAATCTGCGTAGTCACTAACTAGATTTAGAAGCTTTTTAATAGATTTCTTAGAGCTTTGTATAAAAATAATCATAATAAAGACAAGTTTACTTCTCTCAATTCTATAATGCCTGATATTCGCTTTGCGCACTGGGGAAGACCTCTGTTAGAATGTTGGGTAAGGGGCCAGGGAGATGGCTCAGTAGAATAAGTGCTTCCCTGGCAAGTACAAGGGCCTGAGTTTGATCCCCGGTTCCAAAAAAAAAAAAAAAAAAAAAGAATGTTGTCTAAAGTGACAATAGTAGAATTCATTGTACCTGTTTTAAGGAGAGAGTGTTTTTGCTCAATATGTCATCCAAAGTATAAGGGCAAAATAGAATTCTTTTTGGTAGATGTCTTTTTCCATTTTATAGCCATTCTCTTTTTTTTTTTTTTTTTTTTGGTGGAACTGGGGAGCCATTCTCTTCTATTACTGTATTTAACAGTTTTGTTTTTCAATCACTAAAAGATAGGCATTAATTAAGTCCTGTTTTGGGGAAGTGGCCCAGCCCACCCTGGGGGTGGGGCTGGCGCTGCATGTGGTGCTGGTGATTGACCTAGAGTCCCTGCACACTTGCCTACGCTTGCCTAAGCAGGTGTTTTAGACCACTGAGCTATCTCACTGGTCCCAAATGAGTCTCATTATTTTTATGCAGCTATTGAGATGATCAAATGCATTTTTATTTGTCTCCTAGGATGTTATAGCAATTGATTTTCAAATAGCAGACAAAGTTATTTGCCAGAGATAAATCCCATACAGTCATGTTGCATTATTTTGCTAATATTTTGTTAAGGACTATCTTTTTATTTTTTAATCTTTGTATCTCTTTCTTTCTTTACTTGCCATAGGGTTTCACTATGCAGGTGAGACTTATGGTGATCCTCCTGTCTCAGCCTCCCTAGCACTGAGATTAGGGGTGTGTATCACCATACCTGGTTTCGGTGGCTGGCATGGTGTGGGTCTAGCATGGCATTTGGTACCAGGTTTCAAACCCATGGCCTTGTATTTGCCAGGCAGGTACTTAGACCTCTGAGCTGGTCTAAGAATGCCTACTATGTGCTCATTATGCTAGAGACTTTGCATAAATTATCTCATTTAGTTCTCCACACTTTAGCTCATTTTATAATCCAGGGGCTGGTCTAATTTCTCCAGCCCCTGGACTACCTTTTTAAAAATATGCCTTTCAGGATTTGATGTTAACATTTTTATTGACTTATTTATTGAGTTGGTAGTTCTCTATGTGTATTCAGTTTTTATGAATAAACATAAATGCTTACTGATGTTTTGTCTAAGTAGAATTTTCTTTTTACTTAGTAATTATTTGAATAAAATTTATCTAAATATTGCATACATCACATAAGTTAACTGGGAATGTTTTCTCCCTATATAACTTGTGCCATTGTCATACGAAGTTATTTTCGTGTCTATAACTGATTATGAGTTTGTTACTATAAGAGATCTTTTAGGTAGTCAATAACTTGATTGTAGGAGGCCCAAGGTTGGGGTACAATGCTCCCCACATCCTTGTATGTTGATCGACTCTGGATAACACAGCATCCATTTACAAATGTACACATTTCCATTTAATTTCTTTATATTGTTCTTTCTACTGGTTTCAAAATGTACAAACAAAATCAAATGAAATACATTAAAAACAGGAAAACTATCCTGTAGCAATTTCTAAAACTTCTATGAGAGAGACAAGAGGTAGTGACAAAAGCGTGCAGCATGGGAAACTAAATCAGTTTGCTTCCAAGTGGTCAAATGTGCATTTTAGAAACATCGTCCTAGAATTGCTTAGGACAGTTCTCATCAAGCAGCATGGAGCGAGGAGGCCAGCAGGCTGAGGCTGAAGGTAGCTGAGAGATAACAGCGATGGCTGAGGTGACAGGTGGCGAGAGTCACATTCACCGTGGCAACGGGAGTGGAGAAAAAGATCCCACTGCACACGTGTGGCCAAGTGCTTTCAGAAGGGTGGCAGGATCTTATGAAACACATGTCAGGTGGCATATTTTCAAGCTTTTGACAGCACTCTCTCAGAATATGGTCTGAACAATTGTGGTTTCACAAAGTGAGCTGGAAATTTCTGGAGGAAGTAAATGACATAAAGCTGAATACTTTGCACTTCTTGTGGTGGTTACCTGTCCCTTTGGGGCAAGAGATTTTTGCCTCCTACTTGTTCTATATCCTTTCCATCAGAATAAAAGAAAAGCATTAAAAGAGGACTCTAATACTTAGATTCTCTTGGAGCAAAGTGTTGGCGTGCATTCTAAATCAAGGGCAAGTTATTTGAACTCCTTTAAGTGAATTTTATTTGCTGAAAATCCATTTTTAAAAATAATAATTGTCAAAGTGCCTTTTAAAGTGTGAAGTTTTCAGATTTTCTTAAAACCTTAGTGAAAAAGGTTTTGCTGTGTACTGAGATGTACTGGCATGAGCTTATTTCCTGGACATATGGATTGTAAAATAAGCTAAAGTGTGGAGAATTAAATGAGATAATTTATGCAAAGTCCCTAGCATAATGAGCACATAGTAGGCATTCCATAAATAGTAGCTATAGGCTTCAGATTCAGAAGCCATTAAAGACTGTTGTCACAAACATGAATATGGATCAAATTGCTCAGGAAGAGTGCATGAGAAAGAGAGGCGTGCATGGGTGTAAATCTGGGAAGTGCTGGCATGTCAGGGAGGACAGGAAGGGAGGATGTGGTGGAGGAGGCTGGGAAGCGATGGGGTGGCAGGCAGGAGGAAGACAGGACAGAGCTGCATCACGAAAGCCAGAGGTGTAGGAGAGGAGAACGGAGGCTTGGAGTCGGTGGGAAATGATGAAGGCACTGAGTGAGGAGACTCACTGGCCTGTGCAGTTCCCAGCGAGCTTAGCAAGATTGCACTGGTAGGAAAAGGATGACATCTTGGGAGACATAAATTCAGTTTTCCTGGACTCTGTGTTTCAGGGAGCAACATGGAAAGACTATAGGGAAACACTGACAGTTGACTCAAAGGGCTGTGCGCTTCTCTGAGAATACGCTGAAAGCTCTCTCTGGTAACAGGTAATAAATAATTGGGGACAAGGACTTGGCAGCTGAGGTGCCATAATCAAGCTTTAGGACACATAAAGTTCCTGATGAAAGGGTCTCTTTGGGTAAATCATCCCAATACAAGCAACATCACAAACCTGCTGACTTTGAGCTGCTCAAGGGCAGAAGCACCTTGTTATTCACCTGTGTATCAAAGGGCTGTCCCAAGACCTGCCACCTAGTGACGCTCAAGGAAAGAAAAAGGACTTAAAAGGGATTTGTCTTGGGTTGACATTAGGACCAGAGCTATAATTTCATGACTTACTAAATTTAGAACAAAGTGTCAGATTTAGAAATAGGAAAACTGTTTGAATTAGTAATAAATAGATATCCTAATGCTTAGGAATAGAAGTCAGATGAAATTTCTTTCTTGAAGTCACCATGTACATGTACAGAATTGTTTTACTTCTGTCTTTGTTTCTTTATAGTGGACTCTGGCTTTTTCTTGTTCTTATTAATAAAGACCCAGGAGAAGTCATGTGAGGTAAATCACTGCGCCTGGCAGGAGCAGGAACCTAATGAAGTTTTTTAAAAAATACTATCACCTTATCTATGTGAGCGCCTGAAAGTACAGGCTAAACCCTGAGGATGAATATAAGCCATAACGATAAGATTTTGTTTCCTCTTATTGTTCACAGAAATGAAGTGTCCTTTTCACCAAGGGTTTTAATGCTGGCGTAGATGGAGTGCATTCGAATTTTTTAAATTTGGAGTTCAATGTATGTTATGAAATAACTCCTCCATAAGAAACATACACATTGATTTTTCAGAATGATGGGTGTGCTCACAGCCAGAGTCCCAGTTACTCCTCATGCTTGGAAACATTTGATAGTCAGATTTTTTACTGTTCTTGCTATTTTTAACTTATCATATTATGTTCTCCCCCACTGGCTTTTTAACTCACCTTTCTCTTTTGATTGGTGACAGTGACAGCTCTTCTCCTGCTTATTTGCCTCTGTATCATCTCTTCTTTGGGGAACGGTCTGCTCAAGACTTTTGAATGTTATTTCACAGAGGTGTTTGAAAAGTTGGTTTCAGAGTTTCATTTAGTTCTGATACAAGCATCATCAAATCCATAACTGAAAATATTTTCTCCCACTCTGTGGCTTCTATTTCTACTCTGTTGGAGAGCAGAGATTTACCATTGTGATGGAGTCATACGCATCAGCATTGGGTTTTATAAACTATGCTTTTAATGTCATCTCTGACTGAAATGTGAACCCTCAGACCCACTACACCAATTCTAGGTACCCAAAAGAAAATGTGTTCCCTGAAAGACTTGTGTATGAATGTTAATAGCACTTGGTTTGTAATGACCCTAGGCTTTAGGTAACCCATGTATCTCTTAAACATTGAATGGTTAAATGCATTATGATATATTCAAATAATAGAGTATAACTTGGTAATAAAAATAAAATAGCCATTGATCCTTGTGATAATATATGTGGATCTCAGACTTATTCTGGGTGGAAGGAGCTAGACCAAAGCAGGCACTGATACAGTATATTTTCACTATATAAAATTATTACTGATGAACATTGCTCTATCACAGGAGAAGGCAGATCAGTGGCTACTTGGGAACAAGGTGACAGGAAGGGACATGAGGAACATTTGGGAGCAATGAATGTGTTATTAATCTACTGGCTGTGATGTCACAGACACATATTTTTATGTCTCAGCTTTCCATGTTGTACAATTTAAATATATGCTTTTTATTATATATATCTGTCTACCTTCCTAGAAGCACAAATACATAGATTCCAAATGGAAAAATATCCACTGGGCACAACATTACACTCATGTAATTCTAGCTGTCTGAGAGGCTGAGGCAGGAGGGTCTGAAGTTTAAGGCCAACCTGGCCAACTTAGTGAGACCCTTTGTCAAAAAAAAAAATTAAAAGGCTTGATATGTAGATTAGTGGTAGAGCATCCCTGTGTTCAATCTCTAGTCTAAGAAAGAAAACAAGACCTTGCTATTTATCTTTTAGAATCATCTAAGAGAACACAATGCTTTAAAAAGTAACATGTGTCTTGCATCATCCATTTCAAAACTCTTCCTATTCATGAGCGGATTCAATCTGTCACTTAAAAAAAGGGATAGAACTGCTCTTAGTTGCGATATAATGTTTATGCTTCTAATAACCAGTAAATACAGACACACACCAACTGTGAGAGAGAAGGAAAGATGAATTATGACTTCATACTGAAATAGAAAACAAAAGATAATTGTGTGCTTAACCACAGAAATAGCTTATATGAATTCTTTGTGACTGTTTCAAAATAAAATAGGTTTAAGAGCATAGGCACGGATGGCTGGCAAGATGCAGGAAGACACGCAGGGCGGATCAAGTTTTAGACATAGTTTGTTCAGCACTTGCAAAGGCAGATACGGGCAGAGTGGCCGGAATGAGAAATGTACCATTAGCTCTAATAAAGTGCTTGCATTGTGCAGGGACAGATTACAGATGACAACGGCAATGTCACTTGTGATAAAGGCAAAAGCAACTGCATTTTTATATATTCATTTAAACATGCTTTCTAATTGCCTTTCTTTAGGCTGCCACCACAGGTTGTCTATTTTGTAAGTTTTCTGATGAATGCCAGGATTTCACCCCTGTGATGGTGATAATTATAATTACTGAATAATCATTACAAGCTATAAAGGACATAGAAAATGAAGATACTAGAAGCTGTTGTTTTTAGTGCATAAACTGTTTGTTTAAAAGTTTTCAAAGATTTAATGTTTACTGCACTTCTGGCTAATAGAAGATCCCTTGAAGTAACTTATTTTTAGAAGTTGAGGTAGCCCTTGCAGCGCTACAGAAATGTTACACATTATCCATAGAATTTCTAGATGCTACTGTACTGATCTTTCATAAATTAGAGCATTATTGTGCGAACATTAATTACAATTTTTCTTTTTAATTTTAGGGAAGGGTCTACAAGGTGTTCAGGGTCTCACTACTAGATGGGACTCGTTGTGATCCGCCTGTTTACAGTCTCCCAAGAGCTGGGATTACAGGCACACACCACCATGCTCAGTCTCAATCGCCATCTCAGCACACCCTGGGGGCGGGGGGGCACAGCAGGTTTGGAGATTGAACCCATGGTCCCTGTGTCTCCGTAAGCAGGTGCTTTAGTCCACTGAGCTATCTGGCTGGCCCAAACTCTATCTACTATTTAGATCAAGTGGGTCCAGCTTCTCTCTGTGCGGGCTTCTGGAGCTCTGCATACCTACAAATGTGCCCCTTCCCTGAGAGTGCAAACTTCACATTAGTTCTTAAGTTTCTGGCCATAGTTTTCCTAGTCAACTACTCACACCCTGTCGAGGATGGCCTGTCTCTGTGCCAAAGCCGCCTCTTCTGCCCACTACATCCAGGCCAGCGCAGACCTATGTTTACCTACAACTGGGTGAGTGGAATACAGTGATTGCTTATAATGATGGTGTTTCTGTCTGTGACACTGTGTCCATGAAGACAGGGAATTATTTTTAAGTAGACAAATCCATTTTCTTAATAATTATTTCCTATGGGATTAATTTGTAAAATAATAAGTTAAAATATGAAAAAGGGAATTTTATTACTTGTATGTGTTAACTATATTGTATATTTTATATATGGCCCAAGACCATTCTTTGTCACTCAATGCAGCCCAAGGAAATATTCACACTTCAGATACAATTGTCAATGTTTTCTAGTTTTCCCTCCAATCTTTTTCTTATAATGTAGGGTAATGCTCATAACTATGTATTTATATTTGTTTCCTCAGAAACCATCCTCTTCATTCAGAATTGCGTCAAGTAACAACCACTTCTCTTGGAAATATAAATGTGATTTTCATGGATGTATTCTACAATATTTATTTTATTGTTATTTATTTTAGAGATTCTTTAGTCTTGTTATTAAAGAAATATGCTAGCTGGGGAGATAGCTCAGTGGCGTAAGTGCCTGCCTGGCAAATGTATGATACTGAGTTCAGTTCCTTGTACCGAAAAAGAATTGTAGTCTTATCAATGCTAGTAAAAATAAAGTTGGAGGCTGGGGAGATGGCTCAGTGGAATAAGAGCTTCCCTGGCAAGTGCAAGGGCCTGAGTTCAATCCCTAGTTCTATAAATAAATAAAGTTGGAAAAAAATAACAAAAAAAGTAAACAAAAAAGGGGGATATAAGTGAAGGATCATTTTGTAGTGAAAAAATATATATGTATCTGTATATTCATAATAGTCAACATAGATATACAACTACTTTCTCTTAGTTCAATGAGAAGAAAAATTTATACTAATGGTTTTTAGACAAGGTATCATGTCTGCATCTTGTACTATACTACGAAGACAACAATATGCAATGTATTAATTATTGTAACTGTCTTACTAACCTGTTTTGAAACTGTCTCATTGCTGTTTCCCTATAAAATTAATAAAAAAGGAAAAAAAAAGTTGGAATAAAATTACTCATATAAAGACCAAAACTCTATTTATATGGGACTGAGGACATGGCCAAGTGGCAGAGCTCTTGCCTTGCATGCATAAATCCCTGGGTTCAACCCCCAGTAACACTACCAAGAAAAAAAAATTGATTTACTTAAACAATTTTGTCAGAAGCCTCAGTGTACTCATAAGTATTTACTCATTAATTATTCCTACTAGAAAAGTAACAATATTCAAAAATGTTTTCATATAATTTCATCACGGTATTCTATTAAAAACAATGAAAACTAAAATTAAAATAAAAGTGATAGGGCATTGTTTTTTTTTCCCAAGCGTTTATGATAAAATGTTGAAACTTTTATTTTCATTCAGTAGTACTCTGAGGAAGTCATATTCCTTTGTAGCAATATATAGCTTATTAACACACTCATTAATACAATAAAATAAGACATGAGACATATAGACAATAGATCAGTGTTTATGTGTGTATATATATATGTATCTATGCATAATCTTCCCATGGCTTTCAGAATGAAAGTTGCACAGAATATAATAATGTAAGGCCATAGTGTGTTGGTGACATTTTTTTGTTTCTGCAACAAATATATGAAACAAGGAGGTTATGGAGTTTAATTTTACTTACAGCTATAGAAGTTTTGTCCATAGTCAATTGGCCTACTGAGAGGTAGTACACATATTTAGGGAGGCTGCAATGCCCTTCCACAGTCAGAGGACATAGAGGAGAAAGAGAAAGGGTCTAGGGTCCTGTCCACCGCCTTGAAGTAACACCCCTAAAGCCACAGACCTCCCTGTGGGCCCCGCCTCCTGGGGTTGCGCTTCCTCCCAGTGCCGCTCTGGGCTTCCACCTTTCACCTATGGGCCAGTGGAGGTATTTAAGATGAAAACTGTAGTGTAGGGTTTCTTAAAAAGCATGCATCTGTTCTATAAAATCTACTTCACCTATCTTTGTAATATTACACAAGAGAGATATAAAATCCCATCCAGTTACCCATTCTTTATCATAGCAATTTAGGTCTGGTAGAACTGCAGATACTTATTTTCCCTTTGACATTTTTGTATCTTCTAAATGTTCTGTATGTGATTTTCATAATCAGATTAATAAAGATAATAAAACACATCAGCAGCATATTCTCAAGCCATTAAAGTCACTGAAAATGCAATTTTTACGCTGATATTCATCCTAGCAGTATTTCTTATATTGTTATTTTAGAGAATCTTTAGCCTTGTCATGTAAGTTGTTTAGTCACTGGTGATTTACTTTACATAATACTATTAAGATCATTAAATGAGGGTAAAATATTAGCTTAGATCATTTATTATTCCTGAAGTTTTATTGTGAAGGAATTCTGACTCCTAACCACCAGTGGGAAAGTATACATTACTAGAGAATAGTTTTAATGAAGAAAAAAACAAAACTATTAAGCTCTATGTAAACTCCTAACCACAACTTGAGCTAGCTATGCTGAAAACGTGTGTTATTATTCTGTTGGACAAGAGGCTGCTGAAAACAGACCAAATCTGCGGGTGCCCTCCTAATGGAGGGTCAGCTCTGTTGGGGCTGTAATGACGCCATTCTTCATTTCTTGGGAATTTTGCTTATGCCTTTGGGGGGAAAATATTCTGGTACACTTCTGTTTTTTGAAAGCCTGTAGCTAACCGAATTGCTATGCAAGGACATTTACATTTGGGAAGGTCACACAGATGAACAAAGCTTGTATTGATTGCAAGTAGTTTAATTAACTGATTTTTGTTCTTGCACATTTGGAAACACTTGTGCTGTTTTACAGAGGTAGTTTCAAATGTTTCATGACTCCGTTTTGCAAGGTATGTAAAAAAAGCCTACCAATAAATTATATTCTTCCAAATAAAGAGCAAATTGTCCTACAAAGAGTGGCCATAATTTCATAGGATATTTTGTTGTTTAATCATTTCTAATGAGTTCATTGACCTCAGTGCCCATATTTAGAATATAATGGAAAGTTGTGAAATAAAAAATTTTAATGATAGAGAAAGCAAATAATTTCTTTTATAGGTTTTCCTTTTATAATTGTAGCATATTTCTGTTTTCCTGGAATTAATGGGGAAGTAGATTATGGTGGAGGTTATATTTGTTCTTTAATATATATTTTCCCTGCCAGAAATCTAAGTGCTGTGAGTGAACTTGTCATACATTAGTGTGACTTAGAACTAGTAAATGAAATGTAATCAGAAGTCTCTCTCTCTCTCTCTTTCTGCATGTTTGTATGTTCCAGAAGGATAGTTTTATCAGTCTTTTAATCCATCCAAATATTAAGATGAGTGTACTAGATATACATCTATATATCATTGTTCTCAACTTGAAAATGAAATTGTGTGCTGTAGAGCAATAAACCAAATTCTCTGACAATCCATGCCACCATATCTCCTCTCCACAAATCTTATTCTGCTACCTCTAGGATTATTACCAGGTATACAAATAAGCTTCTTTTGTATTCAAATTGGTAATTTTTATGGTCTGTGTTACCAGAATTAAAATAAATCCTCATGATTCATAAGTCTATGGTAAGCTTTTCTTCGTATATTATTAACATATTTTAGACATATATTTATATCACTAGATGTCCATAAAATATCTACTTATCTACAAAATATTATATTGAATTTCATTATATTTTTAACACAGGGATATGAAAGAAGCTAGAGACCTTGAGACATGAAAAATATTGCCTCTTAGTTGATATATTCTGAGCTGATGTAACATGGAGAACCACTGAGTTTATACACTTTCAGAATGAAAATAAAGCATAAGCACTGTATTAGATTATATCCAATAGTCATTAGCTTGCATTTAAGACTTAAATTCTCTTGCAGCCCTTGCTATTCACATGGATGCATGATAGAAGGTAATTTTTGGAACAGATGCCATAAAAATGTGCCACTGTTCTAGTATTGAACTCAGCATTACATTATGTTCTATATGTCTTTTCTTATTTGTCTATTTGGATAACAGAGATGCCTGAACATGACCTGAGAGACTGTACTTTTAGTTTTAAACATATTATCAAATTGGTAATGAAATGGAGCACCTTCTTTGACATGAGGTTCATTCATTTCAAAACGAAGGCCGTGTCTGAATAGCTAGACCAGAGCATCAGCTTTTACATTAGTCTTGAGACCTGCAGCATTGCAACCAATCCACTGTTCCTACAACAGAACTTGAAAATAGTTTAGGTTGCCATGCCCATCTGTGTCCTGAACTGAGAAAGAGCATCACGTATTCTCTTTCCAGTAACTGAACTCCTTTTTCTATAAGGAATTCATTTTATGTGGGTGCAAATGGAGCCAGCTGCAAATGTTTAAACTTGTGCCTAGTCCATTCTGTTGATTCAGGAAGAGTATCTGTCTCATGCTGGGAGCATTATAATGCCCATCAGGACATGTTTGCTTATAAGAAACAATGTTTTTCTACAAACTCTAAAGCTCTGTAAACCTGGAGCACCCAGAGCCTGTTTCATTCACTATGATGAGAACTGATCTCAGCGTGAAACCCTTGTAGAGAAAAGCAGATCCAAGACTTCAAGAAAGAAAATAGCTACAACGTCATCTGAGTTCCTGGATCTATATTTTCCTCTCAACATTTAAATATATGGGCTATGTTTTTTTCAGGACTGGTTTCAGTTGATGTTGTGTCACTTGTAGTACTGACAGAGTTAAAATTAAGAAAGTTCCTAGGCTGGGGAGATAGCTCAGTAGAATATGTACTTGCCTGGGAAGTGTAGGATCCTGAGTTCAATCCCTGGTACTATAAGAAAGGTTCCTTATCATAAAGGATATATTAAAGGATACAGTGTGTGCAACAAAAGAAGGTAGGTGCTTTTTGTTTGATAGTTTATATGTGGACATTTTATAGTTGAGCATTCCCAAGAGTTTTCATCTCTTGGGACCCAGCCAACCTTCAACTTAGTTGTTTCTTAGGCACTGTGCAGATAAGCAGTTGGATTGCAGTGCTGTGTGACCAAGATTTTAAATTCATGAAATGTAATGCTCTTTGACTAAGCAGGTTGAAGCCTATTGCATTATAGTAGACTGAATAATTCAGATTTCATCATTGGCAGTGGGAATTGAGAATTGCTTTGGTTAGTTTTAGTTATTTTCACTGAACTTATAAGTATCTCTTTTTCCTTTTCCTCTCTGAGGTAATTTAAATGGAGAAGTATACTTATTCCATTTCTTGGGGTGGATGTTCACCCATGACTTCTCTGTGCCTCTCGTGAGACATGTCAGTTGACTCAAGGTTGACCACTTACAAACTAAACTGGGACAACCAGAGAATTCTTTGTTGTTTTCTTTCTTTTAAAAATTAAATCTACCTTTTCAGTATGCATGTAAAAATAAAAATGCACCACTGATGGGTGATATGATCTTTTGTTACCTGTATATATTATGTAATATCTTAATCAAGTTAGATTCTAAAAGAGGGAGTCTGTTTTGGAGTTATTGCCTATAACCAACCAGTACAATGTAGAAGCTCCTTGAAGCCACACTTTCACATCTTGTGTTTCCTGCCCTCAGTGCTGACTTCCTTTCACTAAATTAGGAAGGCTGTCCAGAAGAGATTGAAGCCTCATACAGAAAATGGAAGAGCAGAGAGATGGTGAAGAACATTGGCTGACTGGATCATCTGAGTTCACAGAAGCAGCCTACGTATGCATCTATTTATGAGTTCAGATGTACACATTTTCAGAGTTGCTTTGTCTGGGTTTCTGCCTTCTCTAATAAAATATACTTGTGAATTTTGTCCCTGAACAGGAACCTTATTAAATGCAGCAACATCAGTAAAGGAACGAGTGTGTGCTTCTGTGTGTAAACACACAGTTTTGCATGTGAGTCTAGTGGAAGCTATTATCTCTGAGAAATATGAGCAGAAAAATTAATCTCTCCAAACAATATTCTGAACAGACTTAGGAGAGTTCTTTTGCCTTATCTTAATTGCTTAAAATATTACACTCTCTGTAGGTAGCTACAGAAAACTAAAACCCCAAGGGAAAAAAGTTTGAAAATGCTCAAGGTTTCCTGACACGATAATATGAGCTAAACAAGACTGAACATTTGCAAGTGCAGTGAATTTGCTAATGCTTTTTTGATGGCTAATTTTAAGGTCAAAGGCTTTGGTTATATTTTAATGAGCAGTTGAAATAATGTTACAGTAACAATGAAAATGTACATGAGGGAAATAAAGCGCTGATAATGCTGATGCCATTTAAAAAAAGTGGCATATCATGGAATTTGAGGGTTTAAAAATCTGGATTCTGTTTTTAAAATGTCAAGCGATGAATTAAATTGCAAAATGAGAGCAAGTAGTAAAATCTTGTCACAAGACATTTTATTGACAGATACTGAGCACTGTGTAACCGACTGTCTTGCAATTTCAAAGTGCAGTGTGTGTCAAGATCAAAGGAGCGAAGCCTGGTTTTCCCTGGGCTGCTTAGAAATACATTAGGGATTGAGAAACCTTCTGCTCTTCAATCATTGACCTTCACTTTTGACCTTGAAATGAAAAGTTTTCCCTTTTTCTTTCTGTTAAGGCTTCTTTCCCTGCTAAGACAAATGGGCATTAGTGAAGGTGACCTTAGAAGCTGTGACTAGAGGCTCCATGCCATTTATTAATGTATTGCTTCCCAGCTTAAAAAAAAAAATCCATCATCCTGAGTTTGTTTTGCGATAATTAAGTTGGACTTTCAGTCTTTATTTACTCTTGCTCTGGTTTGAGTGAGGCATTCCTAAGAACAGATACTAGAGAAGGATGACAAGGCTCAGGGATGGTGGTGGTGCTGGTAAAGAGGCCCCTCTGGTTTTAACTTTCACAGCAAGGCCATGAGCCTAACAGCGTGCAGTGCGTTCTGGAAGTTGCAGCAACTTCCCTGAGTCTGTGAGGTCTCCAGCATGGACTATGTGAGCATCATTTCTCTGTTGTCAGCATCTGAGTAAAAGTCTAAATCTTTGTCTTAAAGCAAACCTCCTACCTCTCCACATTTCTGCACTTTGTTTATATTTCCCTTAGGCTGAGAGCTGTATATTAATTTTGCTGCATAATGAATTATTGGAATTCTAGTACTTAACATCTACTTATTCTAATCTCATGATTTCTGAGCATTTGTTTCATTAGGTTTTCTGCCGTAGGTGCAGCAGGCTTCATTGGGTGCCTTCTGGAAAGTTGACTAGGAAAAGTTCATCATCCAAACTCATTCAGGGTTGGCTGCGTTCATTTCCCTGTGACTATGTGACTTTGCAGCCAGCTGACTGTAGCCCCCTCTCAGGTTCTAGAAGCTACCAGCACTTCTTTGCCTTGTATCCCATTTATCAGGCAGCTCACATGTGGCTGTTTGCTTCTTCAAGGCTAGCACGAGGATTTCTTGCTACATTTTGCCAAGGTGAAACCCTACACATCAAAACCTCATAAAAAACATGGCGTCCCATCATGTTTTCCATTAGTATGGGTTAGAGCAAAGTCATGTGGAGAAGAGGGGATGATAATGGGGTGTGATTCCTTGAAGGTCAACTTTGAATATGTCTACCACAGGGTGGTGATACTTCTATACTGATGCTTCTAAAATACTTTTAGCTGGGTTTAATGGTGCACATCTGTACTCCTAACACTCCACAGTCTGAGGTAGAAGGATCACTACAAGGTTAAGGCCAGTGCAAGCTACATAGCCAAAACTTGTTTTATTTTTATTTTGATTAATTAATTTTTTTTTGTGGTACCAGGGATTGAACTCAGGACCTTGCACTTGCCAGGGAGGCACTTAATCTACCGAGCTATCTCCCTAGCCCCAACAAAACTTGTTTTAAAGGAAAACAAAACCAAAACACTTTTGAGTCCTTTCTAACTAACCAATTGTTACTAAATTAAACATTCTTTATATTAAGTTTGTTGAAATTACTATTGTGATTTTTTTCCCATGAGGGGTTGCTGAATGACAGAAGCTTACTTTTAGCCTGTCCCCAGTTCCCTGTTAATTCAATAGTCTAGCTCTCAGAGGTAGGATATTTCTACCACCATGGCCCCAAAGTAGCGTTTGCCCTCAAGAGAACGGCTGAATAATTTACTAGTGGTACAGGGAAAATCAAGATGAAATCCCACTGCCCCTCTGTCCCTGATGCTTATCTGGTGTGATATAATGTCGGGCTCTTTTTCTGTTATCTCAGTTACCTTGTATAGGCCTCCACTTCCTCTTTTGCCTAATGGACAAGCAGGACTGAGGCAGCTGGAAGTTCTGGAGGGCATATATGCCCTTTCAACATGATAAATTAGTGAGCTGTTAAACTAATTGTTTCTTGACTTTCAAAATGAGGACATTAGGATGGTACCTTTAACATATTTATTTGCCTTGCTGGGAAGGTAGTCAAGGTCTGCTGGATTTGTGATGTGCTAAATGAATGTTTAGCTGAGGTGCTCAGGTGGTTTTATTGGTAAGGTTAGCTACAAAAATGAAGGTGTAAGGTTACCGGAGGACAACATGACATCCATTAAATTAAATACCTATTAAATTTTCTGAATGGTGGCAAAAGATTTCTTAAAAGCCAAGAAGGAATGAAGCCTTCCACAAAGTGAAAAAACTTGACACTTAGCTTAAGTAAGTTTTCTTGCCATTGAAAAGACTTTTTAAAAAAAATACTATTTCTGGGTGTTTTTTGCAGCAATTGCAAACAGCTTGTAGATGCTGATGAAAATAAAAAAAAGATGAAGGAAGGAGAAGCTATTTCAGACATGAAGAGCTGACGTCATCATTTCTTTTCTTTTGTACTTGACGGAGTGGTATACATCACTCCTGCTTGGCATTTTCTCTCTATGCCTGCTATCTGGGCTTTTCAGAGAAAAATCTTATGAGGTTAATTAGAGAATAAATTACTCAAAATGCATCAAGGAGACTCGAGAACACAGCTCACATGTACTTGGTTTTTGAAAAAAAATCTGTGTGTCTAAGGTGGTAAAATGACTACAAGCCAAACTCAACAACACAGTCATCTTAACATTTTAGAAGCTATGGTGATTTTCTAATCAGCATGCAGGGTGGGTGAGACAATGAAGCAGTAGTAGTAATAAACTTTTAAGTCATTGAAAAACTTGTTTTTCAATGTTTTCTTGTTTTTTTAGCCATCAACACTAGATTTTCTTTTATATTAAAAATCTTTCAAGCCAGCAGTTAATTTCATGAAAGAATCCTGTATTGATGTAATTTATGTACAGGTTTGTTTCTTTGATTAGTTTTCAGTAATTGGACTATTTGGGAATAGTACTGAAACAGTAAATCAATTATAACAATACTTTTATTCAATGGGCATTTGACTCAGAAAACAAAACTAACATTGCATTTTTTTATTCAATTAGGAAAGACAAGTAGGTGTTTTTCAGGATAGTTAGACTTTCTCCAGAGTCTGGAATTACTGTCCAAAGAGCAGATCTGCAAAGTTTTTATTAGCCTTTTTTCCAAGACTATCCGATAGAGCATGTTATTGATAGCCCTCTGCTTGTAGTTTAAATAGGAGTTTTAGTGCTGGTGGATCAACTCAAGATCAGTATTTGTAGCTAGTATGTTTGATGCATGCTGTTGAGGTATGCCAACTACAGCAAAATAAAGGATCACTCCTGTGGCATGAATTCTGTCTTTCTTCTGTATCCTTTATCCATGTATTGTTTTAAATTGACCATTTGGGACTTCTGAGAAGAAAAAATTGTCTCTTATATAGGCACTATCTTCTGGGTTTGTAAAGTTGTTTATAGAATTGACCAATAAGAATAAAAGATATCAGTGAAGAAAAGTTTACAATAGAAAAGGAAGAAATATTTGGGGTCTGCATCTGAAGGTGTACTTCCTTGGAATGTAATGTGGCCACTAACATTGAAACTTTGTCTTCCCTAGGCACTTGGATAGTAAGTATGTGCTGTTAAAAAAGAATGTCCCAGTGACCTTGTCCCCTCCTCTCTTTTAATTTTATATAAATAAGGCTAAGAATGCTCTGTTTACTAATGTTCTGCAAACAACATAAGGATCAAGAGTCTTATTTTACAGGACATTGGTAGCTTGGCTATTGGAAGCAGATCTTTGACTTACAGAGTATTGAAGTAGCAAGGGAGTTTAACCATAAGGTTGGAAGCCACTTTAGCAGTTGACAAGTGTAAAGTACTCATTACGGACAGTTGATGAAATTCTTCCTGGTATTATAGCAAGTAGTTGGAGGAGAGAGGCTGCACAAATAATTGTTCTTTTTATTTGAATACTGAGCTTAGAGCACTAGACCATTCTACAGTAATTCTAATTTTTTAATTCTAAAAATCAGTTTACTAGAGATATTATCTTCTTGATTATGAAGTTTTTGGTGTAACTCTTGGTAGTACTTTCATTGTATTTAATACCTAGTGAATTCTGGAATGTCTTAGCTGAATGTCTAATTACAAATGGATTTAAAAAGTAAAGAAAAATCCCTCATAGTCTGTGAAGGTTTTGGTTTCTCAAAACCACACAGGATCATCTGATCTGAAAAATATGGTATAAAAATTAAAACCAAGCTTCTGGTGAAAGTAATTATATTAAATCTGGTGAGAAAAAAATAAGTTATTTCATCAGTGATCCAGAAACAATGGACAGAAGTAAAATAAAATATATTATGCATTACATATAATAATAAATGTTAGGCTGAATAGAGATTGAAAGGTGAATTGGTTTTTGGTAACTTTTTTAAAAGAGTATTTTGGAAAAATATAATGCTAGAGCACTGTATTATGCAATAGGGAAGGTTGAATAAAGGTTAGAAATCTAGATACTGTAAAATGACAGGCAACTCTAATTAGGTAGAAACAAAAGTCTTTGATTGACAAATTATAACTTAAGAAAAAAGGAGCTTTTAAGGGTCCCTTATAGTGCTGACAAATGAAGGGATATTATTTAATACATAAAAAACCCTACAAATTGACAAGACACCTCATCCATAGGAAATGATATCAATGCAAAGATATGTATGTCCATGGGCCCAATAAAAAAATACAAAATCTCAAATTCCCTAATTAATAAAAGACATGTTAAGATTACAATGGACTATCACTTTATATCCATCAATATTAATAAACTATGAATATGACAATTAATGAGTGGTAGGGACTGTCTTGTTTTATTGATGAAATTATAATAGGCTTCAAAATTCTGGGGAGACAAACCCTCAATATATATTGCAATTTTATAAAATGCATGTCACTGAAATTAGAAATACTCTTGTTAGAAATCTACAGCACATCAAAAAAGTTTAAGGACATAAAAAATGATATTCCATCATTGCTCTAGAGTTTGAGAATTGGAAACAAAGCATATGGCTGAAATCCTTCTCCAAAACTGATGTTAACATTTCAATTCCACAGTAGAACTTTTACAAAGCTGTAAAAGTAGGCAGGGAGATAGTTCAGCGATCTGAGTGCCTCCCTGGCAAGCACAAGAACCTGGATTTGATCCCAAGTCCTGTACACCATGTCGGCCCCTTGCCATGCTGGCCCAACACCAGGCATGGTGGTGCTCACCTGGAATCCCAGTGCAGGGGAGGCTCTGAGACAGGAGGATCACTATGAGTCTCTACCAAATCAATAATTTTTTAAAAGTGATTATCAGGCCATTGAGCTATACCTTCAAGTGTGGGATCTGTACCTTATAAAAAGCACAGATTTGGCCCTTCTGGCCTCTCATTATTTCAGTGATGATGTAATGAGACAGCTTCTCCCCTCCAGAGCTGTGAGTCAACAAACTTCTGTCAATCATGAAGTAATTAGGCTCAAGTATTTGTTGAAGCATCATAAAGCACATCAAGACAGAAGACATCAAGAGGAAAATGGCTGAACAGATGTTGAATAACCATAACAGAGAACATTATGCAACTATTAAAAAGAACAAATTTGCATCAGGCTAGCCATTCCATGGTTTATAATCTAGAGAGCCCTATGAGTATGAAAAGAATTGAAAAGAATTAGACTTTTAACATAGCTTCCCAGGTTCAGGAGGCTGTCTTTCTTCCAGTGAGTATGTTTGGCCCCTTTGTCAAAGATTAAAAAAAAAGTTGAATTTTTCAATCAGACTAGCTGTTTTAAGGGTTGAAACATCCACTTGTTGCAGTGTTTCTCTGGAGCACATAAACTAGATAGCATTTAATAAAAGCATTATGAAAATAATCTCATCTGCAAATGATCTAAATTTTAATTACTTTTGAATGTGTATCTTTATGTATTGCATATTTATATGCATATGTAAATATCCATGTATTTGCATATATGTAATCTTGGATTTGTAAGATATACTTCAATCAGTATTTTTAATATTCTATAAACCATTCATTGATCCTTAGATTTTTAGTTACTTTGTGATTTCATTAAGTTCTTCATTCAAATTTTTTGGCCTTTTGGAGATGGTCTTGCTATGCAGTTCAGGCTGGATTTGAGCTCGCTTTCTAGCCCAACCTGGTCTCAAAACTGCAACAATCCTCCTCCCTCAACCTCCCTAAGGCTAGGATTACAGGTGTGCACTACCATGCCCAGCTTTCCTCATTCAAATATTGAGCAAGATCACATCCCAAACACAACTGTGCAAAAATAGTAGAAATTTTATATTTTTATTACTTAACATCTATTTTACTTTATATATTTTTTAGTTTCTGTTTTTAAAAGAGTAAAAAAAATAAAAACAATACAGAATTTCACTAAACAAAATGATAGGAATTCAGCAATTATTATATTGCATATTGTTGTCTTCAAATTGGTTGCTCATTACCAGTTATAAGTATGCAAAATTGGTCAAAAATTAAAAAGAAGAAAAAAAAAATGTAGCTCCTCAGGGTGAGCCAGATTTTAGGTCAGGTGCTCTTAGAGATAGAAGTAACCAAGGTAAGTGGGCTAGGTACAATAAAAATTGAATTCATAGGATGTTTTCTTATATAAGATAATCAATATTAATATTCATATAAATTTACATAAATTTTATTATATAGATGCGTAAGCATCTTCACATAATGCAGGACAGAGTGATCATTAATACAAACAATTTGGGGATTACTTAGTGTAGTGCAAGATCAATAACTTAATTTCTTTATATTTGTGTGTGCTGTTTAATGTTTCAGTGAGCATCTATTTAAATTATTTTCACTGTGTAAACAGAAGGGAATGCATGTCTAAAGATGCTTTTTACCTGTATTTATCCTATTTTTATGTGTGATAGGGGTGACAACATTAGAAAGACAGCATTCAAGAGCCATATTCGGAGAGGATGTTTATTTTCAATTTTTGTTACCTTCACTGCATTTCTAGGTGATGGTGATTTAATCTGTAGACTACAAGGAGTCCTCATGAATTTGCACTGGAGAAATAAAGTAATCTTTTAAAGGAGAATTGTGAGAAAAGTGCTTGTTAAGTAGATACTGTGATTATTGTTTGTGAGAGTAATGGATACCTTAGCGTTGTCTACATGATACTCTGAAAATAAGAAATTATAGGCCTTGAGCTCTTTCTGTGACATTAGTCATTGAGGTACACTCACATGTTACATTCTGAGAAATGCATTGCAGTGCAGTCTTATTCTGGTGCAAACACTGTACAAGACTTAAACTTGGATGCTATAACCTACTGCATACCTAGAATAGGCTAGGCTGTTAGTTTTCTGGGTAATTTGTGATATATATTTGATCCTTTTATTTCTTAGTTTCTTCATCTGTGAAATATGTGACAATAAAAGGAAAATTCCAACAAAAGTAGCAATGAAAGAGGTTCCCAAAGTGGAGTCCAGATGCCAGCAGCATGTAGGGCTCGTGCACAATTCCAGCTGCCACCTAGAACATGAATGTGGGTCACCTGCATTCCTTGATGCCTTTGACCACAGGCATCTCGAATGACCTACACTGGAAGGAGCTGGCGTGACGAATGGAACTTCGAGGTAGACGTCTCTTTGGAAACAGGTGGCTTCATGGAAGTGTTTCAAAGCTGGTGTGTAAGCTGCCACCTCCACCTCTCCTTGTCCAGATGAATGGGCAGAATATGCAGACCCTGTCCCCAGGATATCAAGGGGGTCAAAGTCCAATGCCATTTCCTCAGGGATTGGGAAGGAGAACTTAGCTTCCAGAAGGGACAAAACAAATTTGAATAGATCCATTGTCTCCTTGTCTCCCCTCCACCTCATCTTGCTATAAAGACCCCAACACGGCTATACATGGGGAGATGGTGATTTAGGTGAGGCTCCGGCCCACCAGCGGTAGCCTTGAATGGTGCCCTCTTCTCTTTTGCCAGCATAAATGGCCTCCATTGTTTTGCTCAGCAGTTGTAAACAAACCCAAGTGCATGGCCATAAGAGACCACTAAAAACAAACAAAACATCCAATTACATTGGGCTCAGAATCTTATAATGTTTATGGACTCTTTTTCTAGAAATTTTCATTCTGTTAATCTTTTCTTTATCTTCTGTCTTATGACAAAGAGTTATCTGTACTCATGTTTCCTAAACTGCAGTTCCTAAGATGTCCAAGTCCTTTTTGGTTCTGCATCTTCTAGGATTGGATTGATCAACAGTTTTGAGGATTAAAAAAGATGGCATTATCAGGCCCGAGTCTCCCTGCTCACTACTTGAAAACCAGTGCCTAAGCTATCAGAACTAGTGTGAGGAAGAGTCAGATTTACTCTAAGGCTGGCAGCCTGAGATGGAGCAGGCTATCACCCCACCCCGCAAAAGATGTACACAACAAGTCACGGGCTGAAAGGGATTTTTATAGAGAAGGAAAGGAAATGTCAACTTCCTTGATCAACAACCAGTGAAGCCTCTTGCTGAAGGAGGTCTTGTCATTCAAGGAATGTGTTTTATTTTTGTCCTTGGGCCAAAGCATTACAATCATTTCCAACCTCTGAATCTAGTTCCTGTAATTCTGTGGACAAACACATTACTTTTCTGCAATTTCCCATAATTATACACATTCTGATTTAATATGAAGGTCAACAGATTTCATAGGTTTTGAAAAGCTAAAGAAAGATTATTTAGTAGCTAACATGTCAATCATTTAAGGGATGGCTTTTCTTTAGAATATAGAACCCTAGGCAAAGTGAAGGGAAGTATCTCTGCAAAGAGTAACTCCTAAAGAAGCAGCCACTGTTAGAGGAGGTGGGGTCAAGTCATTAGAACCCAGTTGGCCTTTTGTAGGCTGTAGTACACACTGGCGGATGGTGTCACCATTTCACTATTGTCTTCATCACACAGTGTCACTTTGTGCTCACAGACAGATGAGCAGAAGAAACAAGGTCTGGATATTTAGCAAAGCTCTAATTTTGAGAACTGTATTTATTCTAAGAAGCTAAGTTTTGAAACACATTTTAGTAAGTTGAGTCAGCTTCCTTATACTGTAGAATGAGCTTGTAATTTTACCTACCACCATATGAAGCACAGGTAATTTTGCTAGCCAGAGAGACTCACTTCCAGGGTTCTCAAGTTTTTCTTTTCCTTACAGAATGGGAAACTACAATTAAATAAAACGTACCTCCACATGATTAAAATCCTAATATGATAGGAAGCCTGGTTCTTTATCAGTAAATTATGGGGGAGTGTGAGGTTACAGATAGAGTCAGAGAAATTCAATTATTTGCTGAATTGTCAGTATAATAAAATGCTAAAATTCTGTTGATTTAATATTATGGTGTTAAGTGTTGGTATTATAAATATATCTGCAATTTCAATTACAACTTTAATTCCAGCCTCAGTAATAAATAGAGGCTCTAGAATTAAATCAGGTGGGTTCAAATCCTGGTTTATTTCAACTGTCAACCAGTGTGGCATTAATCTTATCTCCACTCCTATTTATTACCAAGCTTAAGCAGAAATCTGGAGGGGCATCCCCACATAGCCTCTTCTCTCAATAACCCGACAGTTGCCACCCAAGAACACTCAGTTGTACCCTAAATTCTTTTCAGATCCTCTACCTGCCCCTTCCTAAAGCCAGGGCCTTATCCCATCTGCAGGTCTAGGTTCAGGCCTGACTCTGATTTGAGTCCATGTGAATCCCTCCCAGTACCTCTAAGACATTACCACACTGAATTATAAAACCCAAATGGCTAGATACAGAGTTCAGGATGAGACTCAAACCCTAAATTGACACCTAGTCTTGTATAAGTGTCTTTTCCTCCACTGCCTGTATTGTAGCCCCTAGGGAGGCCCAGAGGACCTTTGAACACTCAGGGTATCTCTTATTCCTCTCTGCCCAGCTAATGTGTACTTTCCTTCAAAGGTACCTCTCAAGCACTGATCTCCTGGGAATCCTTTTTAAGTATCCTGCACGACTTTCAATTTCTCTTCTCTGTGTGTCCATAAAGTCTTCTGAAAACTTACCAGAGAACTTGAGGTACAGATTATACTTATAGGCAGTCTGAGGATGGAGACTTCGACTTTTAGTCTTGTGACCAAACCATGAAAAGTACTAAAAAATAATGTCCACAATAGAGACCAATCAAAGCAATTGTGATTTTGAGGTTTTTCTTTTTCTTTTTTATCAAGATGGGATAAGAAAATTTGACATACTGTGTCCTGTCCCCAAGATTGCTACCATGCAGAAGCTGGCTATCAACTACCAATGAGAAAAAAAAAAAGACACTTTGTCTTTAATTTTATTGGAAATTCCTGGAGCTTAGAGACAAGCTCTAATTTTCAAAGCAGTTCTGTGTATGTGTACATAAAAGTGGGCAAGCTGATTAGAGAGATCTTTTGTGTGTGAAATCTATTTATGCTGTTTGCTCCTGAATTACTTCTACAAAAAGGAGCTTGTTCAAATAAGACAACCCAAAGTAATATTAGTGTTATTTATTTATTTTCATTTATGTCGCTGGTACAGGTCTCACTGTGCATGTGCGCCACCATGCCCAGAGTAGTCCGTGGGCTCATTGTGCCCTGGGGTGTGGCCCATGTGGCATGCAGGACCCAGGATTGAACCCTGGTTTCTGTGCTTGCCAGTGCAGGTGCTTAGTCCTCTGAGCTACCTCATTGGCTCTAATGTTATTTCTATAAAAGACTTCTATATGTGTCAGACATTTGGAAATTATGAGGGGAAAAGAGGATGGTCTCCTAAGAAAGTCTCACACTATTCTACTGCTGAACTTATTGTATTCACTGGAAAAATCAAAGGAAAAGCAAAAGTAGACTGACACCCAAATATACATAATGTTCATTACTAACTGAGTTAGGCATATAGATGGTCACATTTGTTATTCACAATTAAATTATGTACAGCTACATTCCTTTATACCTCTATTATCTACTTTTATAAGGATGATTTAAAATTATCTGATAAAGGACTGGTTTCTGAACTTGGAAAACATAAAGTAAGTGTAAGATTTTAAGAAAAAGCTGTTGTTTTTTTCCCCAAACTGCTTGTAGGAATGCTTTCCTCCTTGGAAAAGGGAAGGTTTGATGATCAAAGGAAAAAAGTAATAGCCCAAATTCTCTTTTTCAAGTCTTCCGTAGGCTTCATATCTATTGCTCTGGCTGTTTATCAGGGTCTTATAGAGGTTAATAGCCCCTGTCTCTAGAAATGATTTTCTGTACTCCTATTCTCATGTCACAGAATTTGAAATCTTCCCCTTTATTAGATTAAAATTGAGTTTATCATCAGCCACAGAGAATAGTGTGTTGGTAAACTCTGTCTTCCACTATTCTGCAAAAGCTGAATAACATTCGTGTAATGTGTTTTCTGTAAGTTTGGGTCTCATTTGTCCAGTGCAAAACATATCCATAGCAATTTTTTACTAAGATTGGAAATTATTGGAGGATGCTTTTTATTACATCAGTGCTTAGGGAAAGGCCAACAATAAAACTGTATTAATGACACAAAAGAAGTTGTTTTTAAGTAGAGAGCATGAATATCCAAAGATATTTAACAGGAAAGAACTAAATAAAACTAAAGGCTAGAAAGAAAGCTGGACTTAAAGATAGCACTACAATTCGGAGGTTAAATTCTGTAGTAAAATGAAATGTTAAAAAAAGTGAAATACCTATGAAGTGATCTTTTCAAGTGCTTATGAAACATGAGACTCAAGGACGTTGACTACTTCAAGCTTCTGTTTCATAAGATGCAGAGTAATTGCTTTATTCCTGCAACCAATTGACTCAATTATTTTATGGAGATTAATTATAAGTTATTAGAAAGGATATTTTAATTTTATTAAAAGAACTTTCAGCCAGGCCTGGTGGCTAGTTCTTGTAATCCCAGCACTTAGGAGGTTGAGGCAGGAGGATCACTGTGCATTTGAGGTCAACTTGGGCTACACGAGCTAGTTCAAGGTTAGTCTCCACTTCTTAGGGAGACCTTGTCTCCAAAAAAGTGCCTTTTCTGAACACTTATTTTTAAAATAAATTCATTTCATTCCTTCTGATGTACTTGGACCCTTACACAAATTTGGTCAACAGTTCAGCAGTCTAATGGTGATTATTCTTAACCTTCAGAGTAGTTTCTCTTTACAAATTCGTCCCTATTTAAGGTTTTGAGTATTAGAAGATAAAGCTGAAACTTCTGTTACCTCTCTCTCCATGGTGATGTCTCCGCTGCTGTGACTCCTTGCCTCTCCACCCACCCTACTTGTGTAATTCACTGTCCCGGTGTGGTGGGTGGTGATTTATCTCATCAGTAACTTTAGAAAACAAACTATAAATACACAGCCTGCCTCCCTTCTTTGTCTCAGTAAGAACATCTTTATAGGAAGTAGATTTTCTTTTCCTCCAATGACAGATGATGCCAGTATAACTGATGCCTGACATGTCAGTGACAGGGGAGAGATGCTACAGCCTTCTGTGCCAGGGACTGACAGGTGTAGTTAAGGTCACATCTTTTATTGTAACACTTAGAAAGATAGCTTCAATCTGCCATATTTTCCACTCTCCTCATTTGTTCAGGACCTGTGTGGGAAGTAGGTCTGTCTTTATTAGATGTCTCAGGGATGCTTTCATTTGGCGCATAGGCTGGCAGTGTAGTAAAATAAGACAGGCATGGAATTTCTTGAACAAAATATCTACTTGGCAACTCTTGGCTTGAATTTTAAGGCTTTGGGTTTCAGTGTGGGGACAAAACACTTTGGTAGTGACAGCATCTGGACGTTTCCTTTAGGTTCTTGTGGAGGAATTGTCCACTGGCTTTTACCTGCTGTGACCAACAAAAGTTTTCCTTCAGGGTCACATCTCAGGTAATTGCTACTTCCCGTAGCTTGGTCTGTCTTTTTCCATTGTTAGGCAGGTTTTCTGTAGACAGTGAGGAGGCTAAAAGATGGCTTCATTGGTGACAAATGAGACACTGTGAAATTCAGCTGGGGAACAACAGGCCCAAGGGAGAAGACAGGGAAGGCAAGGATTAAAACATAGGCCCAGGTAGCCTCCCTGTCAACATTGCTAGGGGCGAGTACCTGGCTGCAGCTTCCCAGAGCAATGATGGAGTGAGTTTTGCAGGGCTTTATGGCACTAGTCAGATGAAAAATATTTTCTCTTTTTCAAAGCAGAATACTGAGTTGTGAGTCTAACCGAGGAGGTATTAGAAAGGTGAGTGCTTACCACTTTCAGTTTCAGGCCTCCGAGCTTTCCTTGCTCCTCTCTCCTGAATCCCCAGTTCTGTGGTCAGAGCCAAAGGGGTTCTTCCAGCAGCCAAAATGAGGCTAAGCTTGCATTCCTGAAGTGTGTGCTTAAGTGTTATATTCCTACCCTGTGGCCTCCAGCTAGCAGGAAGTTCTTTATACAAGTAGGAACCATTTTTCTTAGGAGGCGTAACTCCTGCACATAAATGATTGCGTAGAAAGAGGGAGTGGAAGCAGCTGCAGAGAACGCGATCTGCAAGCACTGTGGAGTCAGCTCAGGAGGCCGCGGAGCTCTGTCACTGAGGTGCCCGAGGCCCTGGGCTCCAGGAAGTGCTCACTAGTGAGGAAGAAAGAGGTGACACACACATGGCATATGCTTTAGATGATGGGCTTTAAAGCAAGGACTTCTCTTCCCAGGGACAGCTTTAAGTTCCATCCTGTTCTTTAGCAATACTAAGCATTCTGAAAGCTGACTTTTTTTTTTGTTTTTTGCTTTCATTATTTCTGATCTTGGAGTGAGAGTAAATACCTTTACACCATGGAAAATATTTTCCAATTTTTTTTAAGTCATAAATGAATGTTGATGTTTGTTAGAAAGTCTGACAATTATTGTCAGACTTTCTATTCTTCTGTTTTTTGCTGATATTTTAAGTTATACTGATCGATGTTTGAATATTTGATGTGGTATCTGCAGAATAAACTGCACTTGGTTTGTGCATTATTTTTTTAGGATTTTTGTGATTTTAATTTGCTTTTCATTTTGTGAGAGTTGTGTATGTTCATGTGTGTGTTCCTGTTAATAGGGTTGGTGCTGTATAATTTTTAAAAATTTGATATAACAGAATGGCTTAGAAAGTAGTCATATTTCTTCAACTTACTGAATATTTTTGTAAACAATTATTTATTTCTTTAATATTTAACAGACTTTGTAAGCTAAGGCATTTTGCCAAGGGGAATTATTTCTAGGAAATATTTAACTATAAATTAAATTTATTTAATAAATATAGGACTATATAGGTGATTGATTCCTCATAAGTGTCTTTCATGACATTTGTCAAAATTATTTAAAAAATTAGTAAATATACTATTCTTTTAATGTTTATTTTATTATGGTTAGAGCATTTTAGGGCTGAGTTATGTAATTTTAAGTATTTGGGTATTTTTCAGTCATCTTTCTGTTGTGATTTTTAGTTTAATTCTATTATGGTTTGGGAATGTTTATGCAATTTAAATTCCTTTAAAGTAAGAAAATTATAACACAGAATATGACTGATTATTTTAGAAGAATAGGAGTTTTGAACATCAGTTAGTTTGATTTTGTTGGTTCTGTTGCATCTTCTGTAATCTCATCAATTTTTCTACCTCCATGTTATCTCAATTACTGAGACAGAGAGTTTGAAGTATCCAAACACAACTGTTGACTTCTGGTTTTTTTTTTAACGTGTTTAATAGAAGGTCTACAGAGTATTACTATGTAGATTGGACTCTCCTGTGATTCTCCTGTTTTCCATCTCCCAAGCGCTAGTATTACAGGTACATGCCACCACACCCAGTCTTAACTTCTGCTTTTGATTTGATGGTTTTTTTTTTTTTTTTTGTAGAAAAAAAAAATTGAAATGCTTTGGTTGGTCATGCACACTTATTAAAATTATATTTTCTTGGATAATGGCTGCTTTTGTGGGTGTATAATATACTCTTTTAAGGGCCCATGGTATAGCTCAGCAGAAGCGCTTGCTTAAGTAAGCGCAGCAGCCAGGGTTCGATTTCTGGTTCTGCATGCTGCCCGGCCCTGCCTTCAGGTGCGCTGAGCTGCGAATGGAGTCTGGGCATGGTGGTGCGCACCTGTAATCCCAGCCCTAGGGAGGCAGAAAGCAGGAGGAGGATCACAGTGAATGTGGGCTGCATAGTGAGACCCTGTCAAAAAGAAATCCATATATATATATATATACTCTTTTATGCCCTCATAACATTGCTTGTTCAGAAGTCTATCCTTTATAACATTAATACAGTTCCTCCAGCTTTCTTAATTTCTGTATTCATTTCCATATTTTTACTTTTTATATTTTCAAATAATTTTAATTCTCTTCCTTTTAGCTTATTTATGTATTTAAAGCGAGCTCATTTTCTTTTTCTTATTGGTTTTGAGCAGTTTGAAAATGACATGTCAAGGTATATATCTCCAGTGAGGCCATCACACATGGTAGAGGAGTGACTTTCCACTGGCCCATATACATCCTCTGCTCGTGAGATACAAATGTACATAGTTGTCGTAACAGGCCTGCTTTTTCTTTCTGAAATTCTTTGATATAAAGAGTTGGATACCAATTGTAGAAAATTCTTGTCTATTATTTATTCAAATATGTCTTTCACCTTACTTTTTATTACTTCTAAGGCTTTATATGTATGTATGTATCTATGTCTGTCTGTCTGTATGTATGTATGCATATACCATTGATTTTATACATACATATATATATATATATATATACATATATTGTTATTATTCTAAAGCTTTCAGATATTCTGCTACATTATTTTATTTTTCTCTATTGTTTTTGATTTGAATAATCTCATTTAATTTACATTCAACTTCAATAATTCTTTCCTTGACTGAGTTTTGAATAATTTCATTTAATTTACATTCAACTTCAATAATTCTTTCCTTGACTGAGTTCAATCTATGGATAGCACCATTGAAAATATTCTTTCTCTGTATTAGTCTGTTTTTGCTTTGGATATTTCCATTTGACTCTTTATTATAGTTTCTGTCTTGTTGCTAAAATTATTCTCTGATTTTGCACTTTGCTATATTTCTCACAAAAGCATTTAATCCTACAATAATAATAGGCTTACTTTTCTTAATCATAGTTTCAAAATGGACATTATATCTGCATCTGATTTTGTCTGTTTGTCTGTCAAGAGCTTGTTGATTTTCTTATGTTTTCATATGCCTTTTGTTTACCTCTTTTGTACAAAGCTCTGAACTTTCTGAGGTAGTAAATACTTTTGATTCCTAGAAATGAGCATAGGTTTCTGCTCATGTTTTCCACAGGGGTTGTGTTGACCTAGTCAAGATTTAAACTGTGTTTGGATGTAAGTGCTGCCCTGGATGTGGGCAGCACTCTACAGTCTAATTCCTGTCTTTGAGTCCTTGCTTTTTAGCCAGGGTTTACTGTTTGCCTGTGAACTATCCTTGCATCTGTTCCATATGTAGATTCAGGTTGTCTCTTTGTGCTGTGCTATAGAAAGTAACAAAATTTCTTAACTGTTAGCAGAGTGATGAGGACTGTAAAACAATTCATTGATTTGTTTAGTGTGGGTATTTATGATGAAGTACTTGGAATTGAACTCAGGGCCTTTATACTGAGCCATAGCTCCAGTCCTTTTTAGGAAAAAATATTTTAAGACAGTTTTTGATTCCTAAGTTACCCAAGGTTGGCTGGAATTTGTGATCATTTTGCGTTAGCCTGCTATTGAACTTGTCTTACACAGGCAATTTTCCTTAGGTTTTGGAAAATACTCCTGCTGGCGATACTTTGCCTCCTTCAGTGCAGGTTGTTTTTCCTGTTCAGGACACTCAACTATGAATAGTCTCACTGAGGGTTTTCCCTCCACCTCAGGTTGGTGAACGCTTTAGACCTGCAGGGGAGGTGGTGAGAGCTGAGTGATGTTGGGTGCCTCTGCTGAGGTGTGCATTTCCTATTCCCTCAAGGAAAAGCAACACTTAGCACAGGTCCTTTAGGACTTTCACCTAGTGTGTTTGTGTGTGTGTGTGTGTGTGTGAGAGAGAGAGAGAGAGAGAGAAAGAGAGAGAGAGAGAGAGACAGACAGACAGACAGACAGACAGACAGAAGATCCAGGAAGAACAGCCTGCAAGTAGGTGCAGATTCTGGTTCCTACAACCCTCAAAAGTTCTGTACTCACTTGCTGCATCGCACTCAGCTCTTCTCCACTTATCAAAAACTGTTATTAAATATGTTTTTATTTAGTTCTTCTTGCTGGTATATGGAAGCACCTGGCCCGTTGAATGTTGCTCCCACCTCATTTCTTGTTGAAAATACCTAATTTTTGATGTTTTAACAGTTGCCCAAATAAAATTATCTGTTGAGATGTCTGTTAATATTTCAGATAGTCTGACGTGTTTTTCTAACACTCTTTGTTTCTGTCACTATAAATCTAACAACAATGCTCTTCCCAACTTTGTACATCCCGGTCAGGTTTTGAAAGTCCTTTTTGTTTCTTTGTTTATTTCTTGCTTTGAATCTTTGTTATGTATTATTAAAGGAGTCATTTATTCATTAACTCTTCCATTCATCTGCATATTTTCAGAGTATAAATTATAGGTAAAGATACCAAGGTCAAATGAACTGTTGATTGAACACTGTGAAACTCACAACTCCTTACTGTAATGTTGTTCTCTTTGTTCTTACCAGAAAGAGCATGATTGTTTTAAGGAATACTTCTTAAATTTTAATAATCGTTAAACTCCTTTTAGGAAATAGTTTTCTTATACCTTAAGTATAATTATTTAAAAAATATATTAGAGACTGTTGAACCCTGAAAAAGAACCCATGAGTTGTAAGTTAGATGCAACATTTGGCCTTAATTACTAGCCAAATACTCTTAAAATATCATTATATTAAAAACACAAAGTAAAATTCTCAGATTTAATTGCAGCATCATCAATTTGAATAACAGCAATGAAGTTAATTTCTAAACTTTTTTCCAGTTTTGTAATTCTTTGACTGTAATGAAAAATGGATGAGCAGTGAAGAATGGATGCAATATTTTTCACACTAGAATTTATTCTCATAATAAAAGAAATATTATAGCTGTATAGTGAGACTCTGTATTGAAAGAATAAAAAGATTAAAGATGAAAACAAAAGGAGATGAAATACAAAGGTTAATGATATTTGAGTGAGAATTTTTAAAAGTCTCTACAGAGACCATTAAATGTTGGCAATAGTTCTAGAAACAAGGACTAGCATATATAAGAATAATAGTGCTGTCAGGTTGTTAATTCTACAAGCAAAGTAATGGTGTTATCAATGACAGGGAGAGAACTCAAGGTCAGATAAATGGTACTACTAGGCTTGTAAAAACATAATCACACAGTAGTGGTCTCAGAAGCATTATCAACATCACATTTGAATGACAGCATCATGGAGAATATTGTAGATTGTGTTTTTGAATGACAGTGGTCTCTATGGCATTATAAATGGTAAGACTAAGTGACAGGATGACAGAGGACACTCTTACAACAAATACATGGGCATGAAATACATGGAATTCAGATTCCATTTGTTCATTCAAAAGTGTGCTTTCACAAACTCTTGGGTAGAAAAAGTCTTAAGAGCATTAATGCAAGCTTTAAAATTTGCTTAGACTGTCCACTGGGTTTGGGCACTCTGGTGCATGCCTGTAAGCCCAGCTAATCAGGAAGCTGAGGTGGGAGGATTAAACTTTTCAGTTTAGCTTGTCTAGATGATTTAGCAAGACACTGTCTCAAGAAAAAAAATACTAAGAATATAGGACTTTGTTGGGTGTACTTGCAAAGCACATGTAAAGGCCTGGGTTTAATTCTAGTACAGCAAAGACAAAACAACAAAAGGAAAGGATATTTTAACCATTGTGAAAAATCACAGAGCTTGTAGTCAGACATCCCTGCCCCATAGTTTTCTCAGAGATACTTGAGAACACTATGAAAACATTTCATATAATCTACTTTCTTTCCTATCAGGCAGTCAAGACTAGTCTGCTTCCTGCACTGTCACTGTTACAGGACCAGGCAGAGAAGGCATGAATGCCTATAAGAAATGTTGAAGCAACATCATATCTGTTGAAAAGTTTTATTCAAATTTAAAAAATCTAATAAGAAAAATTCTTTCTGTAGTCATTTCTTAAAATGGTTCCTTTGGAAGAAATCTAAACTTTTCCCTTTTTATAAAGCATTTATTGACTAGTAGAGACATATGATTGGACTCTAAGACCCCTTAAAGATGGAAACAGGGCTGGGGAGATAGCTTGGCCATCTGAGCACCTGCCTGGAAAGCACAAGGACCCAAGTTCAATCCGTGGTACTCCATACCATACCAACCCCAGAACCTGCAATAGTGATGCACCCCTGTAATCCCAATGCTGGGGAGGATGAGATAGGAGGATCATTATGAGTCTGAGCTGTATAGCTAGATCCTGTATTGAAAGAATAAAAAAAATTAAAGATGGAAACAAAATGAGGTGAAATACGAAGTGATGGTGGGTAGTAGAAAAGAGAATGGATAGAAACATAGAGGACACTGGACTTCAGAAGTAGTGGAATATTAGGAGTAGAAGACCACCAGCTCTGATACACCAGTGCATAAAATCTCAAGGAATGAACATGTGTATATATGCCTGGAAGTCATATTATTTTTAGAAACAAGCAATGGAATAAATATTGAAGTGTTAGCAAATTACAAAAGTAGATTATTTTATCATCCAAATGTCATACTATTCAAACTCATTTATGTGATTTGTTTATCAAAAGTCCTGAGTTGGAACATTTGGAATGAAGGAGAGGAGGAGAGATATGCTTTTAGGTCAGCACTACAATGAGGACAGAGGTGCTATTTGTGTTGAGTGCTTTGGGGGCCATAGACACTCAGTGTCTCACCATGTATAGGACACTACCTATAGTAAAGAGTTGCCTGGCATCAGATACAAAACACTGGGAACAAAGTAATCCATATGCCTGTTTAAAACATTGGTAAACTATGACATATGTTCAAGAGTTAGGGTATATTTCTACATAGCTCTCATACTTTGATTCCTTACACACATAATCATCTACATATAAAGGATGGTGAAATATGGACAAAATTGAAAAGAAAGAAGATATTTGGTTTTTAGTAAGTTCATATCTAAGGATAGTATAATTTGTCCTGTCTTAGAACATATCTCCTACACCATACAAATAGAAGTAACTATATGATTTTGAGGTATTCTTAAAAGTAAAATATGAGTTCTGATAATTATATAAGTGTTTAAAAAGTTTATAAAATATAAGCTTTCAGTTTCATTAAATATTTGGTCCAAGTTGGGCCCCAGTATGTTGAATTGATCAAAATTTTGAAGAAAGTCTTCCTGAAGAAGATAAAAAAAATAACTGGACAGTAGATAGTGGAACTAGATATCTGATATTAGAGGCATAATTTGTCATAAAGCCTTTAGAAAGTTTAAAATTATAAGAAGAAATAACCTATTGTTTAAAAAGCCACAGATATCTTTTATTCTGTAGTAAGGATCAGGTTGACATGCTTTGTATTGATGAAACAATTTTTAGGATGAGAACTGTCATCTAATTTATAAACCCATCAAGGTAAGAACCTAACACAATTTATGATCAACACTTCAAAATGTTCTGAAGCATGGTCTAGAAAGAGAAAACACCTGCTGCACAAACGATAGGTTACAGATGAAATAAAAGAAATTAGACAGTTTCTACAATTAAATGATAATACTAGTACAACATACCAGAATTTATGGGAGACAATGCAAGCCATCCTAAAGGGGAAATTGAAGTCAGTTCTCATATGAGAAAAACACAGTGAGCTCAAATAAACAATCTAATGTTGGACTTCAAGCTTCTAGTGAAAGAAGAATAAGTGAAGCCAAAAGTTTGAGCTATAGGGGAAATGACAGAGACCAGAGCAGAAGTTGATGCAATAGATACTAAGAAAACAGTACAAGGAATCAATGAATCAGAGTTGATTCTTTGAAAGATGAAATAAAATTAACAAAACCTTATTCAACCTTATCAAAAAAAGAAAGATACTGATCTATGCAATTAGGAATGAAAATGGTGAAATCACAATGGACCCTGCAGAAATCCAGAAGATTGACTTTACCTACTTTACAAACTAGTATTCCAGTAATGCTGAAAATGCAGAGGAGGTGGATAGATCCCTAGGTATGCATGAATCTCCACAACTGAGTCTAGAAGATAGAAAATTTCTAAATAAACTAATATCAATGAAAGCAAAGATTTAATTAGAACTTTTCCAACAAAGAAAAGCCCAGGAACTGATGGGTTCACTGTGGAATTCTACAAGGAATCCAGAGAAGAACTAATACTGCAACTTGCTAAACTTTTTAATGAAGATGAAAGGGAAGAAATCCTTTCAACTTCATTCCTGAAAGCAAGTATTACCATGATAACAAAACCAGAGAAGGACCCGACCTACAAACAGAATTGGCCTACAAACAGGCAAGTCTTCCTAATGAACATAGATAGAAAAATCCTCAATAAGACAATGGCAAACAGAATGCAGCAAATCACCAAGAAGATTATACACCATGACCAAGTGGTATTCATCTCAAGGATGCAAGAACAGTTTGTCATACATAAATCATTAAAGGCAACACACTATATTAAGAGAGCCAAAGATAAAAAGTACATGAACACCTCAATAGATGAAGAAAAACTTCTAAGTCCAACACCCATTCATGATAAAATCCCCACAGAAAGTTGGAATAGATGGTGTTTATCTCAATCTAATAAGATCCACCTATGACAAATCAATAGCCAATATCACAAAGATGGACAAAATCTAAAAGCTTTCACTTTCAAGTCAGGAACAAGACAAGGATGTCCATTGTCACCACTATTATTCATATACTTCTGGGAAAATTAGCCAAAGCAACTGAACATGGGAAAGTAAAAGAACAAAGATAGGAAAGGAAGAAATTAAATTATCATTATTTGCAAAGGACATGACACTTTACATAGAGGGCATCAAAAACCCCACTGAAAGACTTACAGACTTAACCAAATCCAGTGGCATAGTTGGATATAAAGTCAGAACGCAAAAAATCAATAGAATTCGTATGTGTGTGTGTGTGTGTGTGTGTGTGTGTGTGTGTGTGTGTGTGTGTGCAGGGCTTCACTATGCAGCTTAGATTCATAGTGATCCTCTTGTTTTCAGCCTCCCTAGTGCTGGAATTACAGGTGTGCACCACCACAACTGGATTCCAACACCAGCTCAGTGTGACCAGGGGTGGAGCTGGCATGGCATGCAGTGCCAGGGCTCACACCATGGCCCCTGTGCTTACCTAAGCAAGTGCTTAGTACACTGACCTATCTTCCTGGCCCTACAATAGAATTCTTGTACATAAATGAACTCATCAAGGGAGAAATTCAAGAAACATCACCTTTCACAATAGCAGCAAAAGAAATGAAGTACCTAAGAATCAATCTAATAAGAGAAGTAAGAGACCTTTACACTGAAAAGTACATTACTCTGAAAAAAGAGATCAAAAAGGATATCAGAAAATTGAAATATATCCCTTGTTCTTGGTAGGAAGAACAAATACAATGAAAATGACCACATGTCCAAAATTATCTATAGATATAATGCAATCCCAATCAAAAGACCAATGACATATCTTCCAGAATTAGAGAAAATCACCCTTAGATGCATTTGGAACTACATGAGACCTTGAAAAGCAAAAGCAATTCTGAGCAGCAAAGGCAAGGCTGGAGAAATCATGATCCCTGACTTGAAACTCAAGCACAGAGATCATGTGATTAAAAACAGCATGGTACTGGCAATGAAACAACAACAATAAAAATAATTGCAAAAGACAGACCCAAGGACCAGTGAAACAGTTTGCAAGATGCTGAAACAACTCCAACATATTCATCCACCTTGAGCCATATCTTTCATTAAGGATGAAACTTAAATAGAAATGGATCAAATATCTAAACATCAAGAAACATAAGACTGCTGGAAGATTGCACAGGTAAAACTCTTGAAGATATTAGTGGAAAGGAAGACTTTTGAACAAAATCCTAACCACACAAGAAATGACAATGAATCAACAACTGGATTTGATCCTATTAAGATTCTTTTGTGGGCTGGGGAGATGGCTCAGTAGAATAAGTGCTTCCCTGGCAAGAGCAAGTATCTGAGTTCAATCGTTGGTTCTGAAAAAAAAAAAGAACCTTTATATAGTAAAAGGAACTACCAGCAAGGGGATAAGACACCCACACTGTGTAAAAAGTTTTGTCCTGCTCTTACTCTGACAAAGGGCTACTGTCTATAATATGTGAAGATCTCAAAAAACTCAAAACCATTCCCCCCCAAATTTAAGGACCAAATAAAAAAATGGGCATCTGAAATGCATAGACACTTCTCAGAAGAAGAAGTAAAAATAGCAAATAAATATGTAAAAAGATATAACAACTCTCAATAAGCTGATAACAGCCAACGAAATACGAAATGTAATAAAAAGCATACCGACAAAGAAAAGTCCAGGTCCTGATGGATTCACAGCTGAATTTTACAAGAAATTTATAGATGATATAATCCCCACACTCCACAAACTCTTCAATGAAGTTGAAAAGGAAACAGTCCTCCCAAAATAATTTCTGGAGGCAAATATAATACAGATTCCAAAACCAGGGAAAGACACAACCAAAAAGGAGAACTACAGGCCAATCTCCCTCATGAACATAGATGCAAAAATACTCAACAAAATCTTGGCAAATAGAATACAGCAAATCATCAAGAAGATCATACACCATGACCTGGTAGGATTCATCCCAGGGATGAAAGGATAGTTCAATATTCGAAAATCTATAAATGTAATACAATATATTAATAGACTGAAATCCAAAACCCACATGATCATCTCAATTGGTGCAGAGAAAGCCTTTGACAAAGTCCAACACTCATTCATGTTCAAGGTCCTACAGAAAATTGGAATAGATGGACTCTATATCTTAACTTGTTAAAAGCCATCTATGACAACCCAAAAGATAATATAATCCTAAATGGGGAAAAACTGAAATCTTTTACTCTTAAATCAGGTACAAGACAAGTATGTCCTCTATTGTCCTGCCTATTCAATATAGTCTTGGAATCCTTAGCAACAGCCATTAGAAAAGAGGGAGAAATAACTGGTCAAGCATTGGCCATGACTCATCCACATGAATGACACAGACACAGGATCTACAGAATAATGTACAGGACTACAAGATAAACCCTGAGGGGACTTCACTGACCTCATAAGAAACATAAAGTACATGGGTTGGTATATAAGTCTTGCTCTATCTAGGTCTTAACCATCCAATAGAAAAGTATAAAAATGAAGTATACATCGTGGGGCCATAATATTAAGCTGAGCTGTAAATGACTATGGTCGACAACTTCTTCAGATAACTCAATATTGTAGTGGAATGCTGGACTGTGTTGGATTGCATTGTTGAGTTGAGGTACCTAAGTTCATTGAATGACAATGGAGTGCCTATCTCTGACAGGTGTAGACAAAGGAGGGGGTATAGAAAGGAGGAATCATGATGTGTGTGTACAGACAGTACAGTGGGGATAGATAACGCTGTGCTTCTACATAATTCTATGAGAGGCAAGATTTGCACTAATGGTGGTTGGACAGGATATTATGTCAGCTTCTAGTACTATGGACAACCACTAGGAAAATAACAATGTAGAAAGTATTAATTATTGAATCTTTGATGTAATTCAGGTATAAAAATAAGATACGCAAACAGCTACACTCTCTTTAGTGATGTCATATGCTATAATAATGTCTGTAAGTATAATATCATGTATGTACCTTCTATGATACCAAAACATTATGAAATCAGTTTTCAATGTATTAATTTATCAAATCCATCTTGTCAAGCTCTTTTTATTTTTGATCTATGAAAAATGTATCGGAGATGTCTCATAATGAACTTTGATATGGTGAAATGATAATAATGTCCCAATTATATATAAAAATGTAATTACACTTGCTTCTATTATAGAAAAACTCCCTTTATAATGAAGTGTTATGTTGGAAAAAGATTTTCATTATAGGTGGACTCCTTTACTTGTTAATTTGAGCTGTGATTCATCACTTTAATATTAAAAAAGTTCTTTGTAAAGAAAAAAAGGTATCTTAAAACTATCTCATTGATATTTGTACTTCAATAAAAGAAAAATTTTAAAAAATTAAATAAATATGTAAAAAATGTTCAACATCACCATCACTGGAGAAAAGTAAACCAAAACAATCTCAAGGTTTCATTTCATTGTAATGAAAATGACTATCATCATGAAAACAACCAATAATAAATACTGGCGGGACTGTAGGGGAAATAAATTCCTTCTTCACTGTTGGTGGGAGTATAGACCAGTGCAACCACTGTGGAAACCACTGCGGAGATTTCTAAAAAAACTGAAAGTAGAGGTGCTGCTTGACTCAGGTTTTATCTTTCTTCATATGTTCTCAAAAGAATTAATGAGCTGGTGAGATAGCTCAGCAGACTAAATCACCTGATTAGGCAAGCTTAGGAAGTACAGGGACTGTGGTTTGATCCTTGGTACCACATGCCACACCAGCCCCGCACCAAGAGTTGGTGCCAGAGTCTGGCATGGTGGCCCACATCTGTAATCCCAGCACTGGGGAGGCTGAAAGCAAGAGGGTCACCTTGAGTCTGAACTGTGGAGTGGGACCCTGAAGCAACCAAAGACATTCTTTTCTTATTTTTTTAAAAGAAGAATTAAAAGCTTCACAGTTAAATATGTATACATTTAGAGCTGCACAGTTTGTAATAGCTACATCCTGGAAACAGCTGAAATTTATGTTAACTGGTGAATGGATAAAGGGTCTTAGTTTTGCAGAGGGAGCACCATTATGCCATAGAGAAGAATGAACTTGAAAGGGGCCAAGGAAATAACCCAGTGGAATAAGTGCTTGCCTGGCAAGTGCAGAGGCCTGAGTTCAATCTCTGGTTAATCAAAAAAAAAAAAAAAAAAAAAAAAGAAAAAGAAAAAAGAATAAACTTGAGATATTTCTAGCTAAGTAAAATAAATTGGATATACATCTTAATATTGTATTGTTTCTCTGGTATGAGACACCAAAATTATAAATAAGGACAAAAACATATAACAAATATTGGGAAATGGGAAGACAATGTTGAAATGAGGAGGAGAACAAGGGGATGGAAAGGAGGGACAAAGAAAGAGAACAGAAGGGAAAAATGAAAATAAGGCTTTTATACATAAGCAGGAGAACAAGGGCTAAATAGACGGGAAGGGAAGGAGGAAAAAGAAGATGCAAGATATATTATGTACATGCACAAATTCCCTGTGATAAGTGTGGTTGTTATGTACATCTAAAATGTATCAGTAAAATTAAATGCCAAAACGTGTGCAGGAAGTCTTGAGTATACAGGGAGAGCATGGTTACTTTTCAGTTATACATATTTTCTGAGATAGAAATATGTCAGCCAATGAATTCCTGATTGTTGGTGAAAGGTGGCATAGATACTGATCTACGCTTCCAGGGAGACACTGCAGAGCACACCTTACAGGGTCAGTAGTTAGTGAATTGTTCTTGTTCAGAGTTTTTCAAGGAGCATAAAAGTGTTCATGAGAATCTGTCAGATTCTCAAGTCCTCAGTGTCCCTAAACTGCCTTTTCCTTAAGAGCCTGCAACTTAACATTCTGCAATGGAATTTTTATAGAACCTAAACTGAGCATCTTAGTATTTTTTCAATCACACTAATTATTCAAAAGCATGATACATATTTTAATAAATATGTAAAGTTTCTACTAATTATTTATCTATAGAGTATTACTTTCCATTCTTACATATGCTATTTTGGGTGCCTGACTTTAAAAATTATATAAAATATTGATACCAGTAATAAGAGCTAACATTTGTTTGAGGCTTACCCTGTTCTGAACACTTTACATACAGTATCTCTAGTTCTCATAGCAGCATTGCAAAGTGGTGGTGCTATTCTTAGTTTGAAGGTATTTCTGAGTCTATAATTAAAATGTATGGAGTTGTCACCTGAAAGGCCACAGCTTCATTGCACCTGATTCTTTTTACTGTACTATTATTTTTATTTACTTACTTACTTATTTATTATGTATTTGGCACAGGATCTCACTACACAGCTCACACTCATAGTGATCCTCCTGTCTCAGCCTCCCCAGTGCTGGGATTACCGGTGTGCACCAGCATGCTGGTACTCAGTGGCCTGCTCAGCCCACCCTGGGGCCAAGCCAGTGCAGCATGTGGTGTTGGGGACCCAACTGTGGTCCCTGCACTTGTCTGCGCAGGTACTTAGTCCATTGTACTGTCTTGCTGGCCCCTACTGTACTATTATGATGGAACAGAGAAGTAAAATCATTTGATCATCCATGTTTGAACACAGGAGCAAAACCATTATGAGTGACACAAAGTGAAGTATTTACCTGAGGGATGACCTTTCAGAATCTTGGGTGCAGGTTGAACGCTGCGTGTAAGGCTGTCACCTGGCTGAAGTCGCCCGCCAGGCAGGAGGGCATGGGAGATGGATGGGAAGAGGTGCTGAGCAAAGATGGATGATCTGGAACCCTGAGGGGCTTGGGGATGGAGAGGAGACTGGAAGGATAGGTAGGAGGGGAGGCAAAAAGATCCATGTGTAATTATACGTATGTAACAATTCCCTCCAATGGCTGTCCTTGTAATGTACTGGAAAGATATACCTGATTACAAAGAGAGGAAAAATGAAAATTAAATTTTAAAAATACAAGAAAAGGACAATTAAGTTTTGCATGTGTTTAAGAAATAAAAGAGATTTCTCTATATTTTTTGGCAAATGTGAGACAGATAAGTTATTGCAGAAAATTTTGAAAATGGTAAAAAAGCACAATAAGGAAAATAAAATCCACCCTTATTTCTTGCCGCAATAGAGAACTCGAACACATCATAACGAACTCGAGGCCACACCTGTCTCTCACTGCCTGCAGACTTAGTGACACCAGGGACCTGGAGAAGAAGCACACGTGGCACTCAGGCTGGATGTGCCTCTTGACCCGGATGTCAGGAAGCTGGAGGACGTCTTTGGGGTGCTGGGGGAGTGGGTGTCCAGCCCAGTGACTGAGCAGCCAGTGAGGATGCTCAGGATTCCGCAACAAGCCGCTGGGCAAAACCACAGCCGCTGCGCCTCCCTTCCACGTCCAGCCTCAGGAGGTAGTTCTCACACAGATGCTGGCTGGAGAAATCTGAGAAACAAAAATTCCACCCTTGCTAAGCTGACAGTGCAAAACTACCACACTGCGTTATAAATACATTTGCTTTTCTGGCAAGAAAATTTATGCAAAAAGATGTTAAGCGATACCTTAAATTTTCACACATTGATTTTTGTCTACTGACCAAATATAGTCCTTATGTCTCAATCTACTAGGTAAGTGGGCTGCATACATAGTAATATTCATCAGGAGAAGGGAAAGAGACAGATAAATTTACTATTCATAAGACCATTTATTTTACACAAGTGAAGCTAAAATGATAAAAATCCATTGACTAAGGCTTCAAAGCACTGAAAATTTTATCTGAATCATTTTGCAACTCAGACTAGGGGTGTCTAAAATCCTAATCAGCCCTGCCTGAATGGAGAAGATGGTAATGAATACCGTTAGAGAGGATGGGACGGAGCATTTGTTTCTCTTCTGCTCTGTGACTGCCTTCTCCAAATAGAAGCAGGAAATTTCTGCAGGAGTCAAAGTGCTCCAATATAAACATTTGTGATATGACATTTTTGGTACAAAGAAATGATTCTATTTCTAAAGAAAGCGATTTAATGTGTCTATAAATGGGCGCATTACTTTGTAGCCTAGATAAGGGGGTTAAGACTAAGAATATAACTACACATGCCAAATGTTCAAATGGAAATGGAAAAGAACGTCAGCTAGGAGCACACACAGCAGTTATGTGAAACGCAATCCAGAAATGGTGACAGTGCTTGGGCGCCTCTTGCCTGCCTCTGACAGCGCCATGTCATGAAGATGTCCTGGGTTTTCCAAGGGCACCGAAGCTATTCTCAAATAGAAACTTTCATTGAGTTTAAAAGAAAATGTGAAAATATAGTCACTGAAAAATATTTCAGGAAATATAAGAACAAAATTAAGAAATACAAAACCGGAGATTGTGGTCAAAGGAAACATAATAACAGATTACTCCAAAACTTTGATTAAAACAGCACACATTTGAGGCCAGTGAGATAGCTCAGCAGTCTAAAGTGCCTGCTTACGCAAGTTTAGGCAAGTGTACAAATGCCATGACTTGGTCCCCTGTGCCAGCCCTGCCCCCAGAGTGAGCTAAACCAGGCCACAAAAAAAAAAAAAAAAAAAGGATTTTTAAAAAGTTAAAACTATAGTGCTGGGGAGATGGCTCATTGGAATAAGTGCTTCCCTGGCAAGCACAAGGGCCTGAGTTCAATCCCCAGGTCTACCAAGAAAAAAAAAAAAATTGAAACAAAACAAAATAGAATCAGCACACATTTGCTATCTCAGAGCTTCTGTTCATTAAGGATTCTGTGCTTCATGGTCTCTCCCAAGGTTGCAAATGGACAGTGTTAGTCCAGATTTGAGGTTTCTTCTGAAGGTTCTCCCGGGGAAGTTGCCAAGTCATGGCGTTTGTACACTTCTCTTCCACACTCATTCTGTGACTGCGAGGCGTGTGTTCTGTCCCTAACAAGCTATAGACACAAAGTTCCTGGACTTGCTCTCATATCCTCGGCACATGTCCTGTCATGCTAAGTACAGCATAGTTTATAAAAGCTTGTGACCTAAGAAAGTGATGGAATCGATCAACACAATGAAAGTCAGTTTTGTAATCTAACCAGGGAAGTGGCATCCCTCAGCATGTCTGTAACTAGTTACTTAGTATGAGAGGTTATATAATGCTTTCAACACCTCCAGAGAAGAATTGCTGGGGCCTTCTTGGAGGCCACTGTCCACCATCAACTGTGTGTGGCCAGCATCCAGCCTGGGAAGCAGAATCACTGGAAATACAGTGCCTCGTAGACTAAGAGTCTCATTACAGAACTGTAACAAAAGCTCCACGTTACAAAGCATCAGTTGCTCAGTGGTGAGCATAGTGGCTTATCTCTTGCTCCTTTCCCAGAGTAATGCGGCCACTGGGATAAGTGGCTCCAGTTATAGATTTGTTCCACAAAGTAGCTCTCCGATGGACAGTACAGCTGCCTACAGATGGGAACTTCAACCCTGTGGAACAGAACTTTGCCTCCGTATGCTTCTGCTCTCAGTGTCTTCCTCCCATTTCAACATATAGGCACATGGGTTGATATTTGAAAAAATACTCTGCATTATTATTATTAATTATTATTATTATTATTATTTTGTCATACTGGAGATGGATGTCTTTTTGCTGAGATATATCTCCACTGAAAAACAATTTTGAGAGACGATGTCATGTAAATCACTAGATTGCCAAAGCTGTGTGAGCTCTCAGAGGGTGACAGGATGGGGCAGGCAACGTTCTCTCACTTGTATTGAAAAGCACTTAAATTTTTTTTTAACTAATAATGAGTTTTTTTGGAAGAAGAAGGGTGGCTGAATTTCTCCTTTTGTACATGCCAACTCCTATGCCTGGCTGTATATCTATAGGAAAAATGTCTTACGCTATGTAAAAGTACTTTCTCTATTAATAATACTTTTCACACATGTTTTTAAAAGTAATTCATCATATCTTGATATAAAAATCTCTAGTTAGCTCCTATAGAGAAACTGGCAGAGACATTACCTGCTGCGAAACTTGTTGATTGTCCTAGAGTTAAGTGTATTTTTGTGCCATAATTTGGCAATTCAGATGAAGTCCTCTAATCAAAGTTTTATATGAATTTTAGTCCATACATAATTTGCATAATTGCCCTCTCAACACACATTTATTTATTTATTTATTTATTTATTTATTTATTTATTTATTTATGGCTCAGCCCATGCTGGGGTTGGGGCTGGCATGGCATGTGGTATCTGGAATCAAACCTAGGTGCCTGCACTCTCTCAGCTTGCCTAAGTAGGCACTTTAAACTGGCCCCTCAGTATACTTTTTAATAGGGCTTGCCTTGACCTCAAGCTATAATTGAAGCACAGCAATTGCAAAGAAGGATTTGCCATTCTAAATTGGTCTTAACTTTATTTAAAATTTTTGTTTTGGAAAATGTATAATAAATAGAAGAATTAAAAGATGGTATAGAAATTTCTTTCTATATACATTAGTCATTCCCATCTAGTGAAGTATCTCATAGAGCCATAATGTAGTTATCAAATGGGGAAGCTAACCTGATCCAACACCATCAATTGAACTACTGCTGACTCAGCAATACTAATAGAGCCTCTTCTCTGACCCAAAGCAGGATTTCACACCACAGTTCCTTTCCATGTCTTTTTATGTCACCTTTTTTGAGATGACTCATTAGTATTCCCTTGCTTTTCAATACTTTATTCTTTTTGAGGGTTATTATATATATATATATATATATATATATATATATATATATATATATATATAATATGACGTAGTATTTATTTTTCAAAAAACTTACCTATTTTAATAAATGTGTCTTAATTTAGATTTGACTTACTTATTCTCACAATTCATCTTGGATCATAGATTTGGGTTAATAGTACCACAAGGGCAATGAACTCTTTTTGTTTTATATCAGTGGGGTAAATTGTAGTAATGTGATTACTACTGGTGATGTCAACAATGACCACTTGGCTTTATAAATTGAGCTGTGTGACTTTAAAATTCGTATACTGAATTCTTAACCTTCAGCTACTTAGCCTGCCAACTACTTTGGAATGTGGCCTTATTTGGAGATAGTCATTGCAAATATCACTGCAAAAGATGTGGGTTTTTCTGTACTATAGTGGTCCCTGCACAATATTTCTTGTGTACATATCAGAAAGGAAAAATCCTTTCACAAACAGTAACTTAGAAAATACCGTGGAAGTCACAGTTAGGCACCAGGAAGAAGCTTCTGAGAAGACGGAATGCCAAAAATGCTCAGCCATCCACTTGGTACTTGTGAAGAACTGTGGAACATATCCTTCCTCCTACCCTGTGGTAGGAACCAGTGTTGTTAGCACCAACATTGTTAGTGTCTAAACTTTAGCTCTCTTTTAAACAAACTTCACTAGGTGTGGGTATGAATCCCTGTAATACCAAGGCTTAAGAGGGCGGGGCAAGAGGTGGATGCAAGTTCAAGACAAGTCTGAACTTCAGAGTGTGGTCAAGGCCAGCCTGGAATATGTAGTCACAGCCTGTTTCAACTCTTGTCCCTTTAATAAAGAAAGACATTTCTGCTATACAAGCTATTTATTCTGTTTGTGGCACTTTAAGGTAACCTTAATAAACTTATAAACTTGGTTCATCTTTTCTGCAAAGTTATTATTTTCTTACATTCTACACTCTCTTAGAAGTGAGTCATAATGTTGAGCTCATTTGCAGGGGTTGGAAAATTAAGGTCTACTTCTTGGAAGGAGGAGTAGTAAACTATTTATGGACACCTATTCAAAGCATTACAGTAATTGGTAAATATTTTCACTAGAAATTTTAAAAGTATGCAAATGTTCTTTCTGTTTAAGCTTTCATTCAGTACTTTTAACATTCTTAGGTTGATCTTTGGATTATAATGCAGTTTTGTAATTTTGTTGTTCAAATTGTTTAAGCTTTCGCCATGGATCACTGGTTCAGCTTAGCTTGTGTGTCCTTTTGATATGCACATCACAAGATTTGTTCTTCAACACATTCTTAGTTGTAAAGAAAACATGAATGCATACCAACATCTTTCACATTCAACCCTCTCCCTTTGCCTTCCTGATGCCTTGATTTTCAGTCCCTGCAATTTTATCCTTTTCAGAAAATAATATATATGGAATCATATCATATGTAGGTAGCTTTGTTTGGCTTTTTAATCTAAAATATTTTAAAAATTCATTTTTGTCCCATAAGTCACATGCTGTGTTCATTTTAATGGTGTACAGTATTCTACTCAATAGATGCATTTCTCTACAGATTATCCATTTTTCTGTTCAAGGATATTTGGATTATTTTAAGTTTTTGCAATCATGAAACTGCTATAAATAATCATGTATAAGTCATTGCGTACATTTTTTCAGTTAATTTTGGTAAATCTCTAGAATTGGGGCTGATGTGCCTTTCTTTGTATGTAGAATTTTTATCTAGCCTTTCTTCATTCTTTGGAATTCTCTCTAAACATATATAGCACTAATCAAAAGTATACTTCTCTTGTGTGGCAATGTCTAGAAATCTGCTGTGAAATCTCTTGTTAGAATGATATAAATTATAATTAATTATCTGACTCCAAAAACTGAATTACAGATATGACAAAACCATGGCTCCTTCATTGATTCTAACAGTCAAGGCAGTGTTTGGCAGAGGAATTAATTTAAAATAATAATAATAAATAATATTTTATATGTTTGCCAAAATATACACTTTTCTTTTTTAAAAAGTTTAGAGCAGTTAGGGTTGGAGGATTTCCTGTGAAAAGACCCTCAGCTTGCTGGATCTGTGCCCGCACTCAGGGGAGGACCACAGCTGTGCGGTAAGGAAGGATTTCTCCCAGTGAAGAATGCAGAAGTCAGATCATCTGCTGCAGAAGAAGGAAGTCAGAAACAAAAGTAGTGTGGAGAAGAGGCTTATTTAAAGATGAAAATTTAAAGATGAAAATGGAGAGAAAGCTACAAAACAGCAAGTAGTGGGCAGGGGGAGCTGGAAGGAGCTTCCCAGCATCGTGTTTCTGCCCTGCTCTTATTTATAGGGGCAAGCTGGTTTGTCTTGAGGTAAGGGTTATAGGAGCTTCACTGATTGGTGTGCTCTGGGCCGATCAGGTTGTTGCTAGAATGAGCCCTTGCTAGGATGAGGTGTTGCTATGGTGATCTAAGGGTCCTGGGGTAAATGTATTCAAGCAGGTCCCTAAAGTTAACTATTCCACACTTTTGAGGGTTTTACGAAGGTCGAGTGGCAGAAAGAAGGTGCTCACTTCTGCAGCCATCTGCTGTGATGACCCCAAAAGAAAAGTTACTTCCTGCCCTAAACCCCTTCCTGTCTCCCCTCTCTTCTTACGTTCGTGAATGAAAGGACAAAAAAATTATAAATACCAAAATCTATTCGGTTAACATAAATATTGAGCTTTGAACATAACTGATAATTTGTTTCAAGGATGTACTATAAGGCTACATTCTAGAATTTAGGTCATTGTTAATTGTTATATTGAAAAATGCTGTGGAGAATCTTAAGTCCATGTTAATGTGGCTGATCTTATACATATAATTAGTATGCTAAACCATGGTTTAATGTTTGTCCCCTAAAATTTTTCCATTTTTATCTGCTCATTCATCCTCCATCCATCAATTCACCCACCATCCTTTTCATATCTGTACTTGCTGTGCTCTAATTATTGTTTTAAACCTTTTACCGTCTTTCTTAATCCATGCAACAACCTGGCTGGAAAAGTACTACTGTAGTTTCATCTTACAATTAAGAATCTGAAAGAAAACATGACAAGGGTAACTTTTTTCATGCCATGAGTTTTCTATATCTCATCATCTGAATTCATTTTTTATCTGAGTTATCTTGATTCTTGTTCTAATTTTCTGTGTGGAATACATTTTATTTCTCTATGTTTCCAGTAGACCCAGTGGAGTTCTTTGCAGAGGTTCCATAGTAATAAACAGCTGGAAAGACAGATTACTAAGTGGGGATAACGTTTCTTTTGGGGTCATCACGCTTTCTTACTTGAAAGTTTACTTTCTAAATAAGATAAACTTTTAAGCTGTCAATATGAATTAATAAATAGGTCTCATCTAAAATGCTGACATGAGAGATATGATAATCCAAGAATCACGGGAGCCATTGAACACGTGGACCATTAGAAATCCTGGCCATGGAATTCCCTGAGTGAATGAGCTTCATGAATGCTACAGATCTTACCTGAAGTTGCCATCCAGCACCAAGGTCATGCCGTTCTGGTTGCCATGTAGCCCCTCTGGGCATTGTTGGAAGTGCTAATTGTTCTGTTTGTCATATTCTGATCTTGCAACCAAGCCTACAGATGGACGCACCTAAGCCCTTGCTCTGGGAGTTCATTTCCTTACTGGTCCCAACCCAAAAGGTTTTCTTTGCAGACTGTAATGCTTTTTATGTTTTAAAATTTAATTTTATTCTATTGAGAGACAAATATCAATGAAATAGTTTCAAAGCTGATTAATAGGACAGTTTCAATAATTAATACATTTTACATTGTTATCTTCTTAGTGGTTATTCATAGTGCAAGAAGCAGACATGATATCTTGTCCAAACACTGTTGATACAGGACTCCTCCATCCTACTCCATCCCGCCTGCACTCGCTCAGCCCCAGAGACCTCCCGAGAGAGCGAGACCCATGGCCTGAGACAGCGGCTGACTCCAGCGGCCTCCTGGATTCCACCCCAAACTCTCCCAGCGAGTGGGAATTTGCACGATTCACCAGGCTTCCCAGATCAGTGAGAGTGTGGTGAGTCTGAGGGAGAGCCATTGGCTTCTTCCCATGCATGCTACGCGGATCCCTGCCCCTAAGCCCTTCAAGTCAGTGACTGGCCTGAAACCTCAGGACACAATCACCAGCACCACCCCAGATCCTCTGCTCTAAAGCCCGCTGATCGAGTGGGAATTTCCCCGACTCTCTGGGCATCAAAGTTCAGTGAGTGTAGAACTTCGGGCACAGCGGGCATTTCCCAAGAATTCCCTGCCCCCTGCCCCCCCATGACCCGGTGAGAGCTCCAGGCACACTGTGCCAGACAAACATTTCCAGGTGATTACCGTTCCCATGCCACAGCCCAAGACCCAGTGAAGGTCGGCCTGGCGTGAGAACTCCAAGGCTGCCACGCCAGAGGGACATTTCTCAGCAATCCTCTGTCCCACGCCACGGACTGAAACCCAGCACAGCCTGGCCTATGAGTGAGGGCTCCAGGCCCACTACAAGAGAGGGACCTTTCCCAGCCTTCTCAGGTTACGGCCTGTAGACCCGGACCCAGCACAGGCTGGCCAACCCAGTACAGCCTATTCAGTGAATAAGATCATCCACTATCCTTTTGTGAGCCCAGAAGACCCACCAAAGCCCAGGCCCACCCACCTGAGGAATGACCTGTCTGACACAGGAAGGCTGACCCTGGGAACCAACAGAGGGGAACCAAAGGAGCTGCAGCAAAAAAGGAACTGAACACAACAGCTAGATCCAGGACAGGCATATCTGGAAAATCTCAAACTTAAGAGACTGACACCGGAATCTCATAACAAGCTAAGGTTATAGCTGCACCAAAGCTCTAAACCAAAGGTTAAAGGTCAACGCTATACAAAATGACAAAGGGGAAAAATGCAATTCCAGACCTCAAGTCCATCAGGAAAGGCAGAGGTCACTAGCTCAGCTGCAATGAATGGATTAACAGATACAGCAGCAAAGGAACAACAGCAGAAAGCTATAGAGGAAATAAAACGAGAAGTAATTCCCCAAATTAAAAAAGAAATATTTGAATACGTAGTATCTGAAATAAAGAATGAATTCCAGAAACATTGGGTGGAAAAACGATGCTCACCCAGAACAAGTGCAGAGAGCAGGAGTCCAGCTGATATATATGAACTAACAGCATCTGAAGCAAAGAAACAATAGCAGAAAGATCATGAGGAACTCAAAGTAGAAATAAGTTCTGAAATCAAAAAAGAACTTTTTGAAGTCATACGATCTGAAATACCGAAACAAGTCCAGAAATATAAGAGGAAATCGAACTTGGAAGAAACACAGCAGAAAAAGAATTAATAACTACCTCTAAAGAAGACATGAATAAAAAAATTGAGGAGATCAGAAATATGATGGATTCCTTGAATGAGCAATACAGAAAAGAAACAGAACACATGAAACACAGTCAAAGAGATATAGAAGAGCTAAAAATATCAATCACAGGTCTACAAAACCGTCTGAGAGAAAGCAAAGACAGAGTTTCAGATCTTGAAGATGCAGGAGCAGCTAGTGAAAAGGTGAGGAAGGATCTCTTAAAAACAACGAGAATGCAGGAAAAAATAATCTGTCACCTGCAAGATGATGCCAGGATGAAAAATGTAAGAATAATTGGTATCAATGAGAATGAAGGAGTCAATACAAATGACATAAAAAAAATTTGGGGAGAAATAATTGCAGAAAACCTCCCAAATATGAGGAAACAATCCAACATTCAGGTCACTGAAGCATACAGAACACCAAATAACCTCAAACCAAGTAGAAACACACCAAGACATATAATAGTTAAGATCCCAGAAATCCAACACAAAAATAATATAGTGAAAGCTGCTAGAGTGAAGAAGGAGCTCACATTCAAAGGAAAACCCATCAGAATTACAGCTGACTTCTCTACACAAACAATGAAGGCAAGGAGAGCATGGAGCAGAGTTCTTCAAGTTCTACACGAAAACAAATTCCAGCCCAAACTATTATACCCTGCAAAACTCTCTTTCAAGTTTGATGGAGAAGTGAAATACTTCCACGACAAAGAACAACTAAAGAATTTCATGATGACAAAGCCTTCCCTTCACAGACTGCTGAAAGATGTTCTAGAGAGAGATCACAATGACTAGAAATCCATGCAAGAGAATGGAAGGAACCCACTAAACAGGACAGTCAATTAAACACAGGTAACAAAGGAGTAAACAATACCAGGTGAATATAATGACAAACATAAGTCAGCACATTTCAATTATAACCATCAATGTAAACGGACTCAATTCTCCAATTAAGAGAAATAGACTGGCACAGTGGATTAGCAAACAAAGTCCAACAATATGCTGTATACAAGAAACACACTTAACACAAAAGGACATTCATAGGCTCAAAGTCAAAGGATGGAAAACAATACTACGTGCCCCAGCACCTTAGAAAAAAGCAGGAGTAGCAATTCTGTTCTCAGACAGTCTCAACTTCAAACCAAGAATGATCAGACCACACAAAGAAGTCCGCTATATAATTGTCAGAGGAAAAATTCAACAGGAAGAGGTGACACTCATAAATATCTATGCACCAAACAAAGGAGCACCCAATTATGTAAGACAAATCTTAAGGGACATGAAAAACTTAATGTGTAAGAACACAGTCTTAACAGGAGATCTTAACACACCCTTATCTCAAAAAGATAGGTCAACCAGAAAAAAAATTAGCAAGGAAGTAGCAGAACTGAACCAGAGCTTGGAACAAATGGACCTGGTGGACATATACAGAGTGCTCCACCCAACCACAGCTGAATACACATTTTTTTCAGCTGCACATGGGTCATTTTCCAAAATAGACCACATACTAGTCCAGACATCATGTGTAAGTATACACAAGGAAATAGAAATTATCCCATGCATATTACCTAAACACAGTGCAATGAAACTGGAAATAAATGACAAAAGAAGCCAGAAAAACCCGCTAAATTCATGTCAACTAAACAACACCCTACTCAGCAATCAATGGGTCACAGAAGAAATTAAGAAATTATCTGCAATTCAATGAAAGTTCAAGCACAACTTACCCGAACTTATGGGATGTGATGAAAGCAGTTCTTAGAGAGAAAATCATAGCTATGAACTCACACATTAGGAAAACAGAATGGGAACAAATTGTCACCCTAATGTTCCACCTCCGACAACTAGAAAAAGAAGAGCAAATGAAACCCAGAGCATAAGACGGGAAGAAATCCTAAAGATTAGAGCAGAAATTAATTCAATTGAGATGAAGAAAACAGTTAAAAGAATCCACAAATCAAAAAGTTGGTTCTTTGAAAAACTAAATGAAGTGGATAAGCCTCTGGCCAACCTCATCAAAAGGAAGCAAGATAAAATTCAAGTACATGCAATAAAGAATGAAAAGTGTGAAATCACCACAGACACAGTGGAAATTCAGAAGATTATCTATAGTGACTTCGAGAATCTTTACGCTCACAGAACAGAAGACACAGAAGAAATGGACAGAGTCCTTGGAAGGTACAAATTGTCAAAACTGAATCAAGAAGATATAACAACTCTCAATAAGACAATAACCGCCAACAACATACGAAATGTGATAAAAAGGCTACCGACAAAGAAAAGTCCAGGTCCTGATGGATTCATAGCTGAATTCTACAAGAAATTTATACAAGATATAATCCCCACACTGCACAAACTCTTCCATGAAATTGAAAAGGAAGCAGTCCTCCCAAAATAATTTCTGGATGCAAGCATAATACTGATTCCAAAACCAGGGAAAGACACAACCAAAAAGGAGAACTACAGGCCAATCTCCCTCATGAACATAGACGCAAAAATACTCAACAAAATCATGACAAATAGAATACAGCAAATCATCAAGAAGATCATACACCATGACCTGGTAGGATTCATCCCAGGGATGAAAGGATGGTTCAATATTCGAAAACCTATAAATGTAATACACTATATTAATACACCGAAATCTAAAAACCACATGATCATCTCAACTGATGCAGAGAAAGCCTTTGACAAAGTCCAACACTCATTCATTTTCAAGGTCCTACAGAAAATTGGAATAGATGGACTCTATCTTAACTTGATAAAAGCCATCTATGACAACCCAAAAGCTCATATAATCCTAAATGGGGAAAACTGAAATCTTTTACTCTTAAATCAGGTACAAGACAAGGATGTCCTCTATCACCCTGCCTATTCAATATAGTGTTGGAATCCTTAGCAACAGCCATTAGAAAAGAGGGAGAAATAAAAGGAATAAGAATAGGTAAAGAAGAAGTTAAATTATCACTATTTGCAGACGACATAATACTTTACTTGGAAGACCCAAAAAATTCCACCAAGAAACTACTAAAACTGATAGGGAAATTCACTAGTATAGCAGGATACAAAATGAATGCTCAAAAGTCAATAGCATTTTTTTACACAGATAAGAAGCACACTTAAAGGGAAACAATAGAAACAATACCTTTTACAATAGCACCGAAGAAAATGAAATACCTTGAGATTCACTTAACCAAGGAAGTCAAAGATCTTTTCAAGGAAAATTACAGCACCCTAAGAGAAGAGATTATAGAGGATTTCAGAAAATGGAAATATATTCCATGCTCCTGGATAGGAAGAACCAACATCGTGAAGATGGCCATATTCCCAAAATTGCTGTACAGATTTACTGCAATCCCTATCAAACTGTCACCAACATACCTCCCAGATATAGAGAAATCAATCTTAAAAGTTATTTGGAGCCACAAACGACCTAGAATAGCAAAGGCAATCTTGGCCAATAAAGACAAGGCAGGAGGCATCACAATTCCTGATTTGAAATTATACTACAAAGCCACTGTGATAAAATCAACATGGTATTGGCAACAAAATAGACCTGAGGATCAGTGGAATAGATTAGAAGATGCAGAGGCGTCTAGGAAAACACTCAGCCATCTGATCTTCAACAAAGGGGCTACACAAGCTCACTGGAAGAAAGATAGCCTCTTTAACAAATGGTGCTGGAAAACATGGCTTTCTACATGCCGAAAACTAAAACTTGCCCCAGCTTTATCACCATGCACTAAGTTGAAGACAAAATGGATTAAAGATCTAAACATTAAAACAGAAACACTCAATCTCTTGGAGGAGAACGTAGGAGGAACTCTTGAAGACATAGGGGTAAGTAAAGAGTTTATGAACAAACATATATTCGCACGGGAAGCACTTGAAAGAATCAACAACTGGGATCAACTCTTCTTGAGGAGCTTCTGCATGTCAAAAGAAATTGTCAACAGAGTAAAAAGACAACTCACAAATTTTGAAAAAATCCTAACTAATAAGCAATCAGACAGAGGTCTACTGTCTAGAATATATAAAGAACTAAGATATAACAGGGCCCTCAGATTTAAAGACCCAATTCAGAAATGGCCATCTGAGATGAATACACACTTCTCAGAGGATGAAATTAAAGAAGCGAATAGATACATGAAAAAGTGCTCCAGATCGCTAGCTGTTCATGAAATGCAAATAAAAACAAGACTGAGATACCATCTCACTCCAGAAAGAATGGCTATCGTAAGGAAATCAACCAACAAAAATGTTGGAGAGGTTGTGGGGAAAAGGGAACACTTCTCCACTGCTAGTGGGAATGTAGACTGGTACAACCATTGTGGAAGTCAGTATGGAGACTCCTCAAAAGAATAGGACTAGAAATCCCATTCAAGCCAGCTATCCCCCTACTGGGAATTTTCCCAAAGTATCTGGATACATTGTATCATAGAGATATATGTGCACCTTTGTTTATAGCAGCACAATGTGTGTTAGCAAAATCTTGGAAACAGCCAAGATGTCCATCACATGAGGAATGGTTGAAAAAGATGTGGTATTTCTATATAATGGAGTATTACTCAGCTATTAAGAATGATAAGTTTGAAGCATTTATACTGAAGTGGATGCTACTTGAACATATACTCATTAGTGAAATAAACCAGACACACATATGTAAATATCGTACAGTCTCCCTAGTATAAGAAGTGAAAAACAGAAATACAAAAGGAAACGTACAACAACTAAACTCAACTGAGTCAGACAAGGCAAAGTGAATGGCATATGCTGCAGGATACTAATCAGCTTTTCTTCTGGATGGTTAACAACCTAAGTTCACAAGTCAGAGTTGGAGAAATATAAGAGCCACAAGGCCAGCCAACATTTTGGCCCTAGCCTTTCAAGGACAGTGAAGACTCAGGACAGACTTAGGAGAACCTGTACTGCAACATCATGCAACTCAGGTGAGCTCCAAATTTTTGAACGAGGAGATTATGGAGCCACTGAGGAAAGAGACTGAAGTTCTAAGGTGTGCCTGGGGATAGTCACATGAGGGGCTGGGGAGATGGCTCAGTGGAATATGCGCTTCCCTGGGATAGTCACATGAAGAGAAAACTTTCTCTCAAGCTCTCACAGAGAGCAAACTGGTCAAGCATTGGCCGTGACTCATCCACATGGATGACACAGACAAAGGATCTACAGAATAATATACAGGACTACAAGATACACCCTGAGAGGACTTCACGGACCACATAGGAAATATAAAGTTCATGTGTTGGTATATAAGTCTTGATCTATCTAGGTCTTAACCATCCAATAGAAAATTATAAAAATGAAGTATACATCGTAGGGCCATAATATTAAGCTGAGCTATAAATGGCTATGGTCCACAACTTCTTTGAATAACTCACTATTGTTGTGGAATGCTGGACTGTGTTGGATTGTGTTGTCGAGTTCAAGCACCTAAGTTAGTTGAATGTCAATGGAGTGCCCATCTTTGACAGATGTAGACAAAGGAAGGGGTGTAGAAAGAAAAAAATCATAATGTGTGTGTATACACAGTACAGTTGGGATAGATAACGCTGTGCTTCTACATAATTCTATGAGAGGCAAGATCTGCACTCATGGTGGTTGGACAGGATATTATGTTGGCTTCTAGTACTACGGTCATCCACTAGGAAAATAATTATTGAATTTTTCATATAATTCAGCTATAAAAAATAAGTAAGCAGCTACACTCTTAATTCACTGATAAGAGATATCTGCTAAAATAATATCTGTAAATATAGTATCATGTATGCACCTTGTACAATACCAAAACATTATGAAAACAGTTTGCAATGTATTAATTTATAGAATTTGCATTGTTAAGGTGTCTTGAAACTGTCTGATTAACATTTGTAGTTCAATAGTAAAACAAACAAACAAAAAAAACCAAACACTATTGCTACAAATCTTTCTTCTCATAGAATTAAGCAAAAGTAGCTGTATATCTATCCTAACTATTCTGTGTATACAAATACAAAATGGTTCTTTTGTATCCCCTTTGTTGTTTAGTCCTGCCTGAGATGGGTATTCTATTGGCATTTAAATACTATAGGTGCTTGAATTCAGCAAAATATTCCGACACAGTCCAGCAGTCTGCAATAGTAGTGGGTTATCCACAGAATTTGCTGACTAGAGCCTTTTACAGCTCACCATATTAATATGGCTTTACTTTATGCACCTTGTTTTTATACTTCTCAGCTGTAATGCTTTTTAAACAAGGATCATGGCCAAGAAGAAATCAGATCCATCCACAATGGTGTTTCACCCCACCCAAGAAAACATGCTGTTTGTCATTGAGCTTCTCCTCTAGGAAGCCTCACTCTACTCCTATATCCTTTGGTGATGTTTTCTCTTCTAGGTCCACTTGTGACCTCTCTTCTTAACTTTGGTTCTTTGCTATGGAATTATGGTCTCTCCCTACCCCACCTCTCCCTTTATAAGAAGCTAGCCCCAGTTTTCAACAAATAACTGTGAATAAAAAATACTGCAGCATAGGTCCCCTACAGGATATAAGCCTATCCCTCACAACTGAGGCCCTGCCAAAGAAGTTGTTCCTCATTCACACGCACAATTTTGTTAAATGATTATTGCCAAATACATTTTCAGGTCAAAAATTTGCGAGAATACCTGTACTTCTTAGAAAGGGATTTTCTGGTATGAAAATTCTATTAGCTCATGATTACATTATGATCCTGAGATGCTGTTTGTTCATAGTATTCCAGGTCCAACTAGTGAATGGAAACATTTATATTAAGGCAATATGACTCAAATAACTGATTTGTCTTGATGCTTTTCATATGAATGTATTCTTTATAATCTGCTTTTTTTCTAATTTTAGACTCTGCTTCATCAAGATTTATGACAGAATGTAGCTGAGAGACTCCTTTGAGATGGATTGATGAACACATCAATTCATATTGTTCTGAAACTTATTGACATGATCTTTTATTGAGCCTGCTAGACACTTCGATAAATATTTGAATAGTATAGGAAAATATATGATATTTAAATATTCAAGGGCAAAAATTACTTAAAAGAAATATTGTATGAATAATTAAAATAAACAGAGGACCTGAGCCTATCGTTTCACTAACTGTCTAAAAGGCTCTATGGGTGGGTAGTTTTTAAAAATAGAAAACTGTTTTGATCAGACTCAGATGTTTCTCTTTTTTATATTCTTGGCATGATTCTTCTGTAGAAGATCATCTTCAAAAAGAAAAAAAGACAGCTATAACCTCCAGCCTGCAGGCGCATGCCCCAGGGAAGCAATAATGATTTGATACAGGCAGACGTGTTTAGTGTGTGCTTTGCTTTGGACCATGAATATGGAAGGAATCAGAGTATGTGTATATCTTGGCCATGGGATTGTTAATTCTTTGAGCAGTGGGTATCTAGTTGGTGTTCTGTGGCAAAGAATACAGATTACCACTTCTAAAAGGTGGATGTTGATTAGCATGACAAGAATTATTGAGGCATTCTTGGTAAACCACTACTTAGGAATGTTACAGATAATCATAAGCCACTTTAATTTCCTGTTGTTCCTCAGGTTTCTGGTGAGGATATTTAATGATGTGGATAGATTTCTGACTGTGTTAATACTATCACTTGTGATAATTCCCCTGAGCTGTTATATTTGTAAGCACCTTATAAAGAGAAAATAATAGGCTTTCTCCAGGATTTTCTATTATAAAAAGCTATTTTAAGTCTTTTACAGCAGAACTTTATAATATAAATAATACTTCTCATGGTAATCTCTGTGAAGAACCAACACACTTAAGGATTTTCTTCAACTCTGCTCTGTACAGAGCTGTGCTTTTTGGCAGTTTCTGAAATAATGAACTCAACATAGAATCTTCTCGGTTAGGTTAATGAAAATGGTACTTGAACAAGTAAAGAATTCAATACAAAATAGCTTAGTGGTTGGCTGTTTATATTTTGTACTTTATAGCTTATTTTATGATTTTTCTTTGTGAATTCACAATTTACCAAACTGAAAGGAGGTCAGCCAGATTTGTTTTGTGAGTTTCAAAAAAAGAAAAAGAAGTGTTTAGGAGAGGAAAGTAAATGTTTACAACATCACTGGATGGAGCAGGTTTTATATCATGCCTTTGGGAAGAATTCCACTCTCAGTAATTCAGTGTTAATCCCTCAATAAACCCCGCTCTGGAAGCTCCTGTCGAGCTGCAGGATTCACAAACTCCAGGCCTTAGCTGCATTCTGGGGATGGCAAAGCCACTGCCAAAAGAGGTTCCTAGAAAACTCATCACCTTAATAGGGCAGAAGATATTGTCTGAGTGCTGGCTAGGCTGTGACAGCATGTGAATGGGTTTTATTTTATATGAATACCAGTTCCAAAATTACTTACACCTTACCTGTACTCCTATGGTATGCAAAACTCTTCTTCTCCTGCTGAATTCTATTTCTAGTAATCTTATAAGTTTCTCACAAATGTCTAGGAATCACCCTTCTCTCATAGCCTACACACCCTTTCATCCTATTCCCAGCCTTCCACTATTCTGTAATCATGGCTAGGAGCTCCCATTCTCTGATAGTGGGTGGTACTGCTTGGCCAAGCCAGTGGGCTCCCACTGAACCTGAACGTTAGTGGCTTTCTTAGTTTTGCTAAAAGGAGCGGTTTGCTACTGAGGCCTGCCTTCTGCTGTGAGGGTGCAAGATGTAGGATCTTGCATCCAACAATATGTAGGAGCCACCAACAAGCAGCTTGTAAAACCTGGTGGTTAATGTTCTTAATAATTGTTCTGAGAATAGGCAGACATGAAAATACTTGAGGTGCGAGGATCCATTTATAACTCATGCACAATTTTGTTTCATTGGCAACAAATAAACTATTATTGCTAAGTTATTATTAGCAAATAAAAACTCATGGGCTCCTTACCTTGTGTGTATATCTCAGAACTTTGGTCTTTGTGAGGGAGACTGGGGTGTCTACTGCCAGGGAAGAGAGAAAGTTGAACTCTGGGTGAAGAAAGGAACCCTGGTGAGTGTTCCAGGGTTGTTTACATTGGTTCCTATGTGGGTGAGAAAGTTCAGTTAGGAGGTGACTGAAGTTAGGGTTTCCATTCCCCTCTGAGGGATGAGTGTGGCCTCCCCCGGACACTGTAGGGTAGATAAACTAGCAACAAAGAATCTAAGCCTTTAGTACGTATATATGGACACAGAAATTCCTTCACAAAGTCAGTTCAATATGACTAGAAGCTCTAGTCTGTGGATTAAGGAAGTACCAGCTGTCTTCAGGACCCACCAGAGTGCCTGCGTTTTCTCAGAGGAAATGTTTTACACCCTGATGTGCGCAAGGCTCCTGGCTTTGCCTCATTAAGCACTTGCCCTCTGTTCCCTTCTCTGAAGGCATAAATGCTCTTCCCATCTCCTGTTACACACCTTGGGGACAAACCCTGTCCCTGTCAACCATTACATACCAACATGTTTTATGTTTTTGTTTTTAAGACAGGGTGTACAGGGTCTCACTGCATAGATTAGACTTGTAGTGATCCTCCTGTTTACAGCTTCCCAAGTGCTGGGTTTACAGGCATTTGCCCCCATGCTCAGTCTTAATTGCTCTCTAAGAGTGCCCAGGGGTGGGGCTGGCACGGCAGGCCTGGGGATTGAACTCCCAGCCCCTGCATCTGCCTAAGTAAGCACTTTAATCCACCGAGCAATTTGACCGGCCCCCAACATAGTTTTGTATGAGATGAAGTTACTTAGTTTGGAGAATGGACAGAAAAGCATATTGACCTCTCATGTTCATGCATTGCCAAAGCCATTCCCCACCTCTCCTGGCCACCTCCATCCTTCAGCTTTGGTTGTTCTGTTTCATCTCCTCAGATCCGAGAGCCAAACTCCCACCTCCTTGCCTTCCCTTTTAAGAAAAATAGTGATAGAAATGAAACAAACCCCACCACATTCATCAGAGACACCCTTTTACATTATTATTCAGAGCAATATGACATCGTTTTGTTTTAACTTCCCTTTAAAATCTACACATATATTTCAGTGTAAACTGGTCTGGCACTTGGGTGACCAGATACCCTTTGCCTCCTCTTTCCACCATCCCCTGCTCCAAATAAAAACACAGGCTTGCTTTGTGGTCTGGTGCTTCCCTGAGCTGTTCTGATTCATTTCAGAGCCAGTGAGAAGCTTCTGCCTTCAGATGAGAGCCAGTGTCAGCACTCACACCTAACCTTCTTTTGCAGTTTGTTCTGCATTTGTAAAAGTCTGAATGCATCTTTGTTAGGGGGGAGCTTTTGTTATTTCTGAATAATTCTGCACTGTAGCGAACGCAGGGAAGTCTGAAATATCTCAGGACTGCTAACAGCCAAATGATTTCAAAAACACTCAGGTAGTTTGACAGTAAAATTTTCAATAACTACTTAATTACCTCTGTGCTTTAGAGGGTTACGAGACACTGTAAATGTCAAATGTTTTTGTCTCTCAGATTTCTGTGAGGAACAGATGCATCTCAGATAGAGTTGGAAAGACTGAATATAAAGAGACATTTTTAAAACGGTAGGGCTAAGGGTCACCTTTAGAGAAAGATTGCTTAATTACATTATAATAGGCCTACAGGAAGTACAATGTATTCTTAATTTTCTTTAACACCCTCACAGATTCTGTGCTATCTCAAAAAACTTTTACACAAGAGAGGGAAAAAAGCACTGTCTCACCATATTATTCATGTCCTTTGCCAAAAATATTTATTGGATGAAATCACAGTCTTTCCAACTGCCTAACCAGTATTCAGGAATGTGAAAGAATCTTAATTTGAGGTCAACAAATTTATTTTAGTAGTTTATTTATTGGACACTTTTTCAGTGATTTCTTAAACCATGTACTTTAGTTTAAAGATTTGCTTATTTTAAGGAGTTAAAAATTGAAGCACAGAGGGCCAACCAGATAGCTCAGTGGATTAAAGTGCCTGCTTAGGCAGGTGCAGGGACCAGGATTTGATCCCTGGGCTACTGTGCTGGCCCCAATCCTGGGGCACACTGAGATGGCCAATGAGACTGGGGTGGTGGCGTGCACCTGTAATCCCAGCGCTTGGGAGACTGAAAACAGGAGGATCACCATGAGTCTGATCTATGTAATGAGACCCTACAGATTCTGTACTAAATACATTAAAAAAATAAGTAAATAAAGCACAATTGTCACACATATGTATTAGGATGAAATTTTTTTTCAGAAGATAAATTAATGCTATAAAGATCCTATCCTTTTTTAAAAATAATTTTATTGGGAAAGAAGTAGCAATGAGACAGTTTCAAAACAGGTTAGTAGGACAGATATAATAATACATTGCATGTCATTGTCTTTGTAGTAGTCATAGTATAAGATGCAGACATGATATCTTGTCTAAACACTATTAGTTCAAAACTTTCTTCTCGTGAACTAAGAGAAAGTAGCTGTATATCTATTCTATCACTACAAAAATCCTATCCTATATATTGGTGATAAATAAAACACTGCTATTGTGTGTTTATACTTGTGAAATTATTACAGATGACTAAGTTAGATAGAGATTGATACATGTTAGAAATGGACTAGGCCCAAGGTAGAATCACAGCCGAGAGGAGGCACCTGGGTCTACAGGGGGGAAAAAAACCAAGCCTTAGATGGAGACATGATAGTCTGGGCTGCAAGCCTCCCCAGAGAAGGACAACTCAGAGCTGTACTGTCACCAGCAACCACTGGGCCAATATGCCTGAGCAATACACCAAATGCGCAGAAACAGCATAATGAATACAGGGATGGGGTCCGGAGCCCTGAACCCCCACTCCTACCCCTTCCAGAAATGCCTTTGTATGTCAGTGTGCTCCATGTAACCTTGCTACGTGCTTTGTTCTTCTTTTATGTCAACTTTACCTAAGTAACTGCACTGTGATCCTACAGATTGGCTGTTGTGTGACCCAAGGTAACCTGTGAGGTATTTCACCCATATAAAAGCCCCCTAGACAAAGTGTCTTAGCTGAATTGCACTTTTAGGACCCCCCAGCCCCTGAGGAGCTTTCTCTTAAGAAAACTTTCCTACTCTTTGCCCTATTTTTGGCAAAATGAGTTCATTCTTTAACATCTTGAGACACAAACTCAGCACATTCTAGGAGATTGGGTGTTATTTCTCCATAGAAAAAGCACAAAAATAATAAAATTGGATCAGTTGGTGATACATGGGCCACAAGTACTCGTACATGAAACTTACAGAATTAGGATTGGTGGCTGCTGAAGGGATCTAAGCACACCAGTGGCTGAGGAAAAGTAGTGACACAGTGAGAGGATGTTTTTTTCTTTTTTAAATTTAATTTAATTTATTTTGATGAGTAAAAACAAAGGCAAAAAAATAGAAACAAATACAGAAACGAGAACATACAACAGTATGTATGTTAGAGTTTCTAAACAAGAATAGCTAATTACAGTGGATTAAAGTGCTTGCAAGCAGGCGCAGGGTCCAGGGCTTGGATCCCCAGGCCTGCAGTGCCAGCCTCACCCCCAGGACTTGCTGAGATAGCAATTGAGCCTGGGCGTGGTGACGCACACTTGTAATCCCAGCTCTTGGGAGGCTGTAAGCAGGCAGATCATGATGAGTCCGATCTAGTAGTGAGACCCTGAACACTCTGTAGACCCTTCCCTGAAGTAAAAGAATAGCTAATTAACAATGGTTGTCATATTATCTACTTTTATTTATTTATTTATTTTTATTTTATTGAAGTACAAATATCAATGAGACAGTTTTAAGATACCTTGATAAGATGGATTTGATAAATTAATACATTGCAAACTATTTTCATAATGTTTTGGTATCATAGAAGGTGCAAACATGATATTATACTTACAGACAGTATTATAGCATGACTCTTATCAGTAAATTAAGAGTGTAGCTGTTTGCATATCTTATTTTTTATACCTGAATTACATCAAAGATTCAATAATTAATACTTTCTACCTTGTTATTTTCCTAGTGGTTGTCCATAGTACATAGAAGCCGACATAATATCCTGTCCAACCACCATTAGTGCAAATCTTGCCCTTCATAGAATTATGTAGAAGCATGGCATTATCTATCCCACCTGTACTCTCCATACACACACATCTTGATTCTTCCTTTCTATATCCCTTCCTTTGTCTACATTTGTCAAAGATGGGCACTCCATTGTCATTCAACTAATTTAGGTGCCTGAACTCAATGACACAATCCAACACAGTGCAGCATTCCACAACAATAGTGAATTATCTGAAGAAGTTGTTGACCATAACCATTTACAGCTCAACTTATTATTATGGCCCCGTGGTGTATATCTCATTTTTATACTTCTCTGTTGGATGGTTAAGACCTAGATAGAGCAAGACCTATGTACTAACACATATACTTTTTGTTTCTTATGTCAGTGAAGTCCCCTCAGGGTTTATCTGTACCTTATTCTGTAGATCCTTTGTCTGTGTCATCCATGTGGATGAGTCACGGCCAATGCTTGACCAGTTTGCTCTCTGTGAGTGAGAGGATTAACAAACTCCTATGTCCTTAGCTTGTTACTTGCTAAAAATGAGATTTGTATCTTTTTTTCTGAAGAAGTTAGGGACTTGTAAAGTGTTTCTAGGGGCTAGATGTGGTGGTGCATGCATATAATCGCAGGACTCAGAAGGTTGGGTCAGGAGGATTGTAGTAAGTTCGAGAGCAGCCTGAGCTACAAATTTAGCTCAAGGTAGCCTGAACTGCATAGTGAGATCTTGTCTCAAAAAGACAAAAATAAAAGTGTTTTTAGTTAAAAAAAAAGAAACCACCAGTGATAGTTCATGTGGGTCAATAGAAGCCTGATAGGTAAGTGAAACAGAAGGAGGCTGACCTTCATTTTGTTTCTGTCTTCTTTATTACTTAAAAGTTCAGCTCAGGTCTTTGCTCAGTTCTGCATAAGGGCATGTTAATCATTCAGGGAGTATCTGCTTGAAGTAGGCAAAACAAGGTTGATTAGCCCTGAATTGACAAAACCTGCACATCCTCCATTGTGACTGAGAACACCCAGAGAATCACAGGTACAATCAGTTACCAAGGTGCACCCAGCAGTCTCCGGGCCTACACCTGTGGTCACCTTGGAGTCCAGCAAAGCCCTCCCCAAACAGACTTCCTCAAGCAGACCTCATCTCTCCCTGAGACTGAATTCCTCCTTCAAGCAATAAAGGCTTCTCTGGAGTCATTTTGCAAAAGCAAACCTGAGATGCTGATCAACCAGACTCCAGCCCACCCCTCTAGCCCATAAATGTTGTCTTCTTCTTGGGTTGGCAGGCCAGCCTTGTCCTCACTGGAGCTGCGCCCTATTAACTCCTTAAGCCAAAGCTTTGGAAAAGTTTTCTCATCCTAATTCTGTCTAACATTTAGCTATGCCTCCCACTGACATGTGGAAAATCTTTTCTTCTGTGATGTCGAGCCAGGAACTTACCCCATAGGCCGAGTTGATGTCCCCATCTCTTCTTTGGAGACACATCTTTGGACACCACGTGGCACCAAGATGACTAATTTTGATCATATCCTCCTTCATATTGCCTCAGGTGCGTTACTGTTTGTTGTTTTGGTTGTAATTTCTTTTAAGCTGGGTGACTATGTTCCCCATGTGAAAATTAACTGAGTGCTCCTGAGCTACTGAGGAAAGACCAGTGATAAACAGAGAAGCAAAGATATACTATACACTTAGTATGCGTAAATGGGAAAGTGAATATGTATGATTTTATCAATTAAAGTTCTACAAATAAGGCTGAGGAGGATGTAGTTCAGTGGCACATCACCTGCCTGGCAGGCTCAAGGTCCAGAGTGCAATTGCTGGTATTCCCAAAACCCTTCAAAACAAACAAACAGGGCCCAGGTAGATGGCTCAGTAGAACAAGTGCTTCCCTGGCAAGGGCAAGGGTCTGAGTTCAATACCTGGTTCTGCCAAACAAACAAACAAACAAACAAACACAAAGTTCCACAAATAGGAGATTAACAGTACTTGTGCTTTTTTTTGGGCAGAATTGGGGATTGAACTCAGGCCCTCATGCTTGCCAGGGAAGCATGTATTCCACTGAGTCATCTCTCTAACCCCTTATGCTGTGTTTTGAGAGCTCAGAGAGGAGGAATCATGTCCATCAAGTTCAGATTTGGTGACGTCACCGATCTGCTTGTGGTTTTTGCCCACTGTGCAGTATGCTATCAAATGTGTTTAGCAAAAGAGAAGATTTATTCATGAAATGACCAAGTTTGTGGAGACAGAAGACAGCTTTCAAATCCACCTCCTTGGGGGAAGAGTTTGGTGGTATTTAAGGCTTAGACAAGTCAAAAGTTCTAAGACATGGGGAAGGATGATTTGAGTTAAAGAAAAGTAATTGATGGTCTGCACCTGTAAAATCATTTGATGATGACCTCGTCATACACACATTCGTGCGGTGAGGGTGGATGTTGCCTCAGACATGAAAAGTCACCCAACACACTCGTGGGGAGGGTTGGCAGCTTCAAGCAGTCTGAGTGCCTCTGGGTTCCTGAAGAAGAACTTGGATGACTATGACAATCATGACTTGCACATCAGAGATGTTAACTATAGCAAAGCTGCTGGGCTATTGGGGGTATTTTGCTTAACTAGGTGACCTCTAAAATTGATGATGAAAGTGACTAAAAGCAAGTGAAACTAAAGGGTTTTTCAGGGTTTTTCTAGGTCTCAAATTTTGTGCTATGTGGTAGACATCCAGCAGAGAGAAAGATGAGTTTTTGGTCACCCAGATGCTTGGCCTAAAAGCTGCTGAGCAACTTGGTCTCCTCCGTCTTCATTCCCCAATATACTTCCTAACAAAACACTCTTAAATTTTACCTCCAAAGCAGTTTTTAAGTCTGCTCTATCTTTTCCCAGCCTTGATGACATTATTTCTCTCATTTGGATTTTTATCAAACTCTCTGAATGACTTATTAGCTGGGAAACTCTACTTTTTATCCACTCTAATGCATTATTTTGGTACCAGGAATCAAACTCAGGGCCTTGTGCTTGCCAGCAAACTCTGTGCCATTGAACTATACCCCCAACCCTAATGCATTCTTTATATAACTTGATTGACAGTTTCCTTCCTGAAGTGTTTGTCACTTCTATGATTAGCATGGTTCTTTACGTCCCATGTTAGATGGAGTCAATTCTGGGGATGGCATCCTGGTCAAATGAGACCTAATTATGAGACACACTCTAGATAAGTAGTTTGGCAAATAGTTGCATTACCTGCACATATGAATTGACAGGAGAATACATTGCTTTTGCCTATTTGCCACTGCCTGAATAAAATGGATTTCAGTAGTCATCATTTTAATGGGCCTGGATTTATTAGTATAATTATAATTGAAGCTAAATGTAATTAAAATATATCACACTCCAAGAATCACTGAAACTATATCTTGAAAGTCAAGTATTATCAATTCCCAGTTTAAAGAAAATTAGATGAAAATATAACTTTATATCTTTTTGAATTACTGATTTACTGTTAGTTACCAAAACTGGATTCCTATGAGGTACTATTACTAATCTACATGCATGGAGGCCATGCCCATATGGTCTCCTGTCATATGAAATCACACTTGAAAATAGCGGTAACAAGGTTGGGTTACACTCCTTTAAATTATTTTAAATTATCTTCTCAAAAGAAAATAGTGACAAGTTTAGGATGTTATTTGAAGTGCTTCTTAGCCTGGCTTCAGCTGGATTTCCATGTGCTCTGTCACTTATAAGACAAGGACTCTGACAGAGCCCCTGCCACAGTAGCGAGAGGATGTGACTGGCAGAACTGCCCTTCTCTCTAGGGCCACCTGAGCCTCAGTTATGCCCTGCCTTCCACCACATCCTTCTCTTCACTGCTTCTTAAGTTTTGTGTCCCTGGAATACGGTGCTCTTGCCCCTTCCATGGCACTTCCCATGGGCAGTGGAGAGGTGCCGACCATTATTCTATATGTGTTCTGTGTATCCCAGATACTCCTATCAGAGCACTTGGACATTGTAAACATCAAATGCTTGTTGATTTGAACTTACAGAGGAGCAGTACGGTCTAGAACTGCTGGAGAAAGTTTGTGAAGGAAGGTTTGTATACCAACACACAAGTTTTGGGGAAGGATGTTTAGGTCAAGGAAAAAATATTAAACAAGATCGCAGAGATGCTAGTGGAAGGAATAGTGAAGAGACAAGTTCCTGAATAAAGAGTTTATGTAATACTTGATGGCTGTGGATAAACAACATGGGAGCAGATCTTGGGGACAGGTGCCTTAAGAATATCTGCAGACTTAGAATGGTGAGCTGGCAGTGTGGAATCTTAGAAACAGCTGGAACCCTGAGGCTTGTTTGCATGGCAGTGTATGCTCAGTACAGAGCTGGATGGCTTTTGGAAGAAATGAAGGAGACCTTCTTCATAAAGAAATATTTCTGAGATTCTTTATCCAAACTTTTTCAATTAAAGAGTCAGAGACTGTTGGATCTAAAAATGTGTATTGTATTTTTCCCTTAAGTGGAATTCTGAAGAAAACTGTTCTGTTCTGTTCTGTTCTGTTCCGTTCCAATCCGTTCCATTCTGTTCTGCTGTTCTGTTCTTTTTGAATCTGAAAAGGTACAATGGATAGTGTGAAAGGGAAAGAAACTGTTAAAAGGAAAGGGACAACTGGGATGAGGGGAAGGAGAAAAGAAAAGGATGGAAGGGAAAAGGAAGCATGTATATACAAGGCTCTCGGGTGATTGTACTGCTGATTTATGCTAGTATATTGAAAAATACAGTTAATGCTTACATTTTTCTCTTTATTTTATTTATTTGTATTTTAGGGAAGGGTCTACAAGGTGTTCATGGTCTCACTATTAGATCAGACTCATAATGATCCACCTATTTACAGCCTCCCAAAATGGGTTTACAGGCACAGGCCACCAAGCCCAGTCTCAATTGCTGTCTTGGCGTGCCGTGGGGGCGGGGCCGGCACAGCAGACCTGGGGAACACGTCCCCAGCCCCTGTCCGCTTGCAGGCACTTTACTCTGCGAGCTACTTGGCTGGCCTTTTTTTTTTTTTTCTAAGTTTGAAGAAACTTACTTTCTGAGAAAGTTTTTATTTTAACATTTAATATGTGAATAGGTTTTCTGCAAATAAGTTTGTGTGTGTGTGTGTGTGTGTGTGTGTGTATTAAACATAAAACCTATGTTGTTCAAACTGAGCTATACTCTCAGACCTTTTAAATTTTTAAACTTTCAAATCTCACTTTCATTAAGGCACCTAGCCTGGCCTCAAACTGGGATTATAATCAAGTGCCACCATCCCTGGCTCGTGAATGGGATTTCATTTGCAAATTTTTTAGAAAGAAGACTGTAGGTATACATGAAACATTTATGAACAGATATATAAGCAGCCAATTTATGTGAAAAAAAGACAGTGTCATTAATCAGGAGGGAAAGCAAATTAAAGTCACAAGATATCCCTTCACCCCAGGAAGAATGGTTATTACGAAAAACACAGAACATGCAGGCAAGGGTGTGAATAAACAGGAAAAAAAAATAATGTGTGTTTGGTGAGCATGTGAATCAGTGTGATCATTACAGAAAACGATTTAAAAACTTCCCAGAAGATTCAAACCAGGGCTATCATGTGATCCGGCAATTCCACATCTAGCATATATTTAGAGGAGAGGAAATCGGGCCCCCAGTACTCACAGGTACATTGCAACACTATACACAATTCAGGAAATGGAAACAGAAGAGCTCTAAATGTCCATTAACCAATAAATGGATAAAGAATGTACATGAAAATCTTTCAGCCAAAAATGAAAGTTCTATCATTTGTGGGTAGCGTGGTGCTTGCTACATTAGATGGGATAAGACACGCAGAATGGTAGAAGCTTTGTCATTTGGAATCTACAAAGTAGGGTCATAGAAGTTGACAGTAGAATGGGAGGGGTACGAAAGGAAGAGATGAGAAAAGGTTGATCGGTGAGAACTTAGAGGCAGAACGCAGTAAAAAGATCTGCATGTTATAAATGGTATAGTGGGCGACTAGAAAGAGTAATTGTGTACTGTGTATTTCAAAAGGCTAGAAGAAAGGATTCTGAATGTTTTAGATGTAAAGAAATAATACATACTTGAAGAGATTTACTTCCCTGGTTCAAGAATTGCATATGTAGATGTACTGAAGCATCACATAACCGCACTAATGCTTAGAATTTTATTTTTCTGTATTAGATGAGGAAAGAAAAAAGGCTTAAGGAAATGCCCTTTAAGTCAGCTGGGATGATAATCTGACTTTCTCCTATGATTTTAAAATAACTTTATAGCCTGCTTAGACAGACACAGGGACTGAGCGGGGGTTCAGTCCCCAGCCTGCCATGCTGGCCCCACCCCCAGGGCATGCTGAGATTGAGACTGAGACTGGGCATCGTGGCACATGCCTGTAATCCCAGTCACTCAGGAGGCTGAAAACAGGAGGATCACTAGGGGTCCAATCTGTGTAGTGAGACCTTGCAGACCTTGCACTGAAAAAAAGATAAAATGAAATGACTTGCTAGGCTCCAGTTCTTTCAATGGGGGCTGTAGGTCTTGCCCCACCACATGCCTTCCTCTATCCAAACCACGTGGGAAGTTGAGAGAGCCAGGGAAAGACTGCGCTTATGCTCTCACAGACACAAAAGTTTCTTAACGCACAAACAAGATTCGTAAAACCTATGTGTGATGTGACTTTGATGTACAGACCTTGGGCCTTTGGACAGTTCAGCCAGGCTTTCCACAGATGTCTTTACTCAAAACAGATAAGACAGCCTGCTAGGCAGGCAGAATCCAGCTAAACTTGGAGAAGCAGAGAATGGAATCTTCTCTTAGTGGATGAACACAGGATCTGATCCTGTGCAGGCCTAGAGCAGTGGTGCTGGTTTGTGTTCTTGTGGAACCTCGTGTGACATGGGGTGAAAAGACAGGGTGGAGCTGGGTTTACTGAGGAGCAAGCTGTGTGAAAGGAGGTGAGAGAACCAAAGTGGAGCAGTAAGATGCTACCAAATGAGAAGCCAACCTGACACCCCAGAGGCTGCTGGCTTCCCAGCTCCGCGGGGCTATCAGTACCTCCTCACCTCAGGCTGGGCCAGGGCATTGCCTTACTTTATGGTTCTCAGAGGGAGAAAGATTTATAAACCCTTCATGCTCAAGCATCCCTACTTTTTCTTGCTGTTCCATTTATCTGTCCTAATTCTTTCTTTTACCCAAAGAAAATGTGTTCTAGTATCACTGAAGCTAATTAAGAAAGTCTCTAGTGCTGATTGGAGATGAAAATAGTCCAAACTGCACAAGAAGGTTTCAGTGTAGAATCCTGATTAGAGTCTATCAAATGGCAAGTTGACCACTTGTGAGTAAGGATCATTAATTAAGAAAGCTGCCTCTAGGGAGCTAACTTCAGCTAACTTTTGCCATACTATAGTCTAACATTTATAGTTTCTGTGAAATATGTGCATTCAGAGCTCATCCTTTTGAGAGTGAATTAGATTGGTATCATTCAATTTAGAATGGTACATTTTTTCTGCTTTACAACTCATTTATTTATTAATAAATACTACAATGTGTTGAATTAATGTTCTGTTTTAGTATCACAATGGGTTATTGGTTTCTTCAAGTATGTATATCATCTATCTAGGATCAATATATTTCATTACCATAGTAGCCTATATAGTGTTTGGAATTATACTCTGAAAATGACCTCATTGTTAAACAGAGAATCTAAGAGTGGCTGTCTAATTTGGGGAAAACTTTATCTGCGTGAATATAGTTTTTCATCAGAAGTATGGCTTGTGTTTTCTGAATTCACAGGCTGTGTATTCTCCTGCTTTTTTTTTTTTAATCTATCTATTGTACATCATCCCCTTTGGAGATATACAATAGTGGTGACCTTGATATTTTTTTGTGTATCCTTACATAGAGGATTGTTTCATCCAGGTCATTATTGGATTACTTATTCCATGCCTTCTTTAAATAGCTTCTGATTGTGCCGTAATATCTGTCTGATTTTTGGATTCCCATTATTGTAATTATATTGTGACAACCTGTACTGCATCCTTTCTAAAACATTTCATTTCTCTGATTGTGTAAGTTTTATTTCGATTAAACCTGATTGATCTCTAATCATCATAATAGTAATGTCATTAATGTTGTTACTTTAAACAGAGAACTAATATTTTGGTATCTGATAGTTTGAGAAAAAGATATTCTGTTGAAAAACATTACTTCCTTGCTTAGAAGTAAGGGGAAAGCAGTAGGGCCTTGCTGCTTGGCCTGGACTGCATACGTTCTTACTGAGGTGCATAGAGCCCATTTGTCTGACACACTTCTCTGCAGTTGGTGTCTGCTTCTACTGAAGGACCTTTCATTCATTCCTCAGTATCCTCTCACAGGAATTAACAGTCCTTGAATTAACACAAATATTTTCATAAATTTTAATAGAAAATAGTACACCCTTATATTTCATCCCTAATACAGTGATCACTAAAAATAAATTCATTTTCTATAAGAAACGTAGGTACCAATTTGGGAATAAACTGTTCATTCAGAAAATTTAAGTTTGTGGTATCCACTTATTTTTGTATTATAAGCAATTCTCTCCCTCTCCCTCCCTCTCTCCCTTCTTCCCCTCCCTCCTTTCCTTTCTATTCTCTCTCTCTCTCTCTCTCTCTCTCTCTCTCTCTCTCTCTCTCTCTCTCTCTCTCTCTCTCTCTCTCTCTCTGAGCCTGTTAGGCCTCATGCTTATTTTGTATTCAAACTACAAAATCAAAACCAAAATACAAATAGAGCCTGAAAACACTTTCAAACCAAAATAAAGGCCACAAAGGAGATCACACTGACATACGTGGAAATAACGTCTACTACACAAGCCAGATGGAGGGAAAGGTCGCAGGAGATGAGCTCCATGGTGAGCGTGCGCAGCCCTTAGTGTCTGAGGAGAGGTGCCACTCGGAAGTGCTGCCTTTGCATCTGGCATGACCAAACAAGACAGGCATGTGAGTGTTTGTCCTGCCTGAAAGTATAATTTTAAATAATTTTTTCTTATGGAGTGTTTAGTGCTTTTATCAGTAAAAATATTAAACCCTCTGGAAAAACCCGGAGAAATTGTTATAGGGAAATTCTTTAAATATGTGCAGTAATCCTGTTACTGATTTTCACACTTTAACATGAAGCTTTTACCTTTATATATCCTTTCATAAATTTAGAATAATCACCATTTGTGAGCTTTAAAGAACCTACATATGCTCAGGGAGTAAATTGTCCAAGTTAGTGTGAATGAATGGAAGTCAAGCAATTTTAACCATTGTTCACACTAAATAAATATGAAAATCACTTCTCTGATAAAAATTCATTTGCCAGTCTTCAGATTACTGGTTTGTGCTAAATATGTTCACTTCAAGGTTTTGTGATAAATTTCAGTGTACAATATGTTAGATTTTATGGTGTAGTACAGAGACTGGAAAGGTAAAAGAGACCTATATTGAGGGAATGGGGAAGACCACAGGAAAGGAGAGACCTGGAGCATCAGAGCAAAAGATGTATAGATTCCAGGATAGAGGTAGGTTAGGGGGCAGTCTGCATGACATGGCAGATTGTGATTGGACAGGAGGCAGAACAAGATATTGTGAAAAGGAAACAAGATATTGTGAAAAGGAAGTAGGAAGTTATAATTTGGGGCCAGGGAGATGGCTCAGTAGAATAAGTGCTTCCCCGGCAAGCGCAAAGTTCTGAGTTCAATCCCCAGTTCTGCCACCCCCAAAAAAGCAAGTTATAATTTGACCAGTGAGAAGGAAGGCAGTCTCCAGTGACCGGTGCCATATTGGCTCGGCACCATGATGACTTTGCAGAATTTTTTTCTTAAGCATTAGAAAACCCATCATAATATCTCATTTCTACTCATGGGAGTCAACCAGAATAGAGAAAGGCCATGTTAGTGACCACCACAACCATTTTAGTTCCAAAGGAACAAAAGAATTTGTTAAAATTCTTGTCCAATGTGAAAACTGAAAACTCAGTCTACCACGTCTTCCTTCCGTGTTGAAAGCATCTGTGTTTTCCATACTCCTTTTCTGTGAAGAAACACGTTAAGATCTTATCAAGGGACATGGTAGGTAGGATTGAGGGACTTTCAAAAAGTTAATGTCGGCTATACAGGGTGTGTAGCTAAGTGGTAGAGTACTTATCTGGCATGTGCAAAGTGCCTGCCTGGCTTGATCCCCAGAATTGGGAAAATAGGTAAAATTATGGTCCGCATTCCAAACCCACTGAATTAGAATCTGTGTTTCATCAAATCCCAGTCTGAAAAACATTGTTTTAGTTTCATACAGTTGTTTTGGAACCAAAAATGCATGGTGTTAGAAAAAGTAGTTGAGATTAAGAAAAGTCATAGGTGGGGGAATTTTAAGGGATATTTTGAGTGATAACGGGGGTCTACCCCCTAGTAAATCATTCAGTTGAGTGAATAAGAAAGAACAGTAACACAGAACAGAACAAAATAAAACTGTACAAAGCAGGCATAGCCATAGCCCAGCCTAATCACAGATACAAACTGAAGAAAAAACTAAAGAAATATGATGGAAAAGATGATGAGATGTGAACAAAAATTGAGACGATAGAAATCATTCTTCTTCCCATGGCATTTATTTCAGTGATCCACTGAGGATGATATGGAATCAAATCAAGTGCACATGTAATTAATTACTTATTAATTAATTTATCTGGTTACATGAAAAGCAGTCTATGGAGTGCCAGTTAATACCTGACTTTAGTAGATTATTGTTGCTGGTGAGTTCCAATCCGGAGTGCTTATTCCACTCTTTGACCCGTGGAGGTAAGTACCAACATTTACAGTCAGACTGGAAGAGGTTGGAGGGGTCAGACCTCATGTGTGAGGAGGAATCTAGAATGTAAGAATCCAGAAGTCACACATGAGGGTCTATCTATATCTTATTTGGCCAATATATGTGCCTCAGTTTTAAAGTTTAGAGGTTTCAAGTATTGACCTAATTATAACAGATCATCTTATTTTCCACCTGCTTGTAATTGCATAATGATGTATGTATGTAAACCTTTAGCATAATCATTATTTTATATTCAATTACTACTACAAGTTATTTGATTTATTGTTCTGATAATTCAATTTCACAACTAAATTAGTTGTAATTGATTTTGTTTACATCAGAATCAATTTTAATTTGAGGGATTTCAGAGGGGGGCAATATCTTTAGATGTTTCAGATCTGACCTTTTGTTGTTGGCTTTGAGAAATTATTGGGATTTTCCTTTTATTTAGCAATGATCTTGAATTTTAGCAATGATTTTGAATTCTATGACATAGAAAGTAATATATATGTGTGTATACACATATATAGAATCTTCTAGCTGACTTCCACATCAATTATCCTTTCTTGCTTGGTATGGTCAGTCCTGTCAAGTTTTAACTACATCTGTGAATGGATAGGTAAGCCCGAATTCTGGGTTCAGCTAATTAGGATGCCTATCCTGGATTATTTTCTCCCTTTTCTTTCTTGATGGTTAAAGATGGAAAACCAGGATGTGCTATGAATTGAGGAACTAAGTAGGCAAGCCTTGATCTGGGAATGATTTTTTGAATTGGTACTACCTGTTTGCCTTGAAATATTATGTGTGGAAGAGTAAATTCACTTCTATGTCCTTTGAACAGTGTATTTTTTTTGATAATTTGCTCAGAAAGATTAGCTATTAGTCTCAGTTTTCTGATGTTCACATAATTGTCCAAACTGCGAACTTTTGAAGACAAAAAAGACAAAAGTTCTGTCCTCCTGATAAATCTAGGAGGACAGTTGTAAGTTAAAGAGTGTTAGAGGCAGTGTGAGGATAGATTAACCAGAGATGCTTTGGATGGAAGGCCATTCTTTCTTTTTTCTTTTTTGGTACATTTTTTAAAAGAGACATGGGAAGGTTTATTAGACAGAAATTAAAAAGAACACATTCAAAGAAATAAGAACACATTCAAAGAAAGAAACTGCTTCTGCTGGGGGTTAGAGATGTCAGGAAACGGTGGCTTGACCCCAGAAGGATGCTGGTCCATATTACGTATATGAGCCCAGGTGCTGATGTTGTTGAAGTCACACAAGGTGTCTGCATTAGCCTTCTCTTGATTAAATTTAGGCTCCTTTCCTTCCAGAACTACCATCCCCCAAATTCCTCAAGAAAACTAAAAATCCATTAAGTTGGCTTAATGAGAAAGTAGAGCAGGAACCTGATCCTAATATAAAAGAGAAGCCAGAGAATGCTTGTATTACCCATCTTAAATAACAACCACAATAGCAACAACAGCTACTCTTTCTTAATGCAGACTCCTCCAGGTCTCTGATCCAAGCATGTCAGATGGCTAGCTCACTCACTGTTACCTGGTTTATGGATAACAATTTGAAAATAAAAATGTGAGCATTAAAATTTAGATTCCCTGTTAGTGTCTCACTGGGCCAAAATCAAAGTGTTCATTGAGGTTGTGGTTCTATCTTGAAAACCAAGTGTCTTCTTTCAAATTCCCCCACTGGTACAATACATTTCAGGGCCATATAAGATGGAAGACTATGTCTTCTTGCTAAGGTGGGAGTTACTATTATCTCTTCAAGTCCAAATCTATTCTTTATTATAATGCATGTCTCACTTCAGTTAAACTTAATAATGACATATTACATTCTCTTCATGCTTTGAGTGTCCCTGAATTCCTCTTCTTCAACCAGCTGGAGGAAAAGAATTGTTTTCAAAGGATTTATGTGATTAGGCCATGACTGCTCATATATTCACTCTATTAAAGTCAGTTGATTTGGACTTTAATTACACCTGCAAAGTCCCTTCACATTAGACCAGTGTTTGATTTGAAGGACTAAGAAAAAAGAAGGGTGCTTGTAAAGCCTGCAGTTCCTAAGCAGACATCCCAGAATTCTGCCTGTCAAAATGGTCCTGTTCCACAGAACAGAAATCTTGACAAAGCATGCCTAACAACAGTTTTCATGTCTTTGGCCATCGGGCAATAATGAATAGTGGTTGCTATGAGACAGGAAACAAAGAAGATGAATCCTACAATCTCTGCAATTACTGCATGGAGAGAATTTCCTGGTTAGGACACAGTGTAAAAAAACCTAGTTAAGAGCCCAGCTGTCTCTTTGAGTTGAGGATTTGGAACAATGGATCCCTAAGGCCAAAGGCAGAGCTCTAGAGAAGACAGACAAGAGACAGACAACTCTGAAGACCTGCAAAGTTAAAGTACCTCTCAGGTCTTCAACTGAGCACTCACCTGCATTTGGGTGCATGAATCTCAACTATAGCCAGGAATAAAATCATTCAAGTAAGTTGGATGGACTGATAGGATTATACAGGGCTATAGACAATTTTCTGTTCCTACCAGGTACAGTACAATGGAAAACAGCATAATTCATGGGCTACTAAATAGAACACTTGGAATTATATTCTCAGTAATAGGCTAACAGCAGCCCTCTGTTCTCTCTATAATACCATGCTTGAAAGCATGAGAGTATCAAACTGTTCCAAGTAATTTCACTGCTACCCAGAACAAACCCAAGAATATTAACAAGAATACAAAAGTATCAAACATACGAACAGGTAAAAATTAATAATCTTTGATATTTAATAAAAATTTCCAGGTGTGGGAAGAATCAGAAAAACATTATTATTATTATTAATTATTTTAGTTTTTAGTTTTTGGCCAGCTCAGCCCACCCTGAGGGCAGGGCTGGCACAGCATGTGGTGGTAGGCATCGAACCTTGGTCTCCTGCACCTGCCTAAGCTTGCCTAAGCAGGCGCTTTCGACTGCTGAGCTATCTCGCTGGTTCTGAAAATATTATTTATAACATAGACAAATATGAGCCAATAGAAACATATCATCAGAAGTGGTAATGATGATAGAATTATAGGTGAGGATTTGAAAATAATTAAAGTTGCTGTATTACACACGTTCAACGTGAGGGGAAAATGATGATAATATAAAGAAGACCTAAACTGTACTTGCTGAGATAAAAATGAAAATATCTATGATGAATAATACATTGAATAGAATTAATAACTGATTAGACTACAGAAGGAAAGGTTAGTGAATTTGCAGACCAAGAAATAGAAATCATCAGAAACTAAAAACAAAAAAGACTGAAATTGTATAATTCATCAATGAGCCTAAAACAGAATTTAGACTTCTGTGTTACCAATTAACAAACCAAACTTGAACTTTATAATATTTTATACAAACATAAATACAAAGTGCTAGAGATAAGTTGAAATATGTAGTAAACCACCAGTATGTTGAAAACCTCAAAATCTAAGAAGAGAAATTAAACAAAATCTAAATAAAAAGGATATTTGAATCCAAATGTGCAATATTAAGATATCAGTTCTTCCCAAACTGAAATCCCAGATAAAATTTTATTTACTTTTCTAAATTGAAAACTTATAATCTTTTTGTGAAATTCATATGGAAATTTCAAGGTTCTAATATAGCCAATCTTTGAAAAATTCTTCATGTTTTTGTTTTTGTGGTACCAGGGATTGAACTCAGGATCTTGCACTTGCCAGGAAAGCACTTATTCCACTGAGCCATCTCCCTGGTCCTGAGCTACCTCCCTGGCCCCAAACTTTGAAAACAACAAAAATGTGGAAGGGTTTATGGTAATAGATTTCAAATCTTAAATTTATAATAATTAAGACAGTATGATATTTACTGAAAAAGAGATAAATATATCAGTCAAACAAAACAGATGGCATAGAATTAGAATTATACATTGAATTTTGATGAAGGAGCAAAAGCAATTTAATAATAAAGGATTGCCTTGTCAACAACTTGTACCAGAAAAATTGGGTGTCCATCTGTAAAAAATGTGAACTTGAATCTATGCTTCTTGGCATAGACTCAACTGCGTGACAGAACTAAATGTAAATGGCAATACTGTAAATATGTTATAAGAAAACTTAAGAGGAAAATATTTATAATCTTTAGTTAGGCAAATATTTCCTAAATATAGCACCCAAATCATAAGCCTTTAAAAAATAAGTGAATAAAAGGAATTTCATCAAAATTTAAGACTTGTGACCTTTGAAGGCCACTTATAGAAAAATGAAAAGACCAGCTATAGACTAATCACACATTGGACAGAACATCAGTATCACCTATGTACATTATGTACATAGTACATATGTACAAGCATGTATGTGTAAATAGGTTACCTGTCAAAACTGTATACACACTTCAAGAAAAGAAAACCTAGTATTAATAATTTAATACTTATCGATATACCATAAGATTAATAGGAGCTACTATTGGCCTTACAATTATAAGAGGTCTCAACTGGTGGCCATGAGCTTCCAGGTATTTATTAGTTTTCTTTTTCTAAAGTGTGTATACATTTTTGTCAGAATTGCCCCCTAATCTATTAAATTTTTGTCATTATAATAAAATTCTGGATCAGGCAAATTATAAAGAAGCATTTATTAAGATCAGAGTTTGGAAATTTATAGTCCAAACCAGCAAGTTACAGGTTTCTGTTGAGGGCTCCATGGGTCACATCTTGGTATGGGAAGTAAGCGAACAGCTAAGCAATCAGGTTAATGTTTTCCTAACAACCCACTCTTGTGAGAATGCATTCCGGTAAACTAATACTCCTTTTCTGTATTCTTTTCTGAGGTCATCACCCTCAAAAACCTAAAAAACCTACCTTAAAGACCTCACCTCTGTGGTCACAATGAAAACCAAGTTCCCTTGGGAAGCAAACTCTAACCACCCATAGCACTAAACAATAAGAAAGCAAGACACTCATTAGAAAAATGATTGGAATGTTTGAGTCAACACTTCACTAGAACAACTTCTGACATGGCCAGTTGTGTGGATAGCCCACTACTCTTATGGACTACTGTACTATATCAGACTATTTAGCTGAATTCACGCATGTACAATATTTAAATGGTAATGGAATACCCATCTCTGACAAAATTAAACAAAAAAGGGGATACAAATGAAGGACCATTTTGTATCTGTATGTACAAAATAGTTAGGTTAGATATACAGTTACTTTCTCTTAATTCAATGAGAAGAAAAATTTTACTAATAGTATTTAGACGGGATGTCATGTCTGCCTCTTGTACAATGAATAACTACTATGAAGACAACAACATGCACTGTATTAATTATTGAAACTGTCCTACTAACCTGATTTGAAACTGTCTCATTGCTATTTGTTTCTCAATAAAATTAATAAAAAATAGAGATGATATATGTATAGTATGACAGGAAGAATAATGGCTACATGAAGATACTTGTTTTTGATAACAAGTTCAGTTAAAGTTGCTAATCAGCTGGAGTAGAAAAAGACAGACTAGCCTGTATATTCTGACAGAGGTCAACATACTCATGCTTTTTAAAAATGTATAATACGAATAAAATAACAGAAAGTCAGTGTCATAGAAATGCAATGTAATGATAACTTGTCTGGACACAAGTGGCTGTGAAGGTAGAGGAGATACCAAGAACTGAGCAGCGTAAGCAGTGTCCAAAGGCTGGGATGCACCAAAAAAACAGTTGCTTCTTAAGCTTCCTGTAAGCAATGCAGCCCTGTGGGTAACTTGATTTTAGCCAAGTAACTTCAGTTTAAGACTTCTGAAGTATAATATAAATGTGTTATTTTCAAGCACTAAATTCATGGCGATTTGTTAGTGTGACAATAGGAAACCAATACAGATTGGAGGTAAGTTGAGCTGTCCACTGTCCTCAACCATTACATAAATATAAACTAAACCCAGTTAAATGTAAACTAAGTCTATTTCCCTTAATTTTAGAATGGCTAGAAAAGTAATGATGATTGTCTCATGTTTTGGTTGAATCAAATTTTGAAAGAGAAACTAAAGCTCTTATATATTGCTTAAATATCACAGAATTGTATTTGTTACATTAACAATGGTAGCATCCTAATTTAATAATACAGTTATCATATGAGCTACCTGTTCAAACCCTGGACATGTGCCTGTGTAAAATGAAGGCATGTTTATACAAAAACTTACACAGAAATGTTTGCACAAAATTATTTGTGTTGGTCCCAAATTGGAAACATTTGAATTATGCATTTGTTGGTGAATATACAAACAAAATCTGCTATGTTTAGATATTAAGCCACTCCACAACCCGAAGAAATGAGACATTAATATAGAGAATACATGGATTAATAACACAAGCACTATAAGTGACAGAATTGGGACCAAAATTAGTTGACGCTATCCAATTTACATTAGATTTGAGAGAATACAAAAGAATCTAGAGTGATAGAAAAAAGACCAATAGTTTCCTGAAGAATGGAGTAGAAATTCGTGGGGGAAAGAAAGCAAGGGTAGACAGACTTCTGAGCAGAAGACATTGGAGAGCAAGAGATTTCTTGACAGAGTGTGCTGTTAGAGAGCTCTGGTCTCATTTGTTTTCCCCTTCCCCTATGGCAGCAGGGCACCTCAAGGTCAAGGTCAGAGAAGGAGCCTTGAGAACAACATTGTTGGGAGTCATGGACTTCAGCTTAGTGCATGGTGACAGACCTGGGTCAAGTTTTAGTTTTCATCATGTAGAGAGCCAGTGTTTCTAGCACCATTTGTTAAGGAGGCTGTCTTTCTGCCAGTAAGGATATTTGACCTCTTTGTCAAAGATCAGGTGGCTGAATGTACAGGCCTCTGCATCTTGTAATGTATTCTATTGATCCTCAGGTCTATTTCGTTGTTAGTTATAACTATGTGATTCTTAGCACATGTGGCTGACCCCAAATCTGTGTTAGTTTCCTTGTTGCTTAGAAAGGTCATGTGTTTAAGGTTTGCCTTGAAGAGGCAGTAATGAGCCCTGTGCCTACAGAAAGGGAAGAACTTTCTTCATGTTTTGCTCCTCCTGTGCGGGGGAATTTTTTTCAGTCCAAGTGAGCTGAGGCAGAAGTTAAGTTGAAGATGCTGGGTGAAGTGGAAGAGAGAGCTTGAGTCCTTGATGGCCATGGAAAACCAGTCCTGTGTGCCTCCCATCTTCTCTTTATATAACAATGATATAAACCTATTTTTTAAGTTTGGTCAGGCTATGCAAACTCACTAATATTACAATTATGATTTCTCCCACTAAGAGGTAGAACTGAGCTGGAGAAGGAGATTTACCCTTGAATGTGAATTTCAAGACAGTGAAGCTTTGTGTTATACTTGAATGATTTGCTAGAGTGGAGAGAGTTGATTCACTAACACCTCAAAGTGGCCATGAAGAGGTTCTGCAAACTCCTGGGAAAGCAGTGAAGACGTAGCAGCCTCCCTGTGTATGAGGCTCATTCATTCAATGCAGTAGTTACATGGTTTTTTTTGTTTTTTTCTAATTCACAAGCAATACTTTAGGAATTCAATTTATCATATCGTGATAGTCTACCTTGAATAGGGCAGAGAAGTGCTCAACGGTTGCTAATTTTTGCTTAATAGCTATGACCTATGATTATTTTCAGCTTTGTCAGAGTTTTTGATCCTTCTACTATTTAGAATACTTTATAGTAATTTTTCTATTATGATCATCCATCACAATGTATATATTTACGATTCTCCAACCTTACTTGAACGTGTTTTGAAGGGGCTTGTGCTCCCTCCCGTCAAGCTTTCTTGTTTGGTATCTTGACAATATAAGACAGCTGTCCCTTGAGAGACACTAAGGTTACAAAGCCCTTGAAAGAGCGCACTGTCTGTAAGTGGTCTCAGGAACCTCTCAGCACCCTCAGCCCGCCTCAAGGATGATTGCCCCGTCCTCCAGGGCTCATGCATTTACCTTGGGAGGGCATATTCCTTCTACCATGCGTTGTGCCATCCCGTCTCCCCTCAAGAGGGCAACGTTAGGTCTTTTCATAAACTACTTTCCAGTCATTCCAAATATACTTGCTGAACGTGGCAGCCGAGTTGCTGTGTTTCGGTAACAAATGAACTAAAATACAAATTTCAAGCTTGCTTTCTTTTTGGCTTTCCTCTCTTGTTTGACCTTTCTGCAATTGCAAGTGGTGTTGCCATGAGTTTTGTGTGTACGCAAAAGCGTTATGTACAACTTTTGGAATAAATATTAAAAATATTTAAATAATAGAGTAACAGTGGATAGCTGGCCCTATTTATCAATGTTTCCTATATACAAGGGTATATGCTCAGGGGTTGAAATCTGACAACTGAAACGTTTCTTTTCAACTAAAAAAGAATTGAGGCACAGAGACATTCAATAAAATGACCAAAGTCATATGGACATTATACAGACACAACTGGAACCTACACTGTCTTCTCTATTTGCCCTTCAGACAAAACTGCTATAAAGAGTTAATCTAAAAGGTAAGTCTGACCATGTGGTGGTTCTGCTGCAAACTTACAAATACATTAAATATATGATCATCGCCTATGAACCTATATTTGCAATCCTTGTCAAACTTGTCTCTCTCTCTCTCTGTCTCTGTCTCTCTCTCTGTGTGTCTCTCTGTCTCTGTCTGTCTGTGTTTCTCTTCCTCCTCCATCCCTCTCTCCCTCCCCTTACACCAGGGAAATGTAGAGCACTCCTCTGGCCAGGCTATGTTCTCTTGTGCTCCAATACTTTGATAGATGAAATTCCTTTTATACTATTGTAGCCATTTTAGTTGTTCTGTATAATTTCATCCATGAAGACTTTTCCAGACTCTATCATCATCACAATTATGTTCTCAAGAACTGGGTAAGCCTGATAATATAGAACAATCTTGAGAAAAAAACCTGTTATCAAGCAAAAAATGGAAATAAGGATAATCATTTTAATACATGAGACTGTTCTGATAAAGGGAAGCTGAAATAGGAATATTCCTTAATGAGGGAACCTGAGAAAATATGAGGATATAGGATGAAGTTTTGCAGGAAGAATTTACCTGCTAGAGAGGTGCCCTAGGAGGGAAGATGCTATTTTATCCTGAGAAAATAAGGAGGATCCACATTGTCAATTGGGAATCTGAGTATTGAAAGGATTTGTCATTTTCAGTGATTAAAAAGTCTAGGCTGCTGAAACTCAATGAGGTTTGGTGGAATCATATTAAAAAAATAATAAAAATGAATAAGGTCTTTAAAAAAGTCTCTGTTTACGAAGCAGCACATCACATGAAAAATGTGAAGAATGGGGAAAAAAAGCTAAAAGATTTGAGAAGCGGCAGGGATCACTTTATCATTTTTAAGATCCCCTCAATGCACCCAAGTGGAGCCACTGGGCAGACTAAAGCAGAGCAAGACTCAGGTGACTGCTCTCTGTTGGGCTGGTGTTATTTGTTCCTGAAAGTACAATTCTTTCTACTTAATTATTGAACTCCCAAGCAGATCAGTCCTATTTTATTTCACATCTATGGCTTTTACACCTATAATAAAAATAGGAGTCAAGGTATTTATAATTTTTATATTATCTAGTTTATGATTAAATTCTCTCTGAAAATAAACTCTGGCGACATCATAAAAGGACCCACTTTCTTCTCTCTTTAGTCCTTAGATTAATTCCCAGTTTACTTTTCTGTATATGATCAATAAATTTTGGTTGAGATACATTTCATGAAATTGGTGCTTATTATTTTCTCATTAGTCCTATTCTCTTACAGTAGATGAACAATGAAGTTTCAGTGATTCCTAGAAGTAGTTTCTGGTTTTCATCTCATTCACTTTGAGTCACTAGAAGGCCAGTTCAAAGTTCTGTTTTCCCTATACTACAGACTTTGGTCTATGACTTAATAATTTAGAGAAATATTTAGTTGTTTAAATTCATTCAGACAATGGCTAGTTCTGATATCACATTTCTTTTTGTTACTCTTTGTTTGAAATGACAAATTTAGAGCTCCAAAGATATTATACATGGAGGAATGTTTTCTCAGAGAGAGAAATTAACATAGTAATGGATACCTCAGAACTGCTGTCTACTGCCTTTCAAACGTATGCCAGGTCATGCTGCCCAATGCATCAAAATGCTCCAATCCCTTCATCTATTCTGTTTCCTTACTTGAAAAAAAAAAACTACAATGTAGTTCTTAGTGTTGGTGTCATTGTCACACTACACCAAGGATATCTGAAGCAAAGATTCTTAGCACCATGGAATTGCAACAAAATATTATAGATCTTTGTCACTGACTTAGGTAAAATCATTGTAGGACTTCAGGGCACTGAATAGTTTGGTACCTATGATTTTTTAAGGTGATTATCTTAGATTATGTTTACTTTCAGTGTGGAGTATGCACAATACATAGAGGGCTGTCAGATATCATTACAAATAAATTGTCCAATTGTCAGGTTCTATGGCATTGCCTGTAGCAAGTAAACTTGGTTCATATTCAATATGTGGAATTTATAGGAATTTTATTTTTGTAGTATAACATTTGTACTTTATATTATTTTGTCTGTTTAAACTTCTAGTCAGAAAATTAAAGAATTGGAACTTATGTTCTCTTTTCCCATATCACATATTAGCTTGCTAAAAAGACAAATGTGTGGTTTAAAAAAGAGCTTATTTGCCAGCCTGGCTGAGGGATGAGCACTCATTGGTCCATGGTGTGTCAATGACAAGATATGCAGTGGGGACCAAAGTCATCAGACTCGGCAGGGGTACAGATGCTCCCTGAAACCTAGTGGCAAAGGCTCAGAGACCAAGGACTCAAAATATAAATTGAAATCAACTTAGAGAGTCTGATTTACTATTCTTATCTACGTCCTATTGATTTCTTCACTGTTTAATTTCCCTAATCTATTTTTTGTCATTGTCTCTATTACACATGAACAATATAATCATTGGTATAATATTCAGTGATAATCATTTATAGGTTTCCAAGGCATCTTGAAATTTTTGAAGAGAAAAGTCTCTACTAGTATGCCCCAAGACTAAAAATTACATGAAATCCCATTCCATACATAATAGTTTTAGATGACAGAGTTTTCATTGTTCAATGACTATTGATTTTCATGTTCTATTAATTTAAGATGTATTTATAAGTTACTGCCCATTCATTCAAATGATAAAAATTTTATATGAAAATTACATGTAGAAGCTAGGGCGTGAAGCTAGGGAATGCCAGCTGTGATGGCACAGATGGCAGCACGGTACTGCAAGGTGCGTGTGGTCATGTGTGGGAGATGATGGAAGAAGTGGGGATGGATAGATGAGGAAAGAGTGAAAGAGAGGAGAGAATGAAGAGTGCTGCTGGACTCCAGATCAAGCAATGGGGCTACTTGGAGACAGAGACATTTCCGAGCATTAAATTGGTGCTCAGAGCCAAAAAATCCAATCAACATATAAAGATATGTCTGTCTTCTCATTTCATATTTTTTCTGTTAAAAACAAGTTACCACAAAGTGAAGAGAATTGCAGTAGAAAAGCAGCGTGTAGAAGAATTAAGGTGGGTGGGTAGATGCTACTCTCTGTTTCGTGAGGGGTTCACAGGTGATGGCATGCAGGGATGGTTAATTCCCATCCTGGAAGGGTCAAAAACAGCTAGGAAATCCATTGGTAGCTTTGCTTACCATAACCTTTTCAGGTGGTATTTCTTTTCTTGTGAAAACAAATTTCCTTTCCCTATCTACCTAAGGCTGTTTTTCAGACTTGATAGACATAAACATTCTAATAGATAAATCTTTGAGAAACTATATTTTCCTGTCATGAAGGAATACTTTTCACAAAAATTTTTCAGAGACATCAGGTCAGGATATGCTAAGGAGGAATGGCTTCTAAAGTCATTTTACTTTCTTGTTTGTTTGTTTATTTGTTTTTTCACAGAATATATATAAAGCTATTCTACATGGGCAGGTAGGGGCCTTGCCAGATGGCTTAGTATAACTTCTAAAGACAGCATCCTAGAAATCTGTAGCTGGTATCCTACATCCTGGCAGTACAGACTGTCTTTAGTCATGGCATTATGTCTAATAATGCTGTCTTTGGTATAGTTTCCTAGTTCCTCACCTAGAAATCACACATGTTCTTTTCTTTCCACTTGGTCATAATGTGACCAACACAGTCCATTTACACATCTTACCAAACTGGAATTTCTAGAGAAAGAATACACTCTTTCATATAGTTCTGGTAGAAATATTCCAAGGAATTCTCTGATTCGGTCATAGGACTTTCTGGCTCCCTCTATGTGGTCTGGGTGGGACTGGAATGAGAAATTCTTTATAAACCTCAGCAGATGACACAGAATACCTATAGGAAGAGGAATTTGAGTAACAGGGAAAAAATGTGTGTGTGTGTGTGTGTGTTGTTTGAACTCATAGTGAATCAAAAGATACAAGCTGTGACCATAAAAACAAGTATACACATATTCATCAATAATATTTCATTTTTTTTTGTCAAATGGTATTTTATTGCTTCAGTGTTGAAGCACTTTAGTTTGAGTTGTGGTGAATGCATTTAAACTAGTGCTCGAGGGGCCAGGGAGATGACTCAGTAGAATAAGTGCTTGCCTGGCAAGTGCAAGCACCAAGCCCTGGTTCCACCAAAAATAAAAATAAAATAAAATAAAATAAAATAAAATAAATTAGTGCTCAGAGCAAAAAATATGTAATCCAACAGAAAAAAATGCTTCTTGCTTCTTATTATATATTTTTTTCTCAGAAAAATGGGATAGTACCTGACTGTTCAACTGAAAAGTTAGTTTATTTATTTATTTTTAATATAGCACTAATTTGTGTAGCAAAATAAATTTGTTCCCTTAGTCTGGTAGGCATTAAGCTAGTCTTTGCAATTCTATGAGCAAGTTTGATTAATTACCTAATGCTTTGAAAACCGTCTCTGAATTATAGAGACTTTTGCTCCAGGTTTTTTCTTTACCTGTCCACTGCTGTCTGCTAATACTAATTAGAGTGTAACCACCAAATTAACATACAGTAAAGGAAAATAAATTAAAATGCATGAAAAAGGTGTAGAAATGGCATTGCCTTCTTACATGTTTCAGATTTTTCATTTCAGGCAGTCACCTAAAATATTCATGTCAGGAAAGTGATTGTAGAATGGGAATGGCTTTTACTCAAAAACTGTACAGGTTTAATGATTTCAGTAAATCATCATTAATCTTGCTAATGAAATTCTGCACTTTAATTGGTAATCGACAATTTTTAGCTCCATGATATTTTTGTAATTCACCTGTTTCTAACCTTCCTTTCACTTTCTTCATGCTATCAACTGGAGCGTACTATTTCTACAAATTGTTTCTTGGTATAACCAGGGTATGAGGGTGCCCTGGACTCCATAGTAGAACACACGTTCTTATGCAGTTCATTTGATAGTTGAGATTTTTATATTTTAATAATGCTATTTTTTAAATAACTTTTCCATAAATTCTAATCAGGAAATATTTATCAAGAGAAATTCAAATCTGATTTCTACATGTGGTTTCATAGCCAATGAATGATTAATTACATGGCTCGTTAGCTTGCCTACCTATTTAATCGATTTTTCTCAGTTGTGTGTTATGAAGTTCTTCATTAAAGTTTATCATTAAAAGTGGAAACAGTTTCTTCCCTGAATTTTTAGATACAAGCTAAGCAATCAAATAAATCTCACCATTTCTATTCTATAGCTATAGTATATTCCTTAAGGAATAGTTTGGATTGTCTTCCCTTTCTTTTTGTTAAAGCAGGTTGCATATACTATAAATGTTGCAAAAGTCATAACCAAGATTTGTCATTTTTGTTGTTAAAAATTATGGAAATTGTTTACAATGAATGTATTAGATATGGAGATACCTTTCCAAGTCCATAAAAACTAATGGAATACTTTAACAGTCATTTCTATAAATAGGATTTGATGGCAGTTAAATACTCTTTTATTAAAAGAAATTATGTACAGAAAACTGAACTGCACAAATACCTCTGATTCCACACAGATCTGCATGTCCTTCTGTTTCAGCACCACATAATCATTCTGCAGCGTTTTCAAAGTGTGACAAGCTTCTAATCTGAAGTTTAAAAGATGGCAGAAAGGATAATAGACAGCCAAAAGGTATCTCGTTTTAAAAACTATATGCCATTAAGAAAACCGGTACTTTCTCAGGCCTCAGTTGCCAGATGATATGAAGGCTCTCAGGTTTCTTATACAGGACAGTTAATAGTGACAAAGGTCATTATTTATATGGGCAGGAATGCCTGACAGTCTTCTTCTTGTGCGGACTAACAAAATGAACACTATAGGGGGCTGGGGAGATGGCCCAGTGGAATAAGTACTTCCCTGGCAAGCACAAGGGCCTGAGTTCAACTCCTAGTTCTGCCAAAAACCAACCAAACCAAAAAAAAAAAGAGCACTGTGTGTATTGATAAATACTGTGACAAGAAAGGCTTGACATCTCCTCTGAGCTGGTCTGGGGACACCCTGGAAGTCAAGCAATAAACTATGCTATTCTCTTGATAGGAGATAGTGATTAGCTACTCATATCTTTATTAAAATAGCTAGAAGACTAAGGGAGTTTGGTTTGCCATGTAAACAAAGGGATTTGAGAGCAAATGTATTCTACTCCTCTGTTCAAAAAGGAAAACAAAAACAAAAACCTTAAGTTTCAATGTTTAATCAGATAGTGACTTGGTTGATCTGAATTCTTGACTTCTTATTGGCTATCAATGTTTTAAATTCTTGAACCTAACATTTGTTTAGTGACATCATGTTATTTGTATTTTTTAATTTATTATGTTATTTTACTTTTAATGTATTTGGTACAGAGTCTACAGGGTCTCACTACAGAGGTTGGACTGGCAGTGGTTCTTCTTGTTTTTCAGAGTCCCGAGTGCTGGGATTACAGACATGCACCACCACACCCAGTCTCACTGGCCTTGTCAGCATGCCCCAGGGGGCAGGGCTGGCACAGTATGCCTAGGGTCAAACTCGGCCCTGGCATCTGCCTAAGCAGGTGCTTTAATCGACATCATGTTATTTGTATAACATTGGTTTATCATTTAAAGATCTACCATAGAAGCTGTTTGCTGTATTCCATATGGTATTAATTAACATTAGCTAATGCTATCTTTGATTTTAAGCTAGTTACAATGTTTAGTCTGGCAATCTTTTTTACTTTATTATTGTTTTTTAAATTTTATTTTAAATTTTTATTTTCTTGAAGTACAAATATCAATGAGACAGTTTTAAGATAACTTGACAAGATGGGTTTCATAAATTAATGCATTGCAAACTGTACTCATAATGTTTTGGTATCATAGAAGGTGCATATATGATATTATACTTACAGACATTATTATACCATATGTCTCTTATCAGTAAATAAAGAGAGTATAGCTGTTTGCATATCTTATTTTTTATACCCGAATTATATCAAAGATTCAATAATTAATACTTTCTACCTTGTTATTTTCCTAGTGGTTGTCCATAGTACTAGAAGCTGACATAATATCTTGTCCAACCACCATTAGTGCAAATCTTGCCTCTCATGGAATTATGTAGAAGCACAACGTTATCTATTCCAACTGTACTGTCCATACACATCATGATTCTTCCTTTCTATACCCCTTCCTTTGTCTACACCTATCAAAGATGGGCACTCCATTGTCATTCAAGTAATTTAGGTGCCTGAACTTGACAACACAATCCAACACAGTCCAGCACTCCACAACAGTAGTGAGCTATTAGAAGAAGTTGTTGACCATAGCCATTTACAGCTCAACTTATTATTATGGCCCCGCGGTGTAAAGCTCATTTTTATAGCCTTGTGGCTCTTCTATTTCTCCAACTCTGATTTGTGACCATAGGTTGTTAACCATCCAGAAGAAAAGCTGATTAGTATCCTGCAGCATATACCATTCACTTTGCCTTGTCTGACTCAATTGATTTTAGTTGTTGTACATTTCCTATTGTATTTCTGCTTTTTGCTTGTTATACTAGGGAGACTATACGATATTTACACATGTGTGTTTGGTTTATTTCACTTCTGAGTATATGTTCAAGTGGCATCCACTTCAGTATAAATGCTTCAAACTTATTCTTAATAGCTGAGTAATACTCCATTATATAGAAATACCACATCTTTTTCAGCCATTCCTCATGTGATGGACATCTTGGTTGTTTCCAAGATTTTGCTATCACAAATTGTGCTGCTATAAACATAGGTACACATAAATCGCTATGATACAATGTTTTCAGTTCCTCTAGGAAAATTCCCAGTAGGGGGATAGCCAGCTTGAATGGGATTTCCAGTCCTACTCTTTTGAGGAGTCTCCACACTGACCTCCACAATGGTTGTACAAGTCTATATTCCCACCAGCAGTGGAGTAGTGTTCCCTTTTCCCCACAACCTCTCCAACATTTGTTGTTGGTTGATTTCCTTATGATAACCATTCGTTCTGGAGTGAGATGGTATCTCGGTGTTATTTTTATTTTAATTTCACAGATGACTAGAGATGTGGAGCACTTTTTCATATATTTATTCGCTTCTTTAATTTCATCCTCTGAGAAGTGTGTATTCAGCTCAGATGGCCATTTCTGAATTGGGTCTTTAAATCTGAGGGCTCTGTTATATCTTAGTTCTTTATATATTCTAGACAGCAGACCTTTGTCTGATTGCTTATTAGGATTTTTTTTGAAATTTGTTGAATGGGTTGTCTTTCTACTCTGTTGACAATTTCTTTTGACGTGCACAAGCTCAAGAAGAGTTGATCCCGGTTGTTGATTCTTTCAAGTGCTTCCCGTACAAATATATGTTTGATCATGAATTTTTTACCTACCCCTATGTCTTCAAGAGTTCCCTCTACTTTCTCTTCCAGAAGATTGAGTGTTTCTGTTTTAATGTTTAGATCTTTAATCCATTTTGACTTTAACTTAGTGCATGGTGATAGAACTGGGTCAGGTTTTAGTTTTTGGCATGTAGAAAGCCATGTTTTCAAGTACCATTTGAGAGGCTATCTTTCTTCCAGTGAGCTTGTTTGGTCCCTTTGTCGAAGATCAGATGGCTGAGTGTGATCGTAGATGCCTCTGCGCCTTCTAATCTAGTCCACTGATCCTCAGGTCTATTTTGTTGCCAATACCATGTTGATTTTATCACAGTGGCTTTGTAGTATAATTTCAAGTCAGGAATTGTGATGCCTCCTGCCTTGTCTTTATTGGCCAAGATTGCCTTTGTTGTTCTATGTCCTTTGTTGTTCCAAATAAATTTTAAGAATGATTTCTCTAGGTCTGGGAGGTATTTTGGTTGCAGTTTGATAGAGATTGCATTAAATCTGCACAGCAATTTTGGGAGTATGGCCATCTTCACGATGTTGGTTCTTCCTATCCAGGAGCATGGAATATCTTTCCATTTTCGGAAATCCTTATAATCTTTTTTCTTAGGGTGTTGTAATTTTCTGTGAAAAGATCTTTGACTTCCTTAGTTAAGTAAATCTCAAGGTATTTCATTTTCCGAGATGCAATTGTAAAAGATATTGTTTATATTGGTCCCTTTCAGGGTGCTTGTTATCTGTATAGAGGAATGCTATTGACTTTTGAGTATTCATTTTGTATCCTGCTATGCTAGTGAATTTCCCTATCAGTTTTAGTAGTTTCTTGGTGGAATTTTTCAGGTCTTCCAAGTAAAGTATCATGTCATCTGCATATAGTGATAATTACTTCTTTACCTATTCTTATTTCCTTTATTTCTCCCTCTTTTCTACTGGCTGTTGCCAAGGATTGCAAGACTATATTTAATAGGAGGGGTGATAGAGGACATCCTTGTCTTGCACCTGATTTAAGAGTAAAAGATTTCAGTTTTTCCCCATGTAGGATTATATGAGCTTTTGGGTTGTCATAGATGGCTTTTAACAAGTTAAGATACAGAGTCCATCTATTCCAATTTTCTGTAGGACCTTGAACATGAATGAGTGTTGGACTTTGTCAAAGGCTTTCTCTGCATCAGTTGAGATGATCATATGGTTTTTAGATTTCAGTCTATTAATATAGTATATTACGTTTATAGATTTTCAAAATTTGAACCGTCCTTGCATCCCTGGGATGAATCCTACCAGGTCATGGTGTATGATCTTCTTGATGATTTGCTGTATTCTATTTGCCAGGATTTTGTTGAGTATTTTTGCGTCTATGTTCATGAGGGAGATTGGCCTGTAGTTCTCCTTTCTGGTTGTGTCTTTCCCTGGTTTTGGAATGGGTATTATACTTGCCTCCAGAAATGATTTTGGGAGGACCTTTTCCTTTTCAAATTCATTGAAGAGTTTGTGCAGTGTGGGGATTATATCTTCTATAAATTTCTTGTAGAATTCAGCTATGAATCCATCAGAACCTGGACTTTTCTTTGTCGGTAGCCTTTTTATCACGTTTCGTATTTTGTTTGCTGTTATTGACTTATTGAGAGTTGTTATATCTTCTTGATTCAGTTTTGATAATTTGTACCTTTCAAGGAATCTGTCCATTTCTTCTGTGTCTTCTGTTCTGTGACCGTAAAGATTCTCGAAGTAACTATTGATAATCTTCTGAATTTCCGCTGTGTCTGTGGTGATTTCACACTTTTCATTCCTTATTGCATGTACTTGAATTTTCTCTTGCTTCCTTTTGATGAGGTTGGCCAGAGGCTTATCCACTTCATTTAGTTTTTCAAAGAACCAACTTTTTGATTTGTAGATTCTTTTAACTGTTTTCTTTTCTCAATTGAATTAATTTCTGCTCTTATCTTTATGATTTCTCCCCGTCTTATGCTCTGGCTTTCATTTGCTCTTCTTTTTCTAGTTGTCGGAGGTGGAACATTAGGGTGATAATTTGTTCCCATTCTGTTTTCCTAATGTGTGAGTTCATAGCTATGATTTTCCTTCTAAGAACTGCTTTCATCACATCCCATAAATTCCGGAAAGTTGTGCTTGAATTTTCATTGAATTGCAGATAATTTCTTAATATCTTCTGTGACCCATTGATTGCTGAGTAGGGTGTTGTTTAGCTGACATGAATTTTGCGGGTTTTTCTGGCATCGTCATTTATTTCCAGTTTCATTGCACTGTGGTTAGATAATATGCATGGGATAATTTCTATTTTCTTGTGTATACTTACACATGACCTCTATACTAGTATGTGGTCTATTTTGGAAAATGACCCATGTGCAGCTGAAAAAAATGTGTATTCAGCTGTGGTTGGGTGGAATGCTCTCTATATGTCCACGACGTCCATTTGTTCCAAGCTCTGGTCCAGCTTTTCCATTTCCTTGCTAATTTTTTGTCTGGTTGATCTGTGTTTTTGAGATTACGATGTTTTAAGGTCTCTTGTTATGATTGTGTTCTCAGACATTAGGTTTTTCATGTCCATTAAGATTTGTCTTACATTGTTGGGTGCTCCTGTGTTTGGTGCATAGATATTTATGAGTGTTATCTCTTGCTGTTGAAATTTTCCCCTGACCAATATGTAATGGCCTTCTTTGTGTCATTTTATCCTTCTTGGTTTGAAGTTGAAACTATCTGAGAACAGAATTGCTACTCCTGCTTTTCTCTGAGGTGCTGGGGCATGTAGTATTGTTTTCCATCCTTTGACTTTGAGCCTATGAATGTCCTTTTGAGTTCAGTGTGTTTCTTGTATACAGGATATTGTTGGATTTTGTTTCCTAATCCACTGTGCCAGTCTATTTCTCTTAATTGGTGAATTGAGTCCGCTTACATTGATGATTATAATTGAAATGTGTTGACTTATGTTTGTCATATTTACCTGCTGTTGTTTACTCCTTTGTATCCTGTGTTTAATTGTCCTTTCTGTTTAGTGGATTCCTTCCATTCTCATTCATGGAGTTCTGGTCATTGTGGTCTCTCTCCAGAACATCTTTCAGCAGCCTGTGAAGGGAAGGCTTTGTCATCATGAAATTCTTTAGTTGTTCTTTGCCGTGAAAGTATTTCACTTCTCCATCAAACTTGAAAGAGAGTTTTGCAGGGTATAATAGTCTGGGCTGCAATTTCTTTTCATACAGGACTTGAAGAACTCAGCTCCATGCTCTCCTTGACTTCATGGTTTGTGTAGAGAAGTTGGCTGTAATTCTGATGGGTTTTCCTTTGAATGTGTTCTGCTTCTTCTCTCTACCAGCTTTCAGTATATTATTTTTGTGTTGGATTTCTGGGGTCTTAACTATTCTATGTCTCGATGCGTTTTTACTTGGGTTGAAATTATTTGGTGTTTTGTATACTTTGGTGACCTGGATGTTGGATTGTTTCCTCATATTTGGGAGGTTTTCTGCAATTACTTCTCCCCAAATTCTTTTTATGTCATTTGTATTGACTCCTTCATTCTCACTGATACCAATTCATCTCACATTATTCATCCTGGCATCATCTTGGATGTGATGGATTATTTTTTGCTGCATTATTGCTGTTTTTAAGAAATCCTTTCTCACCTTTTCCCTAGCTGCACCTGCATCTTCAAGATCTAAAACTCTGTCTTCACTTCAGACGGTTTTGTAGACTCGTGATTGCTATTTTTAGTTCTTCTATATCTCTTTGACTGTGTTTTATGTGTTCTATTTCTTTTCTGTATTGCTCATTCAAGGAATCCATCATATTTCTGATCTCCTCAAATTTTTTATCCATGTCTTCTTTAGAAGTAGTTATTAATTCTTTTTCTGCAGAGTTTCTTCCAAGTTTTGTTTCCTCTTTATATTTCCAGACTTGTTTCTGTATTTCAGATGCTATGATTTCAAAGAATTCTGTTTTTTCAAAGAATTCTTTTTTGATTTCAGAAATTATTTCTGCTTTGAGTTCCTCATGACCTCTTTGCTGTTGTGTCTTCACTTCAGATGCTGTTAATTCCTATGTTTCAGCTGGAATAGTGCTCTGTGCACTTGTTCTGGGTGAGCATTTATTTTTCCACCCAATGTTTCTGGAATTGATTCTTTATTTCATATGCTATGTATTCACATATTTCTTTTTTAATTTGGGGAATTACTTCTCATTTTATTTCCTCTATAGCTTTCTGCTGTTGTTCCTTTGCTTCTATATCTGTTAATTCATTCATTACCACTGAGCTAGTGTGCTGTGCCCTTACTGGTTGACTCGAGGTCTGGGATTGCATTTTTCCCCTTGTCTTTATCATTTTGTATAGCACTAACCTTTGACCTTTGGTGTAGAGCTTTGGTACAGCTATAACTTTAGCTTGTTTTGAGATTCAGGTGCCAGTCTATTACGTTTGAGATTATCCAGGTATGCCTATCCTGGATTTAGCTGTTGTGTTCACTTCATTTTTGCTGCAGCTCTTGTGGTTCCCTCTGTTGGTTCCCTGGTCAGACCAGCACGAAACGAACTGGGATGCAGAGCAAGTAATGAAAATTTCCACTGTCTTGGATGACTTTGGGACAAGGATCCAGAAAATTGCCGTAGTCAGCTCTCCTGTGTCAGGCAGATCGCTCTGTATGTGGGTGGGCCTGGGCTTAGGTGGGTCTGCTGGTCTCCCAAAAGGATAGTGAATGATCTTATTCACCGGGTAGGCTATACTGGGTCAGCTACCCTGTGCTGGGTCAGGGTCTACAGGCTGAAACCCGAGAAGGCTGGGAAAGGTCCCTCAGGTGCAACAGGCCTGGAGCCCCCACTCACAAGCCGGGCTGTGCTGAGTTTCGGGCTGTGGGGTGGGACGGTGAATTGCTGAGTAGTGTCCCTCTGTCGTGACAGGCTTGGAGTTGTCACTCCAGGCCAACCTGCACTGGGTCTGGGGCCATGGGGTGGGACCAGCAATTTCTGGGAAATGTTTCTCTGGCGCAATGGGCCTGGAGTTCTCACCGGCCCAGCTTCGTTGGGTCTGGGGCAGCAGGGTTAGGGTGGGGGACAGGGAAACCCTGGGAAATGTCTCTCTGGCACGGCAGGCCTAGAGTTGTACACTCACTGAACTTTGATGCCCAGGGATTCGGGGAAATTCCCACTTGCTCAGCGGGCTTTAGGATAAGGGATCCAGGGAGGTGTTGGTGAGTGGGTCCTGAGATTTCAGGCCTGTCACTGGCTTGGAGGGCTTCGATGTGTGGATCTGGGCAGTGTGTGGGAAGAAGCCAAAGGCTCTCCCTCAGACTCACCACACACTCACTGATCTGGGTAGCCTGGTGAGTTGTGCAAATTCCCACTTACTGGGAGAGCTTGCGGCGCGATTCAGTAGGCCACTGGAGTCAGCCACTGTCTCAGGCCGGTCTCTCATTCTGGGTCCCAATCATGATTGTCAGCTCTGGTGGGTGGACCTGTTGGATTCTCTTTTCTCAAGTGCTCAATCTTTTTTATTATTGTTATTTGTTTTTTTTTTTTTTTTTTGTGTCACATAAAAATGGAACTGGCTGATATATTTAATGGCATGAGTTTTATATGTTATCATCAGCAAAGCAGTTGAACATTTTTGGATAAGAAAGTAATACATAGAATCAAACTTCCATTCATTGCCCTGTATTAAATTAATGGCAAGCACCCCGTCCTCTAACACACACACCTCAAACACAGTTGCATAAGAGAGGCTTTCTTTCCTGGAGGAGTACACTCTAAAAAGGGATTCTTAGGAGCCTCATGTTTAAGTAAGTAGATGGCCTGAACTGTTAAAGTTATCTTTGTGCTTTTCTAATAGCTTCAGAATCAGTCATTGTACTTCAGCCCGCAGGCCAGTCAAGTTTTCATATTTAGATACATAGATTCCCTGTCTAGGTGAAGGGATTCCCTGGCTAGGTGGAGGAATTCCTTGGCTAGGTGGAGGAATTCCCTGGATAGATGGAGGAATTCCCTGGCAGGTGGAGGAATTGCCTAGCTAGGAAGCGACCTACTTCCTGGAGAATCATTTTGTGGCATTCATTCATTGGGTATCTAAGTACAAGAGCAGAATGAAAAGCTTTAAAATATCTATCTCTTCAGTATCTATGGGGCACCCTGATCAAAGTTCATGCTACTTTTGGCCACTGCCTCCCCTTGCCTCTCACCTTCAGTGCTTGTCATTTGTCCACAGGGTGGTCTTTGAAAACCAGAAATAGACCATGGTACAATCCAATTTTAATCCTTCCGTGGTCTATGCAAAGGAGCAGATAATAATTTGTTTCGTCTCCTTTTTTCAATTGTTTGTACTTTTTCACTTCTTAATTTCTTATACATTTGTTATTCTTTCTTCTTCCAATTTTACATGGATATATCTGTTAACATGAACTAGTTGGAAGACAATACTAGGTATTTACAACAAATACTGTGAAATTCGTATTACTTTGTTAAGTGAAATTCTGTATCACTTGTCATTTTTTTCTGTTTTAATATTAATTCATACTCTCTCTTTTTTAAAAAAAATCCTTCCCATTACATCTAATATAACATTTAAACTCCTTAATTCAGTTCTGTCCAGTCGACAAACCGATTCTTCAGTTCTGTGTCTCAGCGTTAACTGTTACCAGCAACACCAGCCTTCTACCTGTAATCCATGTATTGCTTCCCTACTGTCCTGGAATCTGTACACTGAGGAATCTCTGTTGGTATGATTTTACTTAGTGTTGATGTTATTTGCCCCCTTCTCAGAGCTGACTTGGGTTTGACTGATCACTCCGTCAGAAATAGATTTCTTTATCGCTCCAACTATCTTCTATCATGAAATTGTAGGGTTTTCCTTCATAGCATCAATTGAAAATTATGATTAAGATTTTAAGTTGTTGTGTGTTTTGTGCCTGCCTGCATCAATTTCAGTGTGGTAAGAGTAAGGACTATTCTAGTCTGTTCAATTCATCACCATATCACCAACATGAGCCACATATTCTACTTTTTTGGGGGGTGCTTTTATTAACTCTGAAGACACAGAAAGGATTGAGGACAGGGAGATGGGCAGATCCTCTGACTTGAGATAGAGAGGATGAGAAATTATAGACTTTGCTAGGGGCAGAGATTGAGGGCAGGTTCAGTGGCACACAAGGAACTGATTGGGGGCTCCCTTGTGTGCAAGGGAAAAGTAAAAGGAAGTTCAGTCTAGAGCTGGGGTGGAGAAGAAGGCAGAAGTGGTATTGAGAAGATAAGCTGTTGTTTTGGGGATTCGGCCATGTTGAATCAGGGCCGTGATAATTCAGCAGTTTGTATTTGGGCTGGAACCAATCATTTCTGTCTTTTAGTTGTTATGAAGGGGTGGTAAAGCTCTTAGACTGTTTCCTGATGAGTGGGGACCTTGTCTTGGTGTCAAGAAAGGTTGACAGGATGATGTTTTGTGCCCATATAGAAGTTGGTGCTAAGTGTTTCATCCAGGACAAGAAGTTTATGATTAATAAAGGCTTGCCTCCATTATTAAATAAATCTTATGTGACACCTGAAAGTCATCTGGGAAAACAGTCCAGAGTCCAGCAGTAAAGAAAAGGACCAGCAGAAGGTGAGCGATCAGAAATCAGCTGGAAAGCGATGCGTGAGTTACCCTGGGGTTTTTGAACCCTTAGTTAGATGAAGACATGTAGGTTATAGGAACTGTGAAGACCACTTACACCACAAGGGCTCAGGATCAAAAAGAGTGGAGTTGTTAGGTGGAGTCAAGTTATCTGCATACTGCTTGGCTCAGGTGATGTGGAGCCAGGAGGGTAGGCCAGTGACTTACCACTGTTGCTGTTAAGAGGTCAGGTGGGGGCCTGTCCACAAAGGATTTAAGATGTATTAAATCTCCAGAAAATATAGATGGTGTGATTGAGTGGTATCTACTGGATATGGGAGGCAGGCACCTGAATGTTGTCACAGCAGGTACTGGAAGAAGGATAGGATAGTAATACAGCCAGCAATGGGAGGGAGGTTATCAGGAGTGGGGAAGTTGATAAGCAGGAAAGGTCTTCCATACATGACCTGGAAAGGACTTAGGAAGGTGGGTGCTCTAGGAAGTGCCCTGAGTCTAGTTAGAGGTAAGGGAAATAGCTGAGGCCAAGGCTGGTGTAGCTCCATGGTAAGTTTGGTGAGGTGAGCCTTTCAAGGCTCATTTGCCTCTATTCCCCACTGGTTTTTAGAGGTAATTGAATGTTGAGGAACACAGGGGAAGGCTGAGGGATCCCTGAGACAAACTAGTGCAGGGATAGTATGGGTGGCACAAGTAGGACTGGAAGTGTCCCAGAGTATGTGGTTAACAGGAGAGGAGGGAAGAGGCTGGGGGGAGTTGGTTGTACACAGAGGTTGCCATTTCCCTAGAATTGGCAGGGAATGGGCTATGCTTGAAGGAGTTCTCTAGGATGGCCATCAATTTCTACTATGGAGATTGGAGATCTAATCCAGCAACCTGAAATAACATTAAATGTGACTCCTGTGTGAACAAGAGTGTCCTAACTGAAATGTCCAGCGAGACTGGGGGCTCTGACAAAGATACCTTGATGGGGGCCATGGATCACAAGCCCTGTTATTTCCCTTCAGCAGCAAGACCAAGCAGATCAAGTACTGGTGGATCTGGCTGTAGAAAGTTCTCCTATGAGCATACAGTATGGAATTGGATGACTTACCTGCTCGCTCTCTGGTGAACAGCGCAGTTACATTTTCAGTGACCCTTGAGCTTATAGATGGGACCAGGTCCCAATGGTGATGGGCCACATGTTCTGTTAGACAATACTTTTCTTCAATCTCTGTTGAGTGTTCAAGATTTAACCTGTCAATTCCCTACACTTATCTGACTTTAGGTACCTCCTTTTGATTAGAGAATCTCTCAGGGTTAATGTATCTCTGTTTACACATGTTTCTTCTGAACAGACACAAGGCCTGAAGTGATTATTTAGACATATCACAAATTCCTTGTGGTCTTCATTAACTTTAGCAACCAATATTTTTTACATTACTTGTGCTCTGAGAAAAATACAGTTGCTATGAATACATATAAGACATTAGCATGATTATTTATTCATTAAGGACTTATTTTAGTAGTTAGAAATAGCCCTTTAAAATAACTAGAAAAGCAAGCATCATTTCCTAGAAGTATTTCAACTCACTACTTGAAGGAATTCATAAATAGATGAAATTTATTCTGTTGTGTAGGTAGTTCAGGTATAAAATTGAGTTGGGAGTCTGACATGATTTACAACCACAAAAACTTGTATATTTACTCTTCATATTGCTAATAGGCTTTTTCCTTTTGAGTTACGAGCATCAGGGTGTGTGTGTGTGTGTGTGTGTGTGTGTGTGTGTGTGTGCACATGTGCACATTTGTGTGCGTAGCACATGTTATGTGTCATTTTCTCAACACAGCCACCTTTCACTTGAGAAAGTACCTTAGTACCATGGTACTTTCAGTGCTCTGTTTTAACATTAATATGGCTTATAAAAAATAAGTGCTAATGTCATTTGCTTCATATACACACATTTCAAATGCAATATTCTATATATCTTCATTTCTTCAAATGTTCTACCTAATTCCATTCATATCTTTATTTTTCAGGCTGTGTTAGCTTGGTCTAGCAATTACTGAGGCAGATCTTCTAGACTTTCCCATGTTGGTGATGAATTTGTTTATCTTTTTGTCACTTTTTGCTTTGCATAGATCATGTGCTTATGTTACTAAGGGTGCACTTAATTGAAATTATGGTAACTAAATGGTGTCATCATTCTTATTTTGTTGATCTTATGTTAATTTTGTCATAGATTAACAAAATATTCACAACATTCTTTATTGCAAGTACTTCAAGTCCTTATCATGGTCCAGAAAACACCACATTTATAATCCCATGGAAAAGTTATTGGATTTCTAATAAATTCATTCCAACCTGCCACTGCCAGTGCAGCACATAGTGAGAATAAAGATATTAAGGCATACTTGTGGTCATAGGAGCCACGGGTCCTAAGTCCAGCTGGTATGAAGGCAACTGGAACTAAGGCCTTGATGCAAGATCACACCTGGGTTTTATTAATTGGTGAAGAGGGTAGTAGCTGAGAATAAGTGATGAAAAGAAAGGTGGAAAGTGGGAGCTGGGTGATAGTATGGCAGGCTAAGTGCCTGCCTGGCAAGTGTAAGGCTCTGGGTTCGCTCCTGCCAGCCACTGAAACCATGTGTGATGGCAGATGCCTGTAATCCCAGTGTCGGGGAGACTGGGACAGGAGGATCACTATGAGTCTGAGCTGTGTAATGAGACCTTGTACCAAATAAATACATAAACAAATAAAAGATAAAAAAAGAAAGGTGGAAAGTACATGAGTGCTGTGAGTTGGGTTAGGTAGGAGGCCTGATATGTACAGAGAGAGAGAATTATGCAGAAAGAATAATCTGCATATCATAGGGTAAGGCAGTGTTTTCAGGTCATGTGCTTTAATTTTGATGTATAATCCATGCCCAGAGCAGGTAAACTGTTTTCTATAGGCTCACTCTCAGTGGACAGCTTGGCATCTCACAGCCTAGCTCACACATCTCTACTTGGAAAAAGGCATCACTCACCTGTGGTGTTGCTTTTAAGACTACAAGTCAGCCTCTCAGCTAGATCCACTTGTACTGCTTAAAGCCAATTTAGGGGATAAAGACAAAACTTGGCCAGTTATGGATTTATCAAGACACAGAAATAGGGCTAGGTTCAGCTAAAATGGACACAATTGCTCTGCTTTTAGGGAGAGGGGAAAGTTGTCCTGGTGGTCCTCCAGAACATTTCTGATCCTCTTCGGATTTATTTTTCTTTTCTTTTTGGTATATGTATATTTGACTTTAATGATCTTAGTGTCCTTCTGTTTCAGCTGTTCCTCTTATACTTGGCAAAGGCCTGCAGGCCTTGCTCTCTTAAGACATAGTCTTTGTTTTCAATGTGGACCTTTTAGTCGTCACATCCACTTAGCTTGCTTATATATTTTAATTTATGCGCAGTACTGAATTATGGGCTTTTTGTCGTCCGCCCCCACTTCTTTCATAGCATAGTTTTGACTGATTTAGACTGGTTGAAAAACATTTACTTTTTATAGTCATTTTGACATCAGGGATGAGCCAGAAGTCTCACAGTGCCAAATCTTGTAGGAAGGGGCAGGAGGACACTCCATGATGCTTTTATAAGTCAGCCTGTCCATGGAGCGGCAGCTGGCAGCAGCTCTGGTTTTGTTTTTTGTTTTTTTTTTTCTTTTTCTTTATGTACTTAGTACAGAGCCAAAGGGTCTCACTACACTGATTGGATTCCTGTTTTCAGCCTCCGAAGCACTGGGATTACAGGTGTGCACCACCACACCCAGTCTGTTGTCTCAGCTTGCTCAGGGGATGAGGCTGGCATGGCATGACAGGGATCAAACTCTGGTCCCTGCATCTGCTAAGCAGGCACTTTCGTCTGCTGAGCTATCTGGCCAGCCTTGCACCTCCTTAAACATTCATGGAAAAGCACTTCTAGAACTGCTTTGGACAGTGGCCAGGACCATGAGGTAAACACGTTTGAAGGTTTAATAGCAGTATGTGTTTTATTGTTGTAGACTTTAAAAAAAATTAAACATTTGTCATGTATTTAGGTCACTTGACATAGATCTAAAGATTGTTGTTCAATATGTTTTGAAACATTCTGAGATACTATTTCTTTGGTATTGCTCTTTTGTTTTTTTCTCCATCACATTCTTCATTAATAGTTTTCAATTTTTCTGTTTTCTTGAGCTGTTTTTTTCCAGTAATTTGTGCACCATCTTCTTCTCTTTATTCCTCACTGACCTTCTAATCTTGAATGTAATATTTTTCAGTCTCATGAACTTTTCCTTGGCTTCTTTATGAATCTAATTAAACACTTTTTAAATTTTTTTTTTTTTTTTTGTGGAACCAAGGATTGAACTCAGGCCCTTTGTACTTGCCAGGGAAGCACTTATTCCACTGAGCCATCTCCCTGGGCCAACATTTTTTAAATTTTATAATGTAAGATCCTATTTTGTTTTTGAGGTAAGTTTAAAAAGTTCTATTTGTTTTGGTTTTGTGATAATTCTAAAACTTCTTTTTTTAAAAAAAAAAATTCTTATTTTCTGTTGGCTCTTCACAGTATCTTGTTGCCATGTGGGCTTGCTTGCTTGCTTTCTTTTTTCTTTCTTTCTTTCTTTCTTTCTTTCTTTCTTTCTTTCTTTCTTTCTTTCTTTCTTTCTTTCTTTCTTTCTTTCTTTCTGAACTGGGGATTGAACTCAGGTCCTTGTGCTCGCCAGGGAAGTGCTTATTCTACTGAGCCATCTCCCTGGTCCAGTCTTTTTTTTTTTTTTTTCGGTGGGGGTGGTTATTTCTTATGATATACTTTTCCCTTATGGAAACAATTGAAATTAAGATGTATTCTTCAGTAGAGTTTTTCTAAGTGTTGGCAGTATCCTGGGCTCACTGCCTACCCAGAACCATTCTGATTTGTCCATATCAGGGTTGTATATTTCCTCTAGAAGAATTACTGTATATTAAGATTAAAAAAGTACTTATATCTATTTATAGTTTAGAAATTAAAAAAAAATTGCCCATTGTCACAGTTATTCTTCTCTCATTGCTGGGACAAATAACCTGACACCAAAATGAAGGAAAGAAAGTTTTTCTTCGCTCACAGTTGTTGGAGGTTTTAGTCCATACAAGGCTGGCTCCAAGGCAGGCTGGTGCACGGCAGAGGGCAGCAGCAGTTCATGGTGGCAGAATGCTGCGAAACAGCATAAGCAAACGGGAAGAGTAGCAGCAACAATGGCCACGGACAGAAGTCTATGTCCCTTAAGTTGCGTTCAGGCTATCTGTCCTAAGCTGGCTGTAGTACTCACACCCATAATCTCAGCACCACTCACACTCATAATTCCAGGGGATCATGAGTTAATCACAAGTTATAGAAGTCCGCCCCATGACTGCATGAGGCTTTGGGGGGACAACTAGATCCAAACCATAACACCCATCTAGTACAAAGTTAGGATTGGTAAATTTCCATATTGTCTAATTTTTGAGTGGATTTAATTCTAGCCATGATCTATTTTTTTAAATGTATGCAGCCTTTTAAGGTTCATGTTTTGTATTGGGGGATCTTCTAAAATGTCCTCTTTGAAGAAGGCCATAAGCTCAATGTGTATCCTGAGTCTCAGAGCCTTGACAGAAATCTTTAGGGAGAATATTAGATTTGACATTTGATTATCTGTTGGAATACCTTTAGGAATGTTATATTTGCTTCTACAGTTTTTCTATTTTCATGCCATAAAAGCAATGCATTTAAAAAGAGGTGTTTTATATTTTGCCAAGAATTTTCATTGTTTTCACTGGGAGAATCTTTCAGGTTATACTGTCTGCCACAGTGATGGAAAAAAAAAGCATGAGATTTTAAAATCATAATGTCATATTTTTGGAACAGACCATTTTGAAAAGAAGGAATGAAAAAAGAAACAGTTTGTCTTGAAAGAAAGAGGAGAGAAAACTGGACATGAACTTTGAGGGAAGAGAGATTAATTAGTGTTTTCAGGTTATTCATCATGTCTTTCTATAAGAAATTTAACGGTGTTTGGAATATAAAGCAAGAGGATATGGAAAAAATGTTCATGATAGAGTCAAGTATTTGCAACTGTAGAACTGTAGCTTAGTAAAATTATAAGAACTTTTTCAAAAAAAAAAATTAAGGAAGGGCTATATTTCTCAGCCTAACTAAAATAAGGCAAAATACATTCTGGAAGATTTCCTTTGAGTGCGGTAGATTTTTTGTTGTGTCAGCTTAGAGTGGTTATGTCCCATTTATTCAATAAGACACCAATCCAGCTCTTGCTTGGAAAGGATTTTGAAGATATAATTATATACAGGTGACTGTATGGAAAGGAGAGGTGGGCTGGACTGAGGTATTGGGGAGATCTAAAACATGACTGATGGAGGAAAAGGGAAGACGCAAAGAAATCCTGCCTGTGGGTGACAGCTCCAGCCTGTGTCACTAGGTTCAACCCTACTGTGTGATCTTCTCCTCCTGACTGCCTTCCCTATGGATTTCTGGCAGCCTTAACCAAGACTATAAAGCTTACATCAATACCTTCAAATAAAGTTACTGTCTTTCTCCCTCTTCTCACATTTCCAAAACCCAATGTGTACTCAATTCTTGGTTAAATAATCTTCTGCCCAAATAGTTCTCGGAAAGGGAGAATATTCGTCTGTATCTTAATTTATTTTTTATTGCCTTGTATTTTAGGGAAGGATCTACAGGGTGTCCAAGGTCTCACTACTAGATTGGACTCACAGTGATCCACCTGTTTACAGCCTCCCAAGACCCGGTATTATAGGGGCCTGCTACCACACCCAGTCTCAATTGCCATCTCAGCTTGCCCCGGGGATGGGGCTGGCAGGACAAGCCTGGGTCATCTGTATTTTTAATTCTTGTCTGTATTTGCATAACTATAACAGCAATAACAAACATTTATTAAGCTCTTTCTTGAAACACTTGTCATTATCAAGCAAGACAGGACATTTGTTATTTTCCTTCTACTCTGAAGGATTTTATAAATCTTCTCACCGCTTTTCTTTTCTCTTGCATCTCTGGATACTGACGCAGTGTATAATTTGATTTTCTTGTGTTTAACCAGCTTTTTCAATAATCACATCCAGATTTATGATTTAAATACTCTACCACCTTTTCCTGTTAACACTCAAGCTTAAATGCTATCAAGAACTCTCCTCTAACATGAGGCTCAGGACAACTGGTTAGTTATTCCACATTTCATCTTGCCTTTCCAGTGGTCAGGACAACATCTCTCAATGAATTCTCCATCTCTCCTACCCATATTCAGAACCTTGCTTATGCCGAAGTCTCTGATATTATAGCTACTGGTGTTGCCATTCTTCCCAGGGGCAAGTGAAAACTTTTGCTTTCTTGGTGCCTCATTCTTACATACTACATCCATGCAATCCCTAGATAAAAGCTAGTTTTCTAGCTTTTATCTTGAGAAAGCAATCTAGACACTGAGTCTGCTCTCTTCACCTCCACAGCTTCTTTCTGAGTCCAAGTGCAGTCACCTTGTGTTCGTCTATCATTTGCCTCCCTTCACCCCTGCTGCCTCCACCATGGCTTCATTGTACTCCATTGTTTGTCCTATAGTCATAGTGATCCTTTCAAAAATCTGAAGTTGCTATCCTAGGAGAAGAAACTTTGAGTGCTTTCTGTTCTTTTATATTCTTCAGTGCTGGGAATCTAATTCAAGACTTCACACATCTGAGGCAAATGCTTTCCACTGAGTAATACTTCTAGCCCAGCTCTTTGTCTTCTTCAGGGAGCAAACCCAAGCACTTCAGTGACTGCTAATGCTCTTCTTAAATCCTCCTCTACTCCACTGTCTTTTCCTTAGAATGCTTCAAGAATTTGCATGCCGTCCTTGTGCAGGGGCCATGATAATCTTCTCTGTATCATTCCAATTTTAGTATATGTGGGGCAAAATCAAGCACTTTTCCTTAGACCCAGAGCTTTCTGAGAGGTTTTCCTTTTAACCTAAGTTAAAATTAGGACTGAAACTTTGATTACTGATAAATAATGTTTTGCACACTAATAAATTAATGTTGAATTACCGCTGTTTATTTGGACACCAAGTTAGTACACTGGCTTAAAATTCAGGGAATGTTTCACTGGTAAAAATTATATGCAAAGTGAAGACCAGACAAGGTGTCAGTTGAAGCCATCTGACTTCCACTAATGGACTGCTAGAAAGTTTCTCAAGTGATGAGGGAAGAACCCAGACTGAAATGGGTTGAACAGTAAGTGATAAATGAAGGCAACAAATATAGGAACTGTTTCTCAAATTCGCTGTTAAGTAGTGAAGAGGGGGAAAAAATAATGGGGAAGATGTGAGACTCATGAGAATGATTGCGATTTCTTAAGATGTGAAGGAAATTATACATGTCTGAAAGCCATTAGAATAATGCAAGGGAGAGACAGGAGTTGAATGTCTGTAAGAAAGGAAAGTTATTTGGCAGGTTGGTGTGGGAGTCTGAGCAGGAGTGCATTGATTGTCCTTTGTGGAAAATGGGATCTTCATAGGAATTAGACAGGTGAGAAAGGACCCCAGGGGCTGTAAGGCAGGCTGTAGAAGAGATTGGAGGTTTGAGGGCATTTTGGAGTTTATTAAACCATGTTATGAAAGCCCATGAAGTCAAATTTAAAATTTTAAATAGAACTATGTATAATATGCCATCAGCATTTGTTTCTGAATTTTCTCTTTTAAATCTATACTTAAAGTAAATCCCATAAATTGGTATTTTTCTAGTAAATCCCATAAATTGGTTGCTTAACTCTGATCTTAATGAGTATTAGATAGTTCAAGGTTATAAAATGATTCTTGAGAAATACATTGTGGATTTTTAGCTCCATTATGTTCTTTTATTTTTATGTTCATTGTGATTTAGTATGTATAAATATTGAGTTAATTGATTTCATTTTCTTCCCCTTATTAACTGTTTAGTTTTCTTTTCTTTACTGGGACAAAATATCTGACGCAAGAATGTAAAGGAGAAAAAGGTTGTTTTGGCTACTGGTTTTAGAAGCCTTCACCTACACTTTTCTGGCTCCTGGCAGAGACGTCATGGTGGAAGGGTCTGGCGGAGGATAGCTACTCACCTCATGGGAGACAGGAAACAGAAAGGCAGGGAGGAGCCCAAGACCCATTTCCTCAGAGAGCTATTTCCCTCAGAGATTTCCTTCCCACCAACAACCCATTTCTGATGAAGTTAGTGTCCATGTGATCTGATTACCTTCCAAAGGCCATGCCTCAGAGCACATAAACTTTTTGAAGCACATTTCTGATCCAAAGTTCAACATTAACATTTATCATCAAAACTTATGTAGGCCAAATCTACTTACTACATATTCTGGTCTGAGTTAAGAAGATATTTAACTGATCATTTTCACATAGAATGTAGCTAGAGGGGGTTGAGATTTAGGGGCTAGAGCACAAGTTACATGGGTGTGTTTGCTGTGTGGATATTTATGAAGTGTTATGCTCATGTTTCATACATGTTTTATATTATAATGTCTCAGTTACTTTTCTCTCATTGCTTGGACAAATACAGGACACTGAAAATGAAAGAAGGAGAAGTTTATTTAGTTCACAGTTACTGGAAATTTCAGTCCCTACTCAGCTGGCTCCAAGGCAGAGTGGCAAATGGCCAAGGGCACCCTTCTATGGTGGCTGCAAACAGCAAGAGAGCAAATAGAGGAGTAGCAGGAGCAATGGCAACAGAGAGAGGAAGTCTCCCTACCTAAATTGCATTCAGGCTATTGCTCCCAGCCTGGGGAAGGTACACATACCCATAATTCCAGCAGTACTGAGACCTGTAATCACAGTGGATCATGAGTTAGTTTCAAATTCTAGAAGTCCCAGCCCCATGATTGCATGAGGCTTTGGGGGAACAACTAGACACAAACCATAACATATAATATAGACACAGACCTAAAAAATATACAAAACAGTGGATTATGTTCACCCTATACATAAGAATATTAAGGATATATAAATAATACTCAAATAAAATCAGTAATCTGTATCATGTTTGAACTGTATATATTATGTCACCACATTACTTTATTAAAACTACTAACTTAAATATTTCCAATAAACAAATGTAGTGGTTTATTTTGGTAAATATTATCTATATACTTTATTTCTGAAATTACATTTATTTCCTTTTTTAGTACCTTTTGCAGTACGTAATGTTTATATTCCTTTTGTGGACGTGGTACAGGAAGCAAAGGCAGTCATAGGTTACAAGATCAAAGTGAGAGTCATTGCAATCCAAGGCTTGAAGTTACATTCTAAAGCTACAGTGATAAAAGGAGAATGGTACTGGTATAAAAACAGACGTGAGACTCACTGGAACAGAACAGAGGATACAGAAACAACCCTAAGCATACTCAGTGTTTGACCTTTGCCTAAGGTACCAAAAACATACATTGGAGGAAAGGTAGCCCCTTTAATAAATGGTGTTGGACAAACTGGCTCTCCACATGCAGAAGATTGACTCTAGGTCCAATGTGCTCAAGCCACTAAACTCTGTATTTCTTTACATCCTGGGCTCTACTTTTGTGGATCTCTAGTCCCAAATATTTTCTTTCTTCCATTTACATCCCATAGAGAACTCATCATTTTCTGAATTTTTAACCACTGTTGCTGCCTGGATGACTCTTAGCCTTTATTACCATTTTCTCTTCACTATGTGTGGGGTTGAAACCAAGAGTTTTGCCTGACCATATGTACTGCTACGAGAGCACATGCGCATTTCATTCTCTTGCTGCTCGGCCTTCTTGTACACTTCTATGAAAACTCTGTCATCATGTAAGTTTTTGATCTTGTGTGAGCTTTGTACCTTTGTACTACATGAAGTGATATTATCAGTAAGCACTTGGAAAACATTGGTTTTTCATAGAAATCCTGCCATCAGCAAACTTCTTTGCATTGTATAATAGCTAGTTTTAGATGACAAAATATTTATTTCTAATTATAAGTAATAGTTTGTATCATTATAAAACTTGGAGTAAAAGGTTGGAATCTTTGGATTTTTTTTAAGGGGAGGAACATTGCATTTATTTTTCATATTAAGGCCTGTCAGTATGCAACTATGCTTTCCTTGTTCTTTTTAGAACTTTTAATGGATAGCACTCTGTTCAGATATTTTCTGTTTTTCATGTTCTGAGTACCATCTTGACTTCTTAGGAAATCACAAGCTGGTAAATGGATATTACAAATGTTTCTCATACTCACTTTAGCTTTCAGGGCAAGAAGTCAGCATTTGTTGAAAATCTAAGATGACATCTAATGATTTTATGGAAAGTATGAGGCCAAAGAAGCTCTTGATACTTGCTTATTACAATTCTATGTGCACTGAAGGTGTTTTACACAGAGAAAAGAAAGGTAGGAAAACAGCTTTATTATTATTTTTGGGAGCATTACAAAAAAGAGTATTTTTGGAGTTCCCAAAGTCTCTCTAGTCACTGAAAAATATTAATCTTGAGTACAGAAAATAGCTATTAGAGCTACAGGAGAAGTTTTAGTTTATATTTGGTAATCAAGGGATAGTCATCTCTACCCATGCTTTGGAACTAAATACAATAATTTCATACTAAAGTCTATAGTTAGTTTTTATGTGAAAGAAGGTTTGATGTGAAAATAGTTTGAGGTAAAGCTATGCGTTGATTTTTTTTGGAAAATAATAGCACATACTCTATCAAAGTTATGAGATATTGTCAGTATTTGAATAAGAGGTATAAAATTATAATTAAATATCATTTTCTTTTTGAATCCATCTTATCATTTTATTTATTTATCTATTTTTGTTTTGGTACCAGGAATTGAACTCAGGACCTTAAGCTTGGCAGGCAGTTACTTAAACCACTCAGTAATATCTCCTTCCCTAACAATTTCTTATTTATTGTAGATCAACTACCTTTGATCTTTGGGAAATAAATAAAGCTGTTCAAAGTAAGAAATGAAATGAAGAAGCAGTAGCTTACAACAAAGAAGCATAGAATTTTATAAACAGTAGCTTAAGTTAATTCTCAGTGTAACTAGAAATGTACTGATCAGTGTGGACCTGGAATACAGAAGGATGGGGTGGTGGACAACATCAGATAAAAGTTCAGAGAAATGTACAATGCTGAAGGCGGGGAAGTTCCTAGAGCCTGTGGTCCCAGGCCAGGCAGCAGTTCACTATAATGGGGTGATCCTGAAAAACTGACAGAAAGCTATGAGTAGACAAGTCTTGACAACTCGTTCCAGGAGCATTCAGTGTTATGTGACATGGACACAAACTTTGTTACTGAATTTGAATTCAAGAATTGTACTTAGGGTAGGGGATAGGTGTTTAAGATAGAGTTTCCTGGGAAATGACCTAGCAACTATACTGGAGGTAGGATGTATTCCTGTAAAGTGAATTTAAAGCAGGACTGAAATCATCAGTTAACTACATGGCAAATATGTATTACAATAAACTTTCTCTTGTAAGGACATACTTAGTCTAAAGCCTGCAGCAGGGCTGAGTGAGGGTCAACTGTCTATAGCTGTGGACAGAGAAACATATATTGTTTTATACACTTTATAACTTGTTTGAACTTTTCTTGAACTCTTCATGAAGGAAAACTAGTCAGTCAGGCCAGGGAGATAGCTCAGTAGAATAAGTGCTTCCCTGACAAGCACAAGGGCCTAAGTTTGATCACTGGTTCTGCCAAAAGAAAAAAAAAAGAAAACTAGGAAATCATAACAGAATATTCCCAGACCTAAGTTTGTACACAATTTGCAAAATACTTGAGAATATTATAAATGTTTACTTCTTTTAGTGATGACCTGACTTCAATTAAGTATTTTAGATTTTACCAGATAGAATCATTGCTGCAGTATTGTCAGAGGGAATCAAAAGATTTAAAGAACAATGATAACGGCAAAATAACATGATATAACACTTCATATGCCATCTATATATCTAAAGGCTACTAATTCCTTAAATGGTGTTCATGTCTTAATGTTTTTAGGTTGCCTATAGACAGTTATAATAGTCTCTCAAACATATTCAAGAAGGCATGAGATTCTTATGAAATTAAACAACATTTTTTAAAATCAGCAGCTCAGTTTATTCTGCTCAAGGGGAAATTAAGTGTTCTGAGTAATGAATTCATTAGCTCGATGATATTTAATATACTTTTAAAGGAGAAATAAATATTATAAAATAAGCCTGAGAAATAAGCACAGAACAAAATCTATAATGTGAAAAACTAACAAAAAAAACATGTGAAGGTCAAAAACTTCAAGAATATAATTTTTAGGACTGGAAGGTTTAGGACAAATGAAAAACAAAAATTGTAAATTGCCTTTTCTCTCATATAGCTGAAGGCTCATTCTCAGGAGAATGTGTTCAGTGCCTCCCAAGGAGGAAGTGCGCTGTAGGAGGAGCCTTTCCTTTCCTTCCTCTGGGGTGAACTCCCTTTCCCAGGTTCCCTTGCTACTGTCTCCTGAGTCAGCCTTTAGAGCACAAATGAAGAGAAGCAGCTGTATCAGTGCTGTCACCCTGAGAGGTGACTGGGCTGCCACTTCCAATTTTGTTGCCACTAACTTATGTAGCTGAGAACCAGCATCTCTGGGCACTGTCACTTAACCAAAGAGTCATATACAGCCTGGTGAGCTCGTAATGACAGTACAGGGTAATCTCTTCAAGATGAGCTTTCTGTCAAGGCCATAATTCTTATGAAATTGGCCTGAGGAAATATAGTCCACTAAGTTCCAGGTACAATAATAATCAATTTTAGTCAGTAGAGTATATAGAAAAGTGACAGCATTATTGCTGAATACACTAAAAAAAGAAATTTGTTTAATTAGATGACAGTAGAAGAAGTCATGTTTAGAATTTTAATGACAATCACTATTGGAAACTTTTGGCTTTAGGCCAAACCAGGTAAAGACAAATTTAAAAAGGAAAACATAGGAATGAATGAAGAGAATTTAGTAATAAGATAAATTGAAAGGAGAAAATGCTTCTTTTATTTACAAAGGAGGTAGGCTATATTTTTCATTTTTTTATTTTTTCCTTCTCCATTTTTTTTATATGTATTTAAGTCAGGGTCTACAGGATCTCACACAGGTCAGACTCATAATGATCTTCCTGCTGTCAGCCTCCTAAGTGCTGGGATTCTAGGCATGCGCTACCTCACCCACTCTTCCTTTTTTCTTCATTTTGGTATCACAGGCCTCAATGATCACACAGACTCTGTATGTGCAAAAAGACCTAGGAATTTTGCCAGGAGCAATTGTTTCATTAGACCATGTGGTATTATAGATGGCTTAACTTATCCTGCAATAACAAGCAGTGCCTTCATGGATATCAAGGATTTCATATGGCTTTTAAAAAATGTTTATTGTCAAGCCCATTGTGGGTTTGGGTGAACCTTCAAGTCATCTAACCACCACAATGAGGCCTCCAAGCTATTTACCCTTTTTGGTTCCACCAGCTTATATAAAGCCAGTGGGTAAGGTCAAGTCAATGTGACATATGCCACCTGTGCTTGCGTTTGCTGAGGAATCAAACTTCCGTACCTAATGCATGCAGGATAGAAGGTACAACTGTTCATGTCCCTGGAGGTAGAGAGGACAATAGAGTACTAGGTAACTGTTGTACTATTCAAAATAAGCTTTACTGGAAGACGTTAGCAAGCCTTTGTACAGGAAGTCATCATTATCCACCCTGCTACTTAAACTGTCTTGCTTGACAAAAAACTTAATACTAAGTTTCTGTACTTATTTCCATGAATCTTTATTTTGATAAGAGCTGTGAATTCTCATAGTGCTTCTTGTATAAACTACTTAGTCTAGAATCAGAAGAAGTTCAGTGAAATTACTGAAATAAAATTAAGATTACAGAAAGACATCAAAAGATTGTCTACTTTTCTTGACATATAAGAATAAAAAGGAGATTGCCAGAATTTAAGTAAGGATTTAAAAACATTAAATTCCCCATTGTTCTTGAAGTATCAATATTGCAGACAAGGTTGTGCTACTTAACAAACAGCTCCAAATTTGCAGCTGCTGAATAAAACAAAAGTTTATTTGGAGCTATGTAATGGGGACACATCATAAGATTTGTGGCTGGGAAAAAAGATAATAAAAGATTTGTGGGAACACAGCTTAGATGATTAATTTTTCTCTCTTATATTCTATTTACTGATAGTAAACAGTTTTTGTTTTCCTTTGCAGATATATTTTGCAAATTCAACTTCTTGATATAAAAGCTTAGCCACCTTCTACTCATTTTAGGATTACTTACATGCATTGTCAACAAATTTTAAGCCTTTATTTGGCAATTAACATTTTTATTCATGTTTTCTTTCCTTTTAATAAATATTAGGTTTTAAACACTAATCAGAGGAACATGAATAGAAGTAGTTATTGTCCAGGAAAATGGATATGATGTAGGTATTGACTTTAGTTTCAGTGAACATAGAGATTTATCGACCTAGGAGATAAAGTCAATATTTGCCTTGAGAGACAATAAATCTAGATGTTCAACAAAATATAAAGTCAATATTTGCATTAATACCTATGTTTTGAGTACCTGTCCAAAATCTCTGGATGTTTCTCTACACTTGAGTCTCCTGATGGTTGAAAACTGTATGGTCTAAATAGACCTTGAAACAAAGTTTGAAATTAAGACTAAAATAAATATCACTGAAGATTTCAGAAACAGATAGGCATGAAGTCGTTCTTGTAACTGTCTTTTTCTGCAACTGTGGTATTTTCTTTGAGATGTATAAACTTTGAAATAAAATGAGATTCATTAAAATAGGCAATGTTTGAGTTAACACCACTACACTAAAATGTATCTTGCAGCTATGTGCATAGAAGACATCCGGAGCACCACAGTCCATTAACAAAGTGCTGCCACTGCTGCTGCTTTATTCTACCTGCTCCTGTCCATTGTCTCTTTAAGCTTCCAGGACATGTCTGCAAATCTATCACCATCTTTTTAAGTACAGTGCTCATAATGATATTACATTGCTTTTCCCCTTAGGTATAGCCTTTTTATTAGTATAGCCACATGATTGATTAGAGGGCTCCCTCCATTAAGAGGTACTGGTTATATATAGACTGCATAATATTGATTTCAGAGGCAAACTTTCTAGTAAGAGCTTGCAATCATCAAAATAAAGCTCAGTATTGTCAACCCAGCATCCCTCCCTGTCAACTTCCTGGCAGTAGCTTATCTACCTTGCAAATCACCTCGGCTAATCAATGCAGAGTTCATTGACTTTTCTGTGTCCTTAATCTTCTACTTTTAATGGACAGTGAATGTTGGAGCCCATGCTCTTAACTTTATCCTCTTCTCTCTGTCATTGAAATTGTCAGTGACTTATTTTAATAGATGAAAGTTTCTTAACTAGAAACCAGCATTAAAAACTGGGTAGGAAACTTAGAATGATAGGGAATGAAAACAAGATAAGCCACAGAAAATTAATGTGAGCAAATATTTAACTTACAGAATCTTAAAAAAAAACCCACTGCTGCCATAGTGCAAAAAAATGATGCTTCTGTGGGAGCCACCCCCCTTTTCTTTCCATGACAATGGAACCTGGAGTCAGTGCTCCAAAACACACTTAAACTGGGTCAATGTTCTGGTCCAGGAAAGCCAGTCTCAGGTAGCTTTTGGAAAAGTTACTGAAGCTAAAGTCTTATTCTAACCACTTTCCGTGGCAGCTGTAACTGCCATTTTACAGATTAAGATTTTTAAAAATCTCATCTGAGTCTCACTGAACACAAGCATCTCAAAGAACAACCTTGACGTCCCAAAGTGGATATGCATTGATTACCTATAATGTATGGTAAACAGATAGCTATGCTGCCCAGAGGTGGAAGCTGCTTCTCACTTATGTGCAGCGTCTTGCCACCTAATGTTGGCTTCCTATTTGTAAGTCATTTGATAGTCTGAAACATGACAACTATTATTAATTTTATGTATACATTCCTAGAGAATATTTACTCATTTACGCCTAACTTTAAAAGAAGTCTTTGATGCCTATTATAAGTTACTTAATGTATTTTCTTGGTTTATCCCAAGTTTAATAGACTAAATAGAACAAGACATTAAGAAAGCAAAAAGATAAAGAAATATCTATTGACAAAATATGCAGGAGTTAAATAGGAAAACACACAGAGGACTTCAGAGCATAGAACAGGCAGAAGCAATCTGAAAAAAAAAATGACCTTGGAAGTGGTAGCTGATAGATGATTACAATTTAAGTTGGAAAAAGAGGTCAGCAGGGAGAGAGTGGGTGAGGAAAAGGCATGGGCTGTTGAAGGTTTACGGAGAGACAGGAGCACAGGTGATTAACAGAAGTAAAAGAAGGGCCCTGGCTGGAGCAGAGAGAATTTGAGGAAAAGAATCTGAAGTGAGGCTGAACAAACTGACAGGAAGAAAATCACTCATTCAGGAGGTCCCTAAAGGTCACCTCACAGTTTTTTCCTTTATCCTAAATGGAAAACATTTTAATCTCGAGCATGGCATGACTGGTTTTGCATTGTAGATGAGTTGGCCCTGTGGAGAACGGATTAGAGGAGCACCAGTGGCTGTCAAGACTTGAGGGAGAACCGATTAGTCAGTAGCAGGCGGCCTGAGATCCAAGTCTGTGCTAGGCCTGATAGTGAAGGGGATTAGGGAGGAGATTGTGAAGATGGAAGACCGTGGATGGGCTGGGCGGAGGCAAAGGAAGGAACGTTTGAACTGAATCAGTTTTTGGATTGGAAGGTGGAAAATATGGGTATACCAAAGGAAGATTTCCAAGTGTGTGTGTGAGAGAGTACTAGATTTGAATTAAGGACATCTGCATAGAGCTACATCTCTAGCCTATTTTTTAAAATGTGTTTGGTACAGGGACTCACTACAGAGCTTGGACTTGTAGTGATTCTCCTGTTTTTGGCCTCCCCAGAGCTGAGGTTATAGTTGTGCGTCACCACTCCCAGTCTCAGTGGAAAGCTAGTGGGGCCGGAGGGGTCTGTTGTGCTGGGGATTGGATGCTGGGGATTGGACCCAGTCCTTGTGCTTGCCTAAGCAGGCACTTAGTCTGCTTAGCTATCTTATGAGCCCTGCCAGCCCATTCTTTAAATGATTATTTCATGAGAGGGTCTCATTAAGATGCTAAATTGCCCAGTTTGAGCTTGAATTTGTGGTCGTCTTGACTTAGCCTCTCAGACTGCTGGTTATTTATTTAGTAGAAGATTTATTTAGAAGAAGGAAAGAACAAAAAAATAAATATGTGGAATCTGAGTTTCCTTTGTGGCATTCAAGTGTCAGTGGAAGTTTCATTGATGGGTTTATAGTTATGGAGCAGTTTGTGGTAGAGTAACCAATGGTCAGCTAATGATACCCAGCTGTACCACATCAACATGGTTCTGGGTGTGACTCTGGGTGTGGAAGTCTAACCTGAGGATTGTTGTCAATTGTATAGAAGAAGAATTAAAGGAGAAGGTAGTGCGCAGTTGATTCTCCTGGAGGAGTTTGTCATGCTGGTTTTCCTAATATGAACTTAGTGATTCTCATGGTTGGAGGAACTCAGGTCCTGGCCATTGATGAGGATGGCTGAAATTCTTTTGGGGAGAGCTCTGATCTGACCAAGGTCAAGCTCTGACCTTGAGTCTCTTCCTGGCTGCAGTGCTGATCCCTCAGCCTGCTGCCACAGATCCTTCATCCCAGTGAAGCACACATTCTAGCTTCTAACCACTGGCCTTTGAGCCTTACCAGTGTAGATCGTAGATACAGACCTTCATGAGACATTGTTGTGGGCTCTAGGTCTTCCACTTGACTCGTGTAAGATATCACCACGGGATCCAGGCCCTCAGCAGGATTCTCTGGGTCTCTGACACTCTTGCACTCCTCTGCATTTGACTTTTTAGGTAAATATTACAAAATAGTCCTATGAATTGTGTGTCCTGTATTAAATCTATTCCCTTTCAAACTCTAAACTAAACAGAACAACATAGTTCTAGTCCTGGATATGTATGTGTGGGTTACAACCAAAAAGGAAAAATAGAATGGAAGAGACCAAACCCTGAAAAATTTAAATGTTGGAAGACTGAGTTAAAGGAATAAATTGGTATAAAAAGTTAAAGTGTGGGTCAAAGAGAGGACAAATTTCTACTAGATTGAGTATGTGGTTAATGGAAGACTCAGGTACTTATTTTGATGGTGTAATGGCAGGGAAAACTTGGGTTTGAATAAGATTAGAAGAGTAAATGGAATAAGAAAAGGTAGAAATAATGAGTAACTTTGTGAATCAGGGTTGTAGGTGTTGTAGAGGAGGAAACACACATATTGTAGATGTCAGTAAACACTTGTGCAATGAGAAAATGAGATACCACATTTGTTCATGAAATTGTTTAAGAAGGTGGAATTAGAATTGAATTATTTCTGTTTATTAGGCTTTTCATTTATCTTTCTCAGTCATCCTGTGACCATTGTCTTGTGACTATAATTTTTCATATGAGAAGCTGAGATTTGGAGATGCTACACAATTTCTTAGGTTTTAAACAACCAGGATGTGTGGTAGAATAGAGATATGAATCAAATTTATTTTTAGGTCTATTCTTTCCCCAAATTATCATCTTATTTGACTACAAAAGTCTTTTTATCCATAGCCTGTGAAGATTGTGAACATATGTTTTTTGGATTCAGCTTCCTCCGGCCTGATAAGCTACATATGAAAGATCAATCTGGATCAGAGATTCTCATCCTGGCTCTTTGTTCACTCACCCAGAATGCTTTCCACAAAGACAAATTCCTTACCCTCCTTCTGGAGCCTCTGGTAATCTCTGCATGGGTATTTTAAAAATGACTCAAGTGATTCTGGTATATTGGTAGAACTGAGAAAAAGTACTTTGGATTGTCACTAGGTCATTAATTAGTAAAAGCCCGTGGGCCTAAATTATAGCCACATTACTTCTGGTGAAATCTAATTAGTTTAACTCTGAATGTCTATTTTGGGGGCCTAGAGTGACCCAAATGCAGTGGGATGTAGCCTGATGAATATTGCACTCAATGACTGCCGTGAATGAGGTTGACACCAAAGGCTTGTCATGCCTCTGCATAAATCATCTTGGAGCAGCATGAGTCAGTTTTGCACGGCTGGTGTGGTACAATTGCAAGCAACTCTGCTAACAGAGGCACTTTTCTCACCAGAAGTGAAGAGGAAAGACCCATTCCTAGCAGACACAGAGGGCTTGATACGTGCCTGCTGTCTTCTTGTTCCACTTGGATGTGTAAACTTAAAGAGGGGCTCAATTGTGAGCAGCCCCTAGGATAGAAATCTGCATGACTTCTTCTGATGGTCTGAAGGTGAAAGTTGGCAATAAACAACCCTCGTGGTGCTCAATCTATTGTTGTCTACTTGGATGCTCTTTATTTTGGGAGAGACAAAAGTAAAGGCAACATAAAATAACCAACGATATGAAGACAAAATATTTCAACCTTAGTTCAGAATTCATTCACCATGTGGGGAGAATTCTCCTAGGATTGTGGAGGTGAAATGAAAGATTTTCCATTTGCAGTTGCCACTCTTTGTTACACTGCTGTGCATGGCAGAGGCTGCTCTGGGACTGAGAACTACAAAGTTTTGTACTTTTCAAAAGATGAAACGCAGCTGATATCATAACACATCAACTGCTGTTAAGACGGTACCTTAAATTAATTGTCATCACTCTTCCTTCCAGTTTCAGTTGGTTTGAGATATGACCCACACATAGCAAGCTCGGTGAGAAGAAGGTGCATACATAATTTGCCTGGAATAATGCAGATAGCTTTGATTTTGCTCATCTTTATCATTAGGCTCTTCATACTCTGCATGTACCTTTCAAAGTAGCTGCTATTCATTTTCAAGAGAATTCTTTTTATTCTCAGGGACCTATCAAAATACTGATCATTCTTTTTCTTTTTTAGAATTGGTTCCCAGGTATTGTTAATAATGGGATGGTGAATCCTGTTCTTAGGGATGGGAAATTTTAGAAAAGCCTCTTTTATTATGTTTATATTTAATTTCTTTCATGTAAACCACGGATTTCTAGTTCTATGGCTAACGTTAAAGGTGTATGGAAAATTGCCTTTTTAATTGTCATGGGAAAACCTATGAGTCAAGAATAGTAGAACTCATTTATAATTAGTCTTTAGAATAAAATCTAGTTCAAGATTCTCTTCAGGGTCAGAATTTCCATCAGTTAGAAACAGGTAATGAATGAAAGTATTTTAGTCCTAGTATATAAAAGTATTTGGGGATGAAATGGGATATGAAATTGGATATTTTTTTTTCTTTTCTCAGAAGATAATGAGAAATGCTTGAGAGTGTTTTTCCTTTTTAGAATAAAGATTTTTTAACCATATGCTCTCTATTATTTGGTAAATGTTTATTTTTTAGATATTAATTTTATTGAGAATGAGGTAGCAATGAGAGTTTCAAAACAGATTAGTAGGACAGTTACAATAATTAATGCATTGCATATGTTGTCTTTGCAATAAATGTTTCAATAAAATCTCTTAAAATGTTTTCCTTCTCTAAAATTTTCATTTTGTGTATAAATCTGTAATTAGCATTATAAAAATCAAATACTGGATATGTCTTGTTATGACCACATTGTCTAAAATCTCAGAAATCCAACAAAACAGAAAGCACCCATCACTTTGGGTAGTGGTGGTTCCCTGACTTAACTCCTTCAGCAGAAGTCTTGGTAAGAAACGAACATGTCCTGCAAGAGGTTCTGACCAGCATGGAGGTCCTTGGTGGGGCACAGCACTCCTGATCTGTGATGCTTAGCTCCCCTGTGGCCTCACTTCTTTGGTAAGCCACTCTTTTGCCAGTGCTATGCCACTAAGCATAGATTCTAGAGTCACGGAGGTGGCTAGGCATCCCTCTTGCATCTTAAGTAAGTGGGTATCTGACTTCAGAATCATGACACCGAAGTAGCTGGATGGTTTTCCAACTTCCAAGGCCATTCGCTCTGTCACTGCACATGGATCAGATACCAGAAGCCTTGAAAGCATTTCTTGAATTGCACAATCCAGTTATATGTTCCATTCCCAAAGGATCTTTTAGCAATCTTGAAATTTGTTTAAAATCCACTTTTATTGAACCATTTTGGTCCCAGATAAATTGTTTATGTCTACTCTAGTACTGGCTTGGACAGCTTTCAACAGTTCATTTTAATATGAAAGTTTTCAAGCATTTGCTTATTTCTGAAAATATACTCCATTATTTCTTTTATATGGTGCACAATCCTTTCAGCAACTACAAATATCTTTTCCTGTGAAAATTTCGTGCAATTAGTGAAGTTGCAAAGTATTGGGGTCTTTCTTCTTACATCTGGATATAATTGTTGCTATAATCATTTCTCAGTGGCTGCAAAGAGTAAATGCAATGTAGAAAATGTACTCAAGCAACAACTTAGTGTTAAAAATAAAAGAGTAATTTATAATTTACATGAATTTTCACTTTCTATTTCCAAAGGAAGTCTTTGAACATTTCAGAGGCTGGATATGTAGACCACATCTTTAAGCACACTAAATATATTAGTAAAAATGTTAAAGCTCACACAGCAATTTATGAACATACTTCTAAATAACTCATGCGATGATTAGTACCATGGTCTAAATGTTTTTTTTTTTTTTCTCTCCTAAGTGTATAATTCTAACCTCCACAGTGATGTTACTAATAAGAGGCTTTGAGAGAAGTGACTTCATGATGGGGAAGTCATCACAGGGGTTGGGACTTCTATAAAAGAGCCCCTGGGGAGACCCCTCACTCCTGTAAGACTCCACAGAAAGCACCATCTCTGAACTAAAAAGACATCTAGTTTGTGAGCATCTTCACCTTGAATTTCTCTCGGGATTGTAAATGAATTTCAGGTATTTATAAGCTGGATAGGTCTGAGGCATTTTTTACAATATCCACAAATGGGGATAATGAGGGAGTCAGTATGGGAATTCAAATATGCAGTGATTTAAGCATTTCTCAACTTAGTAAAACTAACATACACAACTGAAGAAATAAAAGATTTCTTACAGCTTTAAATTTGTGTATGAAATGCAAGTAAGTGAAAAATGAAAAACCCATATATTCAGCCTGTGGAAATAGAAAAAATCTAAATGTAAGTAAAGAAAACAGAAAAATTACATTAAACAAAGAAAAAACGGAAAAAAGATATACTTTTGAAAATGTTAATAAACTGGCGAAGTTCTAACAAGATTGCCTAAAACATAGTGTGTGTGTGTGTGTGTGTGTGTGTGTGTGTGTGTGTGTGTGTATTTGGTCAATTTTGATAGAATCTCCTGTTCAAGTTTTGTGTGAATGTGCCTCCATTTCTCTAAATACTGAATATATATAGCTGAGTAGCCAGTCATATGGTAAGTGCATATTTAAGACACTTTGAACTGTTTCTTAGTGTCTGTATCATTTTTCCATTTTCTTTCCTTTTTTTTTTTTTTGTATTTTAGGGAAGGGTCTACAAGGTGTTCAGGGTCGCACTACTAGATCGGACCCATAGTGATCTGCCTTTTTATAGTGATCTTGCCTCCCAAGAGCTGGGATTGCAGATGCATGCCACCACGCCTAGTCTCAGTTTTCCCACTTTCAATAGCAATACATTAAAGTTTCTGTTGCTACCCAGTCTTACAGCACTTGACAGGATATTTAGACTATTCTAATTGATACATACTAATATCTAACAATGAGTTTAATTTTGTCTTAATTAGTAATGATACTGAACATATTTTCCTGACCACATTTATCACGTGTGTCTTCTCTTAGGATAATTATTTGTTCAAGTCTCTTCCCCACTTATTAGATGGGGTTTTCTATTTAATGTAAATTTTTCTATATCTTATGATTCTCTTACATAGTCTTATATAAGTCTTACATAGTCAAATTGACTATCTCATATCTTCTGTGAACCTATATGTAAGTTGTCATTTTATTGTGTTAATGTCTTTTTTGTGAGCAAAATGTCTATTTTTGATGAAGTTCAGTTTAACATGTTTTATGGATACAAGTTTGGAGTCATGCTTAATAACACTTGCTTAACTTTAGGTCATTAAGATTTCTCCCATTGTTTCTTCTAAAAGTTTCAAGGCCTTTATAGTTTTGTAAAATCAGTTATAATTGTGTTAAATGTTTAGTCACTTTTTAATGTAGTATGAGAGTTTTAGGTTGAAGTTCTTTTCTTTTTTATGTGTACACTATTTAATTTCAAAAGGATTTGTTGAACAGAATATTATTTATGTATTGAATGATTTTGCATCTTGTGAAAGCTAATTCTTATCTATTTTTCCCGGTTTAACTTTTGTTTTTGTATTTTAGGGAAGGGTCTACAGGATGTTCAGGATCTTACTACTAGATCAGACTCATAGTGATTCTCCTGTTTGTAGCCTCCCAAGTGCTGGGATTACAGGTACGCAGGAGGTTTACTGAATACACATTAACAAAAAAAATTTGTATACATTGAAGATATAGAACATGTTTTTAAATTGTTACCAACATCAAGTTATTAACATATCTAACATGTTGATAGTGATTCTGTGTTTGTACATGCATGTCTATGTATGACTTGAGAATATTTAAAAATTTTTATCTTATTAAATTTCAAATGTAAAATACAATAACTACCATTATATCCCCAGAACTTGTTTAATTTATATAACTGAAGCTTTCAAAATATTAACCAATGTTTTTTTTAATTTCTCAAATTCCCTAACTTTAGGTAAATATTATTCTGCTCTTTGCTTCTATGAGTTTGATATTTTTTAATATTTCATAAATGTGAGAACTTGGGGCCAGGGAGATGGCTCAGTAGAATCAGTGCTTCCCTGGTGTGTGCAAGGGCCTGAGTTCAATCACCAGTTCCACCAAAAATAAATAAGTAAATAAATAAAAATAAAGGTGAGAACTTGAAATAATTCTTTCTTTACCACACTGTCCTCCAAATTCAGTATCATTGTTGTGAATGATGCAAATATCTTTTTAAAGGATCAGTAGTATTGCATTGTAGGTATGTCCCTTATTTTCGTTAGTTGGAACCCAAATCTTGACTGCTGTAAAGACAGCTGTGATGAATATGGAAATACAGATATGTTTTGAGATGCTAATTTAATTTCTTAGCAAATATGCCCAGGAATGAGATTGGTTGATTATATGATTGGCATTTTTTACTTTGGAAATTTTGACAAAACACCATACTGCTTTCCAATATGTCTATATGAATATTTCTTTGTACAACGTTTTTCAAGTGTTTGTTCACTCCACATTGTCACCAGATCTTGTATTATTATTATTTTTTAACAACAGCCATGCTAACCAGTGTGAAGTGCTACCTCATTGTAGCACTTCACACTGGTTAATTTCAAATTTTCCTGGAGATTATGATGAGAAATTTTCCATAGTTTCATTGGTCATTTGTATGCCTTCTATTGAGAAGTGTTTGCTAGGTCCCATACTGATTTTTATTTTTTGCTGTTCCAGTTAATTAGCTATTCTTGTTTTGAAAATCTGTAACACATTTATTGTTGTATGTTTCTCTGCTTCTGCCATTTGTTTTTACTGTTGCTTTTACTCTTCAAAACAAGCTAAAATAAAATAAAGTTTAAAAATATATATTTCATTGCTGGAAGTTGAGGTTTACAACATGATGTTACAGGATATGTATAAATAATACATATCTAGAATGAAGTAGATTAATGTATCTATGAGGTAATATAGTTACCTTTTTGAGTGACAAGAATAGATGAAATCTACTTATTTAAAATAATAATAATATCATTTTACTTATCATTTTGCCTACTTCCAGTCCCACTATATTGGTTCATCAATGCAGGTTGTGTGTGTGTGTGTGTGTGTGCATGTGTATGTGTGTTTCAAAAGTACATCACATCAGAAGATAACTATTCATCAGTCAGTGATTTTTTTTAGATCTTGGCTACTGTGGCTACCTTTCAAGTGAACTTGGTAGTGTTACATCTTTGAGGCGGTGACTTTGTTTCTTTGCCTATGCACCCGAAGGCGGATGGCTGGTGGTATGGTACTTTAGTTTTTTATTTCTCCAGGAACTACTAAACTGTTTTTCACAAGGGCTATGCCAACATACACGACCCCAACAATGTAGCTGGTTTTTTTTCTCTTCACATCTGTATCAGCATTCGTTGTCTCTTCTCATTAATAATCACTGGCCTTATTGACGGGAGGTGATATCTCACAGTGGCTGGAATGTGCATTTTTGTTATGATGTGTGATGTTAAGCATGTTTTCATGTATCTCTTGGCCAATTCTTTAAATTTTTATTTGGTATGGGGTTTTGCTATGTAGTGATCCTCCTGTTTCAGTCATTCCAGTGCTGGGGTTACAGGTGTGTGCTATCACATCCCGTTTGGGGACCCATATGGCGTTGCGGTACCAGGGATCGAACTTGGGACCTTGTACTTGTGAGGCAGGTGCTTAGACCACCGAGCTGTATCCTGCGCCCCTGTTGGCTGTTTCTGTGTCTTCTATAAAAACTGCATGTATAGGTCCTTGGTCCAGGTTTAATTGGGTTGCTTTTTTGCTATGGAGTTATCATCATAGTTCTTTTTTTCTTTTTTCAAAAATCTTTATTAATTTATTTGGTAAAGGGTCTCACCCAGATAGACTCATAATACTAGTCCTGTCTCAGCCTCCCTGATGATGCTGGATTACAGGTGTGGGTCACCATCCCTGCCATCAGTGGGCAGCATAGTGTGCCCAGGGCAGGGCCCACAACAGCATGAGGGACTAGGGATCGAGTACGGATCCTTGTGCCTATTATCTTCTGAGCCCCCATAAGGGGTTTTTATAATTTTTGGACATTAGCAACTCCTTGGCAGCCATGTGACTTATAGTGATTCCCCCCCCCCCGTCTGTGAATTGTCTTCTCATTTATTTCCTTTCTGTGCAGAAGATTCCCGATTTGATCTGGTCCCATTTATTTACTTTTGTCCTCATTGCCTGAGCTTTCGGCATGGTACACAACACAATCTTTGCCAAAGCTGCTACTAAGGCCAAGTTTCCCCCAATGTCCTCTTCTAATAATTTATGGTTTCAGGTCTTATGTTTAGGTATTTTATGCATTTGGAGATCTTTGTGTGGGCTAAAGGCCTATTCTTTTGCATGACAGTACGACATCTATAAGATGGTAAAGTATAGATCATGACTCATACAGAAAATAATAAAAACAACAAATAAATAATTGCATTTTGACTGAAATGTTTAAAGGAGGGTGGCTGAGTGCAGGGTGGGAAAGGTGGGCACTTGGCAGCATGCATAATCTGAGGCTACCATTTAAAATCAGATTTTTTTGGTCCTAAGTTGTTTGAATTTCTTATGCATTTGGATAATAATAAACTAAGAGATATAATGGTTGGCAAATATTTTCTCTGTCTGTTGTTTTTCTTTCCACTGTACTGATTGTTTTCTATGCTATCAGCGTACTACAATCTCATTTTTGTTCAAATTCCAGCTAGTTGTAGAAAACAATGGTGAACACTTCTGCTGTCTTGCTAGTGTCATTCCAAATCAGTAATACGCGTGTGCATTTGCTTCTGAATTCTCTTATTGGCCTCTGTGTCACTTCTATTGTCAAAACCACAAAATTATAATTATTTGTAATTGTAAAAATGGAGAGATAGTTTAAGACAAAGAAATATTAGTTTTATCAGGTTATCTGTTATAAATTCTAGTCAAATAATACATTTATTCCAAGATTAGTGAAAGCTGAACAATGTGTAAAAGATCAATTCAATAAGAATGTTGCCACAGTGCATATTATTGTTTTTAAAAAATAGGATGATTTTTGACATAGTGGTATTGGCACTGGAATAGAATATCTGCAAATGGAATAGAATAGAATTTAATGATTTATTACAAAAATATTAGGGCAACTAGTTACATAGTTTCTAAAGAGGAAAAGTAAATCCCTATATCATAATGTTTATGAAAACAGGCACCATTTTAAATGTTTGAGTGTGAAAATAAATACAAAAATTTTACAGTAATTCATGACATAAACTTCAAATTTAAGCAACAAGATGGAAAAACATTGTCCTGTGTTGATCATCAGGAAACATTTCATTTTTGATTCTCAAACCTATGAAAATTTCACCAAAATCCATCAGACAATGCAAAGTGCATTTATAAACTTAAGCAAGACATATAATTATGGTCATAAATTTCTTTTAGCTCTAGTTAATCAAAATAGTTTTTAAATGAAAGCTATAATTTTATACTCATAAATTTGACAAAAACCTAAAAATCTGCCAACTAAGGATGTGGAGAAAGTCTCATGGTTTTGTGAATGCTAGAGTCACTTAGCAGAATAATTCATCAGTTTCTGGCAAGTAGAAGTTTGGCATAATGCTCTTTGACCCACGATTTCACTTTAAGTAACGTTCCTAGAGGCACCCGGCCGTATTACAGACGCCTTTTAGCAGATTCACTGTACCTCTGTCATTTAATGATGGAAAAAATGTAAATACCAGTCAACAAAAGGTGGATAAATATATGATTACTAAGTTCAAAGAAACATGATCTAAAGTCTTAGACATATGAATTATGATGGATTTGCACAAAAGAATACATGCCTATAATTTTAAAATTCCAAGTAAAAATGTATACAATATTTAGATGAAGAATAAAACATAAAGGCAAAAATTGCAAATTATAGCTATATTACATGTGTAACAGTAATAAAATCAGCATATTAGAGTAAGATGTAATCTGATTTTAAGAATGGATATCGCATATAATAATAATATGAAAAAAATGTATTTTAAAAATTTTATGGAGAAACAAATAGCAATGAGGCAGTTTCAAAACCAATTAGTAGGATAGTTACAATAATTAATACATTGCATATTATTTTCCTAGTGGTTATTCATTGTACAAGATGAAGACATGATATTCTGTCCACAAACACTATTAGAACAAATCTTTTTATTCATTGAATTGGGAGAATGTAGCTGTATATCTATCCTAACTATTTTGAATATACAGATACAAAATGGTCATTCATTTGTATGACTTTTTGTTTAGTTTTGTCAGAGAAGGGTATTCCATTGTCATTTAAATATTGTAGGTGAATGAATTGAGTAAAATATTCCAATATTTTGCAGTAGTCCATAATAGAAATGGGTTATCCATAGGACTGGCAATGTCAGAAGTTGTTGACTTGAGCCTTTCATAGCTCAGCATATTAATGTTGCTTTACTTTTTATAACTCATTTTTATATTTTTCGGCTGGATGCTTAAGACCAAGATAAAGCAAGACCTATATAAAAAAGGTAACTTTTGTATCTGATAGGGTCAGTCAAATGCCCTCATGATTTATCCTAAAACACTGTATTACACTTTGTAGATTCTTTGTCAGTGTGTCATGTGGATGAGTCATGGCCATTGCTTGACCAATTTGCTTTCTGTGAAAGCCTGAGAAAATGTTTTCTCTCCATGTGACTCTCCTTAGGCACACTCTACATCATTAGTCACATTCCTCTGTGGCCCTATAATCTCCTTGATTAGAAAATTTCAGACACAACTGAATTACATGATGTTACAGTATAGGTTCTCTTATGTCCTGAGTCTTCACTGACCTGGAAAGGCTAGGGCCAAAATGTTGGCTGTCTTTGAAGCCCTTCTATTTGTCTAATTTTTTGGTCGGAAAACTTAGGTTGTTGACCCTTCAGAAGGAAAGCTTAATATTACCCTACAACACATGCAGTTGGGTTAAACCTCACTATCTGTCTGAATATCAAACACCTTAGGCATAACATGGAACAGGTATTTTCCATCAAGTATTGACGTGTTAAACTTTAAGTCTCAACAGAATATGGAGATAAAATTTTAAAAAATATGAATAAACCATTATATATTTTTACACAGAAATTTAGAAATTTAACCATATATAGTAAAGCAGGACAGTCCTGTGACATTTTTTCTTGTCTCTCTTGTTTTTTCATTTAATACCCTTTTTTCTTAAACATTTACTTGAGAGACAGCATGTCAATAATTGTTATGTCATGACAAGCAGTACATATTTAGAAGACCAGAATGACAGGCATTCCAAGCATGACTCTACTATTACACATTACCATCTTCAGTGCAGTTGCTTAATTCACTCGTGTCAGCATATATAGTTAGCCAGAGTGAAAATCCTGCCAATTAACTGCTAGTTTCAAAAACCTACTAATGCTTTTCAGAATCTTTGCCTTACCCATCTTGTGTGTATAAATGTATGGCTTTGCCGCTGTCATGTTTTCTAGCTATTCTCCTTACCCTTTCTTCATTGTCTAATCCTCAAGTTCTCACTTTCCTTTTAATCATTTTATATCTTTCTATTTGTGTTTTTTCCTTTTAGTTCTTATACTATGGAGACTATACAGTATTTACACATGTGGGGGTGGTTTATTTCACTTATGAATATATCTTCAAGTGGCATCCACTTAAATGTAAATGCTTCAAGTTTATCATTCTTTATAGCTGAGTAATACTCCATTGTGTAATAATACCACTTCTTCTTCATCCGTTTCTCAGGTGATAGGAATCTTGGTTGTTTTCAATATTTGGCTATCACAAATTGTGCTGACACAAAAATAGATAGAAATATATCACTATAATACGATGTTCTCAGTTCCTTTGGGAAAATCCTCAGTAGGGGAAATGCTGGCTAGAATGGTATTTCCAGTCCTAGTTTTTTAAGGAGTCTCCACACTGATTTCCACAATGGGTGCACCAGTCTACATTCCCACCATCAGTGGAGAAGGGTTTCATTTTCCCCACAGTCTCTCCAATATTTGTTCTTAGTTGATTTATTTCTGATAGCCATTCTTTCTGGGCTGAGATGGTATCTTAATGTTGTTTTAATTTGCATTTTACGGATGGAGTGTTGTGGAGCATTTTTTCATATATTTATTGCTTCTTTAATTCCGTCCTGGGAGAAGTGTGTGTTCATCTCAGATGTCCATTTCAGATTGGGTCTTTAAATTTTTGGGCCCTAATGTTTTTTAGTTCTTTATAAATTCTAGCGAGCAGACCTTTGAGTGCTTATTAGTTAAGATTCTTTCCAAATTTGTGTGTTGTCTCTTCATTTTGTTGGTAATTTCTTTTGACGTGCATAAATTCTCAATAGAAGGAGGTCCCAGTTATTAGTTCTTTCAAGTGTTACCCATGCAATTTTATTTTTGTTCATGAACCCTTTGCCTACATCTATGTTTTCAAGAGTTCCTCCGACTTTCTCTTCCAGGAGATTGAGTGTTTCTGTTTTAATGTTTAGATCTTTAATCCATTCTGACTTTAGCTTAGTGCATGGTGATAGACCTGGGTCAAGTTTTAGTTTTCACCATGTAGAGTCAGTTTTTCTAGCATCATTTGTTAAAGAGGCTATCTTTCTTCTAGTAAGCCCCTTTGTTTGGCCACTTTGTCGAAGATCAGGTGGCTGAATGTGTTCATAGAGGCCTCTGCATCTTCTAACATTTTCCATTGATCCAAAGACCTATGAGAAAAAATATTTTGGAAAGAGGAGGTAGACATGATGTGATATTGTCTTTTAATATATTTTTTTTACAAAATAAATATTCTGAGGGACCACAGACATGGCTCAGTGGAATAAGCACTTCCCTGGCAAGTGAAAAGGTCTGAGTTCGATCCCCAGTTCTGCCAAAGCAAGCAAACGAACAAACAAAATAAATACTCTGAAAAATGTGACAGCCTAAATGCTCAGACCCATATAATGGGTCTAAGAGTACAAATGATGTTATTTTTTATGACTTGCTCTAGGTAAAGGGTCTCAAAATGTATCTTATAGGAAAAAAATATAAATAGTTTGAGACAGAGTCTTTCTCTGTAGTCCAGGCTGACCTTGAACTGATTATGTAGCCCAGGCTATCCTCCTTCCTCACCATCTCAGAGGCTGGGATTACTCCTGAGTAATTCTGCATGGTAAGCACAGTCGTCCATACACGGTGTCAACTTGGCTGGATGGCCCGGGTACCGGTCCCCACACCCTGTGCCATGGGATCCCTACCCTGTGGGGCAAGGAGGGCTCACCTCAGAGTGACTCAGCACAGAAAGCACATACAAAAGGGTTGAGGAAGGATTTTCTGCCGCACTTCCTTGGAGAAATTTGGATCTTTGGTGGGCCACTTTGGAGCTGTGCCACTTCAGAGGAGCTTGTTCTTCACCGTTGCTCTGCTTTGGAGGAGCTCTGATCTTTGCAGTGGAGCTCCAGTCTTCACAGTCATCATGGAAGGAAGGGGGAGGCTTGATAGGTACCATAGCTGCTGCTTCTACCTCTCTCTTATGTGTTCTCTGCCTCCATGAACTGCTTCCTTCTGCCCTGGAACCAGCTGAGTATGGTCTGAAACCTCCACTAATTGTGAGCTAAAACAATATGAGCTAAATAACCTTTTCCTTCCTTAATTTTTTATATTAACTTTACTGGAAAAGAAGCATCAATGCGACAGTTTCTTTTATTTTCATTTTACTTTTGTTTTATTGAAGTACAAATATCAATGAGACAGTTTTAAGATACCTTGACAAGATGGATTTCATAAATTAATACATTTCAAACTGTTTTCATAATGTTTTGGTATCATAAAAGGTGTATACATCATTTTATACTTACAGACATGATTATACCATATGTCTCTTATCAGTAAATTAAGAGACTGTAGCTGTTTGTGTATCTTTTTATACCTGAATTACATCAAAGATTCAATAATTAATACTTTCTACCTTGTGATTTTTCTAGCAGTTGTCCATAGTACTAGAAGCCAACATAATATCCTGTCCAACCACCATTACTGCAAATCTTGCCCCTCAGAATTATGTAGAAGCACAGCGTTATCAATCCCAACTGTACTGTCCATACACACACATCATGATTCTTCGATTCTATACCCCTTCCTTGCACTACACCTGTCAGAGATGGGCACTCCATTATCATTCAACTAACTTAGGTGCTTGAACTCGACACCACAATCCATCACAGTCCAGCATTCCACTACAATAGTGAGTTATCCGAAGAAGTTGTAAACCGTAGCCATTTAAAACTCATCTTATTATCATGGCCCCGCGACGTATACTTCATTTTTATACTTTTCTGCTGGATAGTTAAGACTTAGACAGAGCAAGACTTATATACCAACACATGTACTTTATGTTTCTTATGAGGTCAGTGAAGTCCCCTCAGGGTTTATCTTGTCGTCTTGTACCTTATTCTGTAGATCCTTTGTCTGTGTCATCCATGTGGATGAGTCACGGCCAATGCTTGACCAGTTTGCTCTCCGTGAGAGCCTGAGAGAAAGTTTTCTCTCCATGAGACTCTCCCCAGGCACACTATAGAACTTCAATCTCTTTCCTCTGTGGCTCCATAGTCTCCTTGTTCAGAAAATTTGGAGATCAACCGAGTTTCATGATGTTGCAGTACAGGTTCTCCTATATTCTGAGTCTTTGCTGACCTTGAAAGGCTAGGACCAAAATGTTGGCTGGTATTGTGGCTCCTTTATTTCTCCAATTTTGATCTGTGAACTTAGGTTGTTAACCATCCAGAAGAGAAGCTGATTAATATCCTTCAGCATATGCCATTCACTTTGCCTTATAGGACTCAATTGATTTTAGTTGTTGTTGTACATTTCCATTTGTATTTCTGCTTTTTGCTTCTTATACTAGGGAGACTATATGATATTTTCACATGTGTGTCTGGTTTATTTCACTTATGAGTATATGTTCAAGTGGCATCCACTTCAGTATAAATGCTTCAAACTTATCATTCTTAACAGCTGAGTAATACTCTATTATATAGAAATACCACATCTTTTTCAACCATTCTTCATGTGATGGACATCTTGGTTGTTTTCAAGATTTTGCTAACACACATTGCGCTGCTATAAACATAGGTACACATATATCACTATGATACAATGTTTTCAGTTCCTTTGCGAAAATTCTCAGTAGGGGGATAGCTGGCTTGACTTTCTAGTCCTACTCTTTTGAGGAGTCTCCACACTGACCTCCATGATGGTTGTACCAGTCTACATTCCCACCAGCAGTGGAGAAGTGTTCCCTTTTCCCCACAACCTCTCCAACATTTGTTGTTGGTTGATTTCCTTATGATAACCATTCTTTCTGGAGTGAGATGGTATCTCAGTGTTGTTTTTATTTGCATTTCACGGATGACTAGTGATGTGGAGCATTTTTTCATATATTTATTCGCTTCTTTAATTTCATCCTCTGAGAAGTGTGTATTCATCTCAGATGCCCATTTCTGAATTGGGTCTTTAAATTTGAGGGCCTTGTTATATCTTAGTTCTTTATATATTTTAGATAGTAGATCTCTGTCTGATTGCTTATTAGTTAGGATTTTTTCAAAATTTGTGGGTTGTATTTTTACTCTGTTGACATTTCTTTTTACATGCCAAAGCTCCTCAAGAAGAGTTGATCCCAGTTGTTGATTCTTTCAAGTGTTTTCCATGCAAATACATGTTTGTTCATGAACTCTTTACCTACTCCTATGTCTTCAAGAGTTCCTCCTTCTTTCTCTTCCAGGAGATTGAGTGTTTCTGTTTTAATGTTTAGATCTTTAATCCATTTTGCCTTTAACTTAGTGCATGGTGATAGAGCTCGGTCAAGTTTTAGTGTTCGGCATGTAGAAAGCCATGTTTTTCAGCACCATTAGTTAAAGAGGCTATCTTTCTTCCAATGAACTTGTAATGAGACAGTTTCAAAGCATGTTAGTAGGACAGTTACAATAATACATTGCATATTGCTGTCTTCTTAGTAGCTACTTATAGTTTGCTGTCTTCTTAGTAGCTACTTATAGTACAAGATGCAGATATGATCTGTTGTCTAAACATTATTAGTTCAAAATTTTCTTCTCATTGAACTAAGAAAAAGTAGCTATATATTTGTGCTATTTTCTATTTTAGGGAAAGGTCTACAGGTGTTCAGGGTGTCATTACTAGATTGGACTTGCAGTGATCTGCCCCTTTACAACCTCCCAAGAGCTGGGATTATAGGCGTGCTCCATGCTGCTCTGTCTCAACTGCTGTCTCTGAGCGCCCAGGGGATCGGCCAGCACAGCAAGCCCGAAGATCGAACCCTTGACGCTTGCTTCTGCTTACAGGCACTTTATTCTGCTGAGCTTTTAGCCATCCCGTCTTCTAACTATTTTGTATATATATACATATTTCTCACTACGAAATGTTCCTTCACTTATATCCTCTTTTTTTGTTTACTTTTGTCAGAGATGTGTATTTCATTGCCATTCATATATTGTACGTGCATGAATTCATCAAAGTAATCCCATAGTCTAGTAGTCCATAACAGTAGTAGGTTATCTGCATGACTGGGTGTTGGTATTTTGTCCCAGCAAAGAGTAAAAAGTAAACTGAGGCAGTAAGGGAGGCAATAAAGTGAGTCATTAGTGACTAAGCATGTGAACATGCAGCCAACTGAATGAAGTAACATGCCTTCTGATCGTTATGTTGTATAAAATATGATAGTCTTTGTTGTGCAATTTGCTTGCCTTTCTAGTTGATATTATTTTCCTTCTTCTCACTGGAAATATGCTTTTCCCATTCATGCTTTCTTGGATTGCAATTTTAAAACTTGCAGAAGTTAAACAACTTCTCCTTCTCCTTCTCCTTCTCCTTCTCCTTCTCCTTCTCCTTCTCCTTCTTCTTCTTCTTCTTCTCCTTCTCCTTGTCCTCCTCCTTCTCCTCTTCTTCCTTCTCCTCTTCCTCCCCCCTCCTTCTCTTCCTCCCTCCTCCCCCTCCTCCTCCTCCTTTTTTTGCCTGAACCAGGGATTGAACTCAGACCCTTGAGCTTCCCAGGCAAGCACCATCTTCCTGACCCCTGAACTTCTTCAATTGTCTTAAACATTGTAAGAATTTTTTTGTTTTGTTTTATTGATATTGGAGATTGAATCCAGGGATCTCTTTCCCCATCCATTTTTAGTATGTGTTTTCTATTTTGAGACAAACTTTCTAAGTCTACAAATTTTCCAGGTTGGGTCTGAATCTAGGATCTTTCTGCTTTAGGCCCTGAGACAATTGGGTTGGAATTATGGCCATACAGTACCACATATAGTGATAATTTAAAAAAAAAATATAAAATGATACCATTTCTCTTAATGACAACAATCTGTGTTATATGTATATCTAAGCATCCGTATTGATTTGTCAGTATTTGAGCTTGTTTTAAGAATATATATGTTTTGTTATATATTATGTGTTAAGAGGCTAAGTGATACATGAGCTTAAACAAGTATACCATAAACAAGGAAATAATCAACACACACACACACACACACACACACACACACACACACACACACACTTTTTTTCTGTTTTTTTTAGACAGTATTGCTATGTAGTTTAGGTTGGCCATGCACTCAGGGTAATTCTCCTGCCTCAGGCTGCCTAGTGCTGGGATTATAGGTGTATATCATTACACCCTGTCACTACATATGTTTTAAAATGTCTGGGAAAGAAAATTAGAAAGGACATGCTAAAAAGTGAAAATCACAAATCATAGAAGATAATTTGTAAACTTTATGAACAAAAGAGCATAATTCCATGAATTATGCAACAAATTTCTTTAACATATTTTCCTTAATTAAAGCAGCATAGAGAAAACTGCTAGATCATGGATAAACATTCTTTTTTATTTATTTTTGTTTTTATTTTTTAAATAATTTTATTGAGAAACAACAATGTGAGTATCAAAACCAATTAGTAAGACAATTTCAATAATTAATACATTACACATTGTTGTCTTCTTAGTATTTATTCATAGTACAAGATGCAGACATGATATCCTGTCCACAAACACTATTAGAACAAATCTATTTATTGAATTAAGAGAATGTGGCTGTACATCTATCCTATTTTGAATATACAGGTACAAAAGTCATTCATTTGTATCTCTTTTTTTTTGTTTAGTTTTGTCAGAGAAGGGTATTCCATTGTCATTTAAATATTATAGGTATGTAAATTCAGCAAAATAATCCAATATAGTACAGTAGTCCATGATAGTAGTGGGTTTTTTGTAAGACTGGCAATGTCAGAAGTTGTTGACTTGAGCCTTTCACAGTTCAGCATATCAATATGGCCTTACTTGTTATATTTTGTTTTTACACTTTTCAGCTGGATGATTAAGACCAAGCTAAAGCAAGAACTATATAACAAAAACTGTAACTTTGGTATCTGACAAGGTCAGTCAAGTTCCCTCAGATTTATCCTGAAACACTGTGTTGCAGTTTGTAGATCCTTTGTCAGTGTCAGTCATGTGTTGAGTCGCAGCCATTGCTTGACCAATTTGCTCTCTGTGAAAGCTTGAGAAAATGTTTTCTCTCCATGTGACTCTCCTTAGGCACACTCTGCATCACTGATCACATTCCTCTGTGGCCCTATAATAATCTTGATCAGAAAATCTGGGACACAACTAAGTTATATGAAAACATTCTTTTTTTATTATGGGGAAAAAGAATAATGGCATTGTCAAGCTAACTGTAGCAAGCACTATGCTTCATATCTATAGAATGTCTACTTATTAAATTCTTAGGGTTCATTGAAAACGTGACATAGGAGCTGTTACTATCCTTATAGGATAGATTGGAGAGCAGAGGCTATTGAGGCTAAATGAGTCACCAAATCTGAAGAGCTAGGAAGTGCTAAAGTGAGGGCTGTGGTGGCATCTCTCTGTAGCCCATGTGTTTCAGACACCACATGATTTAACCACTGCCTTCAGGAAGAGGGACCAACAGTCACCTCTCAGGTGCTATAACTCATTCCTTCTCAGCGCATCTTCTCTTGTGCCTAGGAGAAAGAAGATGCATTGATTTTTTAGTACCATAGTTGAAGGCTTCCTTTCTTTGCATGTTAAACATTGTCCTTGTAAGTTCTCAGACTCTTATATTTCAAATTTCACCGATCAATACTTGAATTCTAAAACAAGGTCTGTGATGACCGTTTTATCACTCATAAAATGCACATGTGAAATACCACTGGGTTCTTAGTTTTAGTAGGTTGACGTGTTTATTCATTTTGGTGTGGACAGTTGAGAAGCATTAAAAAGGACTATTCACTGAAACTGGACCTACAAAGCCCCCCCCAATCCCATAGTTTTTGAATAAATATGATAGGCATAGTTCTATAATTGTCTCCTTCTCCAGTTCTCTGTGGGATTGAATTTTGCTTTTGATGAGTTAATGCATGACTGTGCATTTGTTTAATGGATTTCCAACTGTTCTCTTTTCCTATTGTTGTTACAATAATTGCCTAAAGAATTTATGTCAATTTATTTATTTAAATATTTCACAACTATTTAATGAGTACTTAGTTTGTACCATATGGTTTTAGTACTGTGGAGCAAGCTAGAAATCTAGTGGTGGAGTAGGACTAAGGTTTGAGTGTGAAAGAATGTGATATATATATATATATATATATATATATATATGTGTGTGTGTATTATGTATATATATATATATATATATATATATATATATATATATATATATATATATATATATATATCAGATTGTGGTGCTCTGGCTCTACCTGGTGGGCTGGGCTGGCATATGGCATGTGGTGCCAGCGATCCAACTGGGGTCTTTGCACTTGCCTAAGCTTGCTGCTGAGCTAGCTTGCTGACCCTCCATAGTATATGTTTTGAGGAATCATTTAAATTTTATAGGAAATGTTGGACGTTTTCTTGACTTTTGTAATGCTTAAAATACATATAACAAAGGTGTCCCTAAATGTAACTATGTAGATTTCCTGCTTGGCCATCCTGGTACGTAAGTAGCCATAATTCTGGAAGGGGAATAGGATTTTAAAAGAAATTGAATAAAATCTTATTCTTCTTCTAAAATAATATCAGTTATATTGGTGTGAGTCCACTTTCTTCAGCTAACTCCCCTTGTGCACAGCAGTAAACCCTGGGTGATGAAAAGTGAACTCCGGAAGATGATAGGAAGAGAAAGGGTTTGTTTCAGATCCCACAATGAGAAAAGCACCTCAGGGCTTCTAGCATTCCCCCACCCAAGGCAATGCGCTTCTTAGACCACATACTCACTCTCTGAGAAAACCAAGGAAAGGAAAGATGAGGAAAATGTGCTCCACCGAGAAAATGATACAGGAACCCAAAACTGCCTTTGAAGCTCATGTATTAGACATCGTAAATCAAGACGTGTGTGTTGTAGCACCGAGTGAATTCTTACGCACACTTTCTTGGACAATTTTACATCCTTGTATTGAGGAGTAAATGAGTGACCTTGATACTTTTAGTGCAATCTGGTGAACAGGTCTCTACAAGGTGAAAGCTACTCTGTACTTACAATATAGCTTTTAGAAATATTCCAATTTCTTATTTTCAGAGTAATGAATTTTAATTTAACAAGCCTATTTTTGTTAACATTCTCCTTTAAAGCATGCTAAGTTTAAGCTTTACTGTATCTGATTTTAAGTGAAAAAGTCTTAACTTCTAAAAATGTGTTATTTTTACAGTGTACCCTTGATACATATATTAGGTGTGTGAGTTTTGTGTGTGCTTCTGATCTTGCAGGAGTTTCAGTGAGACTTTTGAGACTATTGTCAAAATTGTCTAATGTTTACTTTTTGTAAGTAATCAGGAGATACTTTAAAGGTTTTTGAAAGCTTTTCTTTTGCTTTCTTAACTAACCTCTTTTGGCATATTTAATCCCTTTTGTTTTTATTGATACACTTTAGAAATAATCTGTTATTGAAATTATTAATCCTATTAGTTGGATTAAAAACTACAAATATGATTCAAAATTGAGATAAAGTTCTTAAAGATAATGGAGTGGTATATCTCAGAGAAAAAGAAGAAAGACAGTATGGAGTTTTCAAATAAGTTTTGATAATTCTGTATTTGAAAACCCTTATCTGCAAACAATTTCAAAGAAATTTCATTGGAATAGAAAAAAAGCATTGAGAGCATTTGATTGTGGATTATGATTATTAAAATATGTACAGAAATATAAGCATATTTTTACTGAGCTTAAGTTATGTTCTTATTCAATTTGGTTATTTTTTCTGCTTCACAAGCCTTTAGCAAACATGATTTGAGGCAGAGGGCACACAGTGTGAGGCTTTTCATCTTTTGCTTTAGACCTTCCTGTTCCTTCCTTTCTTTCCTTTAATCAGGTGAATGACAAGTTGAAAAGAAAATTGTTCTCTGAAATAACATAACCAGTAAGAACTGACTCAGGGTACATTCTGTAACCCTTGCAAGACAATAAAACTGATGGTTTGAATTCTGTCTTAGAAAGTGCTAGCTTGTGTGCATGAAACAACCTCACCCTAACCAGGGATTTCTCCCTAATCAAATTCTATCCTACTCGAAACTTGCAATAATTGCTGAGAAGCATGAAGCAAGGTGAACAACTTTCACATCTTCCTGTGGCTAGACTCTTTCTTCTTTAAGTAGGAGTTTTAAAAACTTGTCCTTAAAAGGGCATTCCTCAATAAACAGAGCATGCTGGGCATAATATAACCTTTTCTTGATGACTCCAGCTCATCACAATGAACATTGGTGAGTACGCTCAACAGTATTAGAAAGACGCCCCTAAGAGCTATAAAGGCACACAGTACTGTTTGTCCTGACTAACTGCTCCCAGATGCCCGACTTCTTCAGACTGCTGTTACTTCCCAGTACAATGTACGCTAAATAGAAAATATGTTCTCACAACTGCAGGCAGGTATGCTTGGGGCTAGATCCATGCAAGGTGCTGTTGTGCCTACGTCTACTCTTTGAAGAAAAATCCTCTTCCTCACTTTTACCTAATGCAAGAAACTGCCATTACCATGTGAAATTTATTGGAGACTATAAATGACCATTGCCAAAATGAATGAGCATTGCTGTTAAGTGATACACTTAATCAGTGGGCAGGAACACCAGGAGGAGTTCCTTGGGCTGCTTGTTTGTCTGTTTATGTGCAGAGAAAAGCATGCACCAAAGTACATTTTCATGACCTCACCTTTCTTTTTTTAAAATGTATTTAGTGCAGGGTCCACAGGTTCTACAAGGTCTCACTATGTAGATAGGACTCCTAGTGATTCTCCTGTTTTCAGTCTTCTAGGCTCCGGGATTCCAGGCATGCGCCAGCATACCCAGTCTTAATTGCTGTCTCAGTATTCCCCTGGGGCAGGGCTGGCATGGCATGCTGGTGATTGAGCACTGGCTGCTCTGCTCTGCCTAAGCAGGTGCTTTCGTTCATTAAGCTATCTGTCTGGCTCCTCACGTTTCTTACTTAGTTGAAAATTTACTTCTTAAAAGTGGCAAGAGCTTTGCGACATTTTGTGGCAAACAATATTTGCCATGAAATTCGTCAAGGATTTCTTGGTTCCATTTTAGAAATGCAAAGGGCCAGTGAGAGAGCTCAGCAGAATAAACACCCGTGTAGGCAAGCACAGGGACCAGGGCTCGATGTCTATTACCACAGGCCATGCTGGCCCTGCTCCTGAGCGTGCTGAGCTGGCCACCTAGACCAGTGCTGAGGAGGCTCAAAACAAACAAACAAACCAATATAAACAAACAAACAACATTTTAGAAATACAAACATCAGGAGAATGGTTACATATATGTCATTTATTGATCAGTTAATTACTTAAGTTTATTGGTACATTTTAAGTATACATGATTACATTCACTACAGGAAATTTGTAGCTGTACATGATCTAACTTGATCTTTTTCCCCGTTCCCCTCCCCTCCCTTCAGCTCCTCTTTCCTTCCTCATTTACAAAAGCTTTATTTCCATTTTTATTTCTTTTCTCATTTTGTTTTTCCCTTCTTTCCTTTCCCCTTTCCAGCCTCCCAAGCTTACTTTCCTGTTTGAGATGTTCGTTTATTGTCATGAGGCGAATCAGTTGAATTATTTGCATCCTGATATATTTTTTTAAAGGACTAGAACTTTTAATGGATAGATAAGACTAGGGAAGAGAAGGTCTTTGTGGAAGCTTAGGCATTTACAGTGCAAGGGTTAGTTCTTGAGGTGGGAGTGTTGCCGGGGGAGCCATGGATTTTAGGAAGGTAACACGAAGACATTTGGCACTTGAGAAAAAGAGAGCTGGACATACAGGAATGAACAAATAAGCAAAAGGATAGGCAATATCCCAATTTTTTCACTTATTTTTTAAATAAAGATATTTACTGTATATAATTCACTATATAAAATAGTAAATATTTACAATAAGATGTGTAGGTCACATTTAAATGTTTAAAATACTTTATTTTTTAAAGAAGCTCCATCTTTGATTTTTTTGTACCAGGCATTAAACTTAGAACCTTGAACTTGCCAAGCAGGTGCCTATGCCACGGAGCTAGCTCCCCATCCCTCCATCTTTAATTTCTTATTCAATAATCATTTGATTTTATAATTTTTTTGAATATCTATATAGGAAATTTTGAAACAGTATTTGCACATTAAAGTTTTTTATCTATATTCTTTGACTTGTTTTTTTTTCCATTTGTCACATCTTTATTCATTCAATCTTTTCAGTCTTATGAAGTTAATTTTTCAACAGTTGTTAAAAGCATAGCTGACGTTTAGTACTTTAAATTGCTAATTACTTTAAATATTTTTGAACTCTTCATATTAACATATCTCCTACCTACAATAAAGTCTTTATTGAGTTTTGTTTTTTCATGGAAAAAAGTAATCACTGCTCTGAATTCACATGCTATTTACATGCTATTTTTTTTAAATTCCTTTATTTATTATAGTGTCTCACTACACATCACGGATTCTTTTTTTGCGGGGGTGGGGGGTGAGCTCAGCCAGCCCTGTGGGGAGGGGCTGGCATGGCATGTGGTGCTGGGGCTCGAACCGCCGTCCCTGAGAGGCGCTCTAGACCGCTGAGCTATCTTGCCAGCCCTACATGCTATTTTTTAGTCTATTTTTAAATGGATGCAACTAGACACCGTATTGGTAAGTGAAATAAATCAGGCCCATATATGAAAATGAATTTTCTCACTAGTGTGAGATCCTGAAAGGTACAGTAGATAGTGTGAAAGGAAAAGAATTTGTTCAAAGGGAAGGAAAAACTGGATTGAGGAAAAGGAGAAAATAAAGAAGGGAAAAGTATATATTTACATATATGCAGGATAATTTGGATAATTGTATTGCTGGTTTCAGTCTATTTTTAAGTGACCTCGTCTTAACAATAGTTGTAACTGTTGTAAAGTTAACAAATCATGTCTACTGATAGTTATTCCAGATGCCTATTAATTATTCACATTTCATATTATAATACACACTCATCAAAGAAGTATACACTCAAAACATATACTACTTTTACCATAAAAAAAATGATCTAAAAACTTGAATACTGGTTAAGCAAAAAATCCAAACATGTTTCCTAGAAGAAGCAATGGCAAACAAAAATAAAAACTTTAATGTCATTTTTGTCATATGAGATCAATTCTTTCAAGCTTTTAAAGAACAGATATTTCCCTGATGTACATGATGACTTTAGAGTGAGAGTTGTCCAACTATTAGGCTGAGCTGCTTACTTTCATAAATAAACTCTTCTTAGAACATAGTTATGCCTGCTCATTTTTGTATTATTTGGCTGCTGCATTAACTCTCCAGTGCCATAAGTAGAACTGTAGAATTAAAATATTAACTTTCATCTCTTTGGAATAAAAGCATAGAAGACTAGGAGAAATACACTTTGAGAACTTGTGGATAAGAATCTCTAATTAAACCATGTCAAAAATTTTAGTGGACTGTCCCTCAGACAAAATACTTCTAACTAGAACATATGAAGAATTTAAAAAATTGGACCCCCAAAATTCAAAGATTTAGTAAAAATGGGCATTATCATTCTTAGATAAAAAAATATAAATGGCAAATACATATATGTTCAACATCACTGGTCATTGGAGAAATTCAAGTTAAAATAACACTGGGATTCTATCTCACCCTAGAAAGAATGGCTCTGATCAAGGGAATCAACCAACAACAAATGTTTCACAGGGCTATGGAGACAAAGGAACCTTTCTCCACTGTTGGAGTGACTGTAGACTGGCACAGTTACTATGGAAATCAGTGTGCAAATTCTTCAAAACACTAGGATTAGAAGTTCCATTCAGTGTAGCTATCCCCCTTCTGAGTATTTTTCCAAAACAACCAAAAACATACCACAGTGAGGTATGTGCACGTATGTTTATAGAAGCACAATTTGTCATAGCTAGATCTTGGAGACAACCCAAGTGCACATCCACTGAGGAATGGAAAAAATGATGCAATACTTTTAGACAAGGAAATATTACTCAGCTATAAAATAGATAAACTCAAGGTTTTTATAGGTAAATGGATGCAACTAGAGACCATACTCATAAGTGAAAAACATTTTATGGTTTCCCTAGTGCGAGAGCCTGAAATAGCGAATAAAATCTGAGACTTGTAATAAGTAGTGTGGAAAGAAACCATTGAAAGGGAAGGAACACCTGGGATGAGGGAAAGGAGAAAAGAAAGAAGGAGGGAGAGAAAATATGTATGTATATATATAGGGTAGATTGGATAATTGTACTGCTGATTTTCACTGGTCTACTGAAAGGAATAATCAGTGTTTACATTTTTGTCTTTTTTGACCAGTTTTGCATGCTTATATCTGAACAACTAGTTTGAAGGCAGCAATGTACAATGTGGTGACTATTAAATTCCTATCATCTTGTTTAGTGAAATTAGGATGTAATATTTGTGATTTTTTTCACTATTTTCATGCTCTTCAAAACTAAAATAAAACAGCACTAGGGAGGCTGAGGCAGGAGGATTGTTGTGAGTTTGAGACCAGCCTGATCTACAAAGTGAGCTTAAGGCCAGCTTGAACTGCACAGTGAGACCCTGTCTCAAAAAGACAAAATAAATAAATAAATAAATAAATAAAACTAAAAAAAAATAAAATAAAATAAAAATGGGTAAAAACACAAGGGTTTAAATGATACTGGATTTTTATTATTGATAGCTGGTCAATATCTTTGCATGTTTTTATTTTTAAGTTCAGTTCTGGAACTATTTCTACTGATAATCTAGTTAGATCAGTGTGAGATTTCCATAGGAAGTGGACTTCACTGATTATTACTAAGGAAACACAGGCACGTGCATGTGTATATATGGAGGTAAAACAATATCCTTTGCTTTTGTTAAAAATGATAAACATAGAACAGTTTCACTGTCAAAAAGATACTGATGTATCTGAGCTTCTAATGATGTGTTTCTATGGAAAAGTAACTGATAAATCAAAGGAATACTAAGAAAGTTTAGTAGAACAGCATTTCAAAAAGCAAATTTTACAAAAGTATGGAAACCATCATGGGAGTAGCTTCAGCGTCTGTCTCTGTATTGGCATGTATGTTCTTCTGGGCACACCCAAAGGCATGGTCAAGTTTTACCACCCCTCTTGATAAAGCCAGCATGAACTTCAGTCCCATAGGCACAGGCCTCACATGGATGGGGTGAGGTGTGGATGCATATGTGTGGGTGAGCTGGGGACCTGGTCACTACCTCACTCTTATCCTTACCCAGAACACTGGAGTCACTTCTGCTGCAGCTGCCAGGTGACTCTAGAATGTTCTCACTGCAGTCATTCACAGATAATGAAAGTATGGAAACAATACATGCTGTATCGTGGAATCAGGAAGAAGTTTCTTGTACCCTGGAAGGGGTAGCCACATAGCTTCTCTTCTGTGTTTCTATGCCAGTGTGCTGCGCATGCTCACAAGTTAGACTTGTCTGTTCCTCCTGTATCTTCAGAGTTAGGCTGGAGATTTCCTAAATACTGCAGTGAAATCACAGCAGACCAAATGTGGTTGCTAAATTGTCCCTGTCTGTGTCACCTGCGCACCTTTCCCACACTCCTTGTGGCTCTCCCTGCACTCTGCTCTGTGTGTTACATGGTCACAGTCTGCTATGCACTCTCAGTTTTACTCTTTGGATACTGTGTTTACAGTTTTCAGTCTGAATAATTAGTTGGGATTACCTAACATTTTTAAAAGAGACATTATCAGTGATATTTTTAGTTCAGAAAAGCAAGTTTTTAAAAAATATATATATATATTCCATATTTCATTGTATCAATTAGAAATCATTCAGAAAATAATTACAGGGATGCCAAGGGTAATTTAGGAGTTAGAGTTGATGAAGTCTGAGAGAAGCATATGGGTAGATTGGTGTGAATGGGGAGACGGGGGAGTGGTAAGCAGTCACAGGCTCCTGGAGCACTAACAGAGGGGGCAATGCCAGTGCTTCAGGTAAACTGAGAAGTGCGTGCGGCTGGACACTGAGCTGGATCAGCCATGGGAAGCTTGTGGAGAGATTTGAATCTGCTGCTTAGGTGGAATTTGATAGCTGTTTCAAAACAGCTATCTCTGGCCAACTGCTGTTTCTCTGTGGGGTGCGCCTTCTCTGTGGGTCTGCGCCTGATGGTGGCAGTGTGGTGGGTGGTTGGCTGGGCAACCATCTGGAAAGATGAGTGGGTAAGAGCATCCAGAGGAGCTGTGGCTCTTGGGAGCCATGCTCACAAGATCTGTCAGACGCCATCATTCTGTGAGTGGCAGCCAGGCTAGTGCTTGTGCATCAGAATCTCAGAGATGTCTTTGTCTTCTGCAAATGTAATGTAGGATGACAGGAAAGAGATCGGGAACATTTATTTCTCAATCGTATTTAGAAGTAGCAGTGTCAATTTGACAACAAGCCAACCCAATTAGGAACACAATGGAAAATAGGATGAAAAAAATCTTATTACAAAGAAAACTGCTGTTCCAGATGACTTATGATTTTCATTAAATGTTTTTAAATAATCTATGGGAGATAGCACAAAAACTCAGAATATGGAGGAAGAAAGGACACTTTCTAATTCATTAAATGAGATCTATACAAGCAGATTAAAGTGAGTATTAAATATCATGTTGAAATATCAACACCAGCCATTGACATTATGAAAAATGAAGGATACTATATTCTAACATCTATTATGAACATAAACATACAAATCCTTAACATGTTTTTTTTTTTTATTTTGAATTTTAGGGAAGGGTGTATAGGGTGCTGTTCAGGGTCTCACTACACAGATCAGAGTCATAGTGATCCACCTGTTTACAGCCTCCCAAGAGCTGGAATTACAGGTGCACACCACCATGCCCAATCTTTCCTTAACATGTTAAAAAATTAAATTCAGGGCTGGCGGTATAGCTCAGCAGACTAAGCGCTTGCTTAGGTAAGCACAGTGGCCAGGGTTCAATTCCCGGTTCCGCATGCCGCACCGGCCCCGCCTTTGGGTGCGCTGAGCCAGCAATGGAGTCCGGGCGTGGTGGCGCACACCAATAATCCCAGCAGAAAGCAGGAGGATCACTGTGAATGTGGGCTGCATAGTGAGACCCTGTCAAAAAAAAAAAAAAAAAACCCTAAAAAAAAAAAAAAAATTAAATTCAGCAGTCATAGAAAGGATAACTAATAAAATTTATGTATACTTTATTCCAGGAGAGCAACACTGGTTTACCATTTTTATTCACAAATAGACTAAGATAATTTACCAAAAGTCAAAAGATAATTTATATAAATTACTAAGATAATTTACCAAAAAAATGAAAAAAAGAGCATGTACATGATCAACCCAAAATATAAAAAGACTTTTGTTCGGCAGCTGCCATGTATATCAAAGAAGTTCTCATTAAAATACAATGTTTGTTTAAAGAACCATAAGTATCCACAACATTATCGAAACAAAGAATGAGGTTTGAGGAGAAAAAAAAAATCATTGTACCCATAGTTGTGTCATAAAGACAGAATGACAGATGGTTCAGGGAAATAGCTGAGATACACGTGTGCAATACACATTCTGTCGAACACTGACAACACAAGCACTGAAGCGACTCACTGGGTCTATCTATGGGAAATTCTAGAGAACACGATAACGGAACAGCTGATTATTCGTGTGCAGGTGGGACACAGGACCTCCATGTCATGCCATTTGTTAAGGGTGGGTCATAGCTACATATAACAACTGAAACCATGCATTTTCAAAGGCCATATATTTTCTAGAGGAAATTATGGGCATATATCACGATGCTAATGAGCAAAGATTTCTTAGGACCCTCACCCCATAATAAACACAAAAGTAAGTGCGATTTCATGATTTTTAGAATCTTCTTCTCATCAAAAGATGGGCTTAAACAAATAAGCAGGCCCACAGCAAGTTGGAAGGGTGATCAGAACAGTGTTTGCAATTCAGTAACCACAAGACAAGCCAAGTACAAAAGAATAAAAGCCTTTGATGGACTTCCCAGATCAAGATGGGTATTAAACATATACACCCAGAAAAGGATAAACCTCATGCTCACCCTCTCCCTGGGATGCACTGCTGCAGTTTAGACCTGAAATACTCTCTAAGTCCTAAGTGTCCGAAGCTTACTCTTTAGTTTGGTGCTGTGGGAGGTGGCAGCACATTTCTGAGTGGCTGATTGATGGTCGCTGGTGCCATGCTCTGCCAGAAGATATGGAGACCCTGGTTGCTGCTTCCTTCTCATTTGTTTCCCCACCACGATGTGAACTGCTTTGTTGCTGCATATTCCTAACTATGATGAACCTGCCTCACCTCTGGACCCAAGGTGAGGTCAATCAGCTATGGGTTGCAGCCTCCAAAACCATGAGCCCAAACAAACCCTTTCTCCTTTGAAGTTCAAATGATCAGGAAATTGTTCTAATACATGAAACTTTGATTGACAGATGCATGATACTGTGATTCTAAATGCAGTAACTCTAAGTATTGGGGCGAACATGGGGACATCCAGAACTCTCATTCATTTCTAATGGGTGGGGATAATTCTGTGGTCTTTTTGGAAACTATTTTACTGCTTCTTTTAAAGTTAAGTACAGGATATGCTGGTGAGATAGCCAGTGGTTTAAAGTGCCTGTTTAGGCAAGCTTAGGCAGGTGCAGGGGACTAAGGTTAGATCCCCAGCACCAATGCCATGCCACTCTGCCCTCAGGGTGGGATGAACTGGCAGAAAGAAATAGAAAGGGAAAGAAAGAAAGAAAAAAAGAAAGAAAGAAAGGAAGGAAAGAAAGGAAGAAGGAAAGGAAGGAAGGAAGGAAGGAAAAGAAGGAAGGAAGGAAAGGAAGGAAGGAAGGAAGGAAAAGAAGGAAGGAAGGAAGAAAGAAAGAAAGAAAGAGAAAGAGAAAGTAAGTTACAGGGGATAGGAAGACAGTTTAGTGGCATAAGCACCTGCCTGGCAAGTGCTAGGACCCGAGTTTGATGCCTGGTACCACATGATGTGCTGGCCCTGAGACCAGGTGTGGTGGCACGTGCTTCTCCATTAATCACATCACTGGAGAGGCCCCAACAAGAGGATCACTGAATCTAAACTGCATAATGAGAGTCTCTACCACATTAATTAATTAATTAAAAATTAAGTACATATGTTCCCTTTCACTAAATTGCATCAGGATCTAGTCATAACGCATAAATTACATGGTAATTGGAAAAGGGTACAATTGATGTAAGGATTTGAGACAGATGGAGCAATTGGGATTGTCTTGAGAGACATGAAGAAAATCCTCAGAAATACCAGAGTAGTAGATACAGGGAGCCACTATCACCTTACGTTCCAGATCAGACACTCACGAAGGACTCCCGATCCCTTCCCACTCCTATGTGTGGGCTTCATCAGCCAACATAGTAAGACTCACAAGATAGCACAGAAGCTTTCCCAGATACTGGTGAAAGAAGCTTGCTGGAAACATGATCTCTAGAGTGTGAGGATGGCCATCCCTAGCCAGGCTCTCTGTTTTGAAACTGCTCTAGACCATCTGAGAATATATGGGTGGTCTCTGCCCACAGGAAGATTTATTTGTACATTGTGGCTTTTGTGCATTGCAAAAGCCATGTGCCCAGAAGCCTGAGGCTCACACTAAAACTAGGAAAGGCAACTTCTTCCATTTGAGCATCCTCTTTTGAAAAACTGAACTTCATGCAATCTAGGAAGGGAAAACCAAAGCAAACTAATGGAGAAAACGTACAGGGTCCAGCTACTTTGTTGCAGACCTGGAAACAGAGCACAGATTTCAAGTGGAAGCTGAGAAGTACTAAATTGACAACTGATATACCAGCCATTTCATGCCCCCACACTTATTGAAGAGAAAAATAAATGAAGTCTTTCCAAAAGATGACCTGCAGAAACGTGTTTCAATCTCCTGCATTGTGGTTAAACCCAAACTGGAGAGGCCATATCATGGAAAACTTCTTAGACACTAAATAGAAGAAAATCCTGGCATTGGATAAATCTCAAAAATATTGTGAGGAGTTGGATTCACCACATACAAAGTGCATAAAATACGTAACATTGTTTGTTTGGAAAAGACATAATTTATTCACAATGAGCAATTGATAAAGTGGATTTTTGTATGGAAATAGGAAAGGCTGTTTAAGGAAGAAATAGGATGTTGGAGAAAACACAAGAAAAATAGAGAAACATGATAACTGGATAGGAAAGTATTTTGGAAGCAAGAACTCTATGGAGGAAATGACAAAGAATGCAGTAGATGTGGGCACAGTTATAAATTATTTTAGGAAAATTGTTTGGGGATTGAATGGGACTAGAAGTGGTCAGTACATAGTTTGAAAAGTTTTATTTTCCTGCTGTAGTGTTTTTCTTCAAGAATTGGAGGCACACATGTGCATATTTTTACACATTAGAAAAAAATTGAGACATAGGAAGGAAAACGATGCATTTATGACATAGTGAATTTAACAAATGTTTTAATGAAAAATTATTTAATGAAAACACCTAGCTCTCTTTTCAAGAGTGCAGTTCAGCCACACAGTAACTTGATCTCAGGAGCGTCACACATTGATAGCATTGCACTGGGAAATTCTCTTTAGATTTCCTTGTAGGATAGTGGTAAAATGTTGCTGTGAATTTACCCACTTGTTTTGTGCCGGGCTAGTCCAGTGCCTTAAGCAGAGCTTTTTTCTCTGAGCCAGTTTCTTGTTTAATGATCTGTAAATGAAAGTGTTATTGCTTCTTTGCCTCTCATTTATGAGCACCATTACTTCTCACAGTAGGCTGTCTTTGTAAGACAGTAAAGGTAGAGAAAGTTTTTAAGCTTGTCTGGGATTTATTGATATAAGTGAGAAAGAAGTTGGGTCAAAATTAATGACAGTGGTTTTCCATGTAGGATAAGGGCTACGCGTTTTAAAAATGATGACTTGTTTTAAGATATATGATTCTGCCTTGGAGCAATATCTTTTTTCTGTTACTGTACTCTGGGCTTCGAGTTTACATGCTCATTTAGTGCAGTTTTATGCTATGTCTAAGAAAAGCAATAAAAGCATGGAGAAACAAGCAAATGCATTTTGCTGGGAAATCCAGTGCATAAAGAGTGTTGCAGGTACCGTTTTGCACTCATCAACACACCATGGTTAGGTGGAAGGAATCTATTGTTCGTTACCAAAATGAGCCTCTCCAGAAGCTGTGGATGTGATAAAATGAGTGATGGCCAGAAACTAATCAGGTTTGTATTGTTCGTCGTAATTTTAGTAAATACACAATTTGAAGCCTTATTGTTCCCTCGTCCCTCATCAGTGGAGAGGAAAGAAATGGAAACTGCAAAAAGCGTGTTTGTTTGATACCTTGAGTGTGTAACAGTCCCTTTGGAGTAATTTGGGTGATAATATGACCAAGTTTCTCTAATTGGAGAACAATCAGTACTTATATAGCTAATTAGTCTGAGAAATATTGTTGATTTTGGAGGGGAAACAGCAAATATCGACAGGGAAAGACATGGATCAGCTCATACGGAAGCATGGTGATCCCTGGCATTTTACATGAATTTGCGACCTATATTCACATTCCTTGTTAGTGGTCCTCAATTGACCAAATTCCAAGTTATTTATTTTAACTATTATCCTTCATTTTCTTATTTTACAGAAAAAGTCTGGGATCCAGATTTGGATACTGATGAAATCATAGTTCCTAATGCTTTAATAGCTCTCAAAATAAGCAAAGGAGGGAGAAAAGTCGAATCCAGTGCATTATTTGTTGAAACGCCACTTTAGAAAATGGAATTTGATTTATTTCAAGCATAGATTCAGTGAGAGTGAGTGAGACTAGGTTTAAGAGATAAAGCACTTTTAATAACTCTTCTGCGACTCCTGCTTCTTTTGTGGCTTCAGAAAATGATGAGCCCTGAAAATTTGACGGCCGATGCTGTCATGAAGTTTACAGGTCTGGGCCTCAGATTCACCCTCTTCCCTCGCAGCTGCAGCGGCTGTCTCCTCTCTCAGCCTTCTTTCACTCTGCTGCTTCCTGTCCAAGTTGATTAGGATGCTTACGAAACAAACTGGGTATGAAGAGGAGGGTGGCTTAGAAGATTCCCACCCAGAAGACCACAGAGGAGATAAAGTACTTCGTTTTTGTGCTATGTGATGGCTGACTTAAATTTCCAAGAAAATTAACTTCATATAATAGTGAATATCATGGTAAATTTAAATATTTGTTCAGTGCTTAACAATTACATGAAGTACTGAAAGTTTTGGAAGGAATATGTTTTAAATTACAAATTAAACTATTTTAAGAGTAAATTTGATGCTTCTAAAATTTTTATATCCATGTTTTCCTCTACTTTAAGAGTGAAAAATGAGATTCTTACTCTATTAAAATCAAGAGGGAACCAATTTCATGTTTTAGCCACCAAAAGTGTGCAGATGCAGTGGCCCTGTCCAACAAGTCATGTGTATATTGGCAAATTATTTTTTTTTAACTTTTTTACTTTTCTCTAGTTTTAGGGAATACAGGATGTTGAGGGTCTCACTACTAGACTGGACTCATAGTGATCCACCTGTTTACAGCCTCTCAAGAGCTGGGATTACAGGGGTGCACCATCGCGCCCAGTCTCAATTGCTGTCTCAGCACGACGCAGGGCCACAGTTGCTTGGCAGGCCTGGGGATAGAACTCCCAGACCCTGAATCTGCTTGCAAGAGCTTTAATCCGCTAGGCTAATTGGCTGGCCCTGGAAAATTATTTTTTATTAGATGCCTGGACTTCTAACATAAGTTTGATAGCTGTATTTCACCATTGTGAAAAAGTAAGATTGGTTATGAATACTGAAGTTATCACGTATTGATTATTGCTACTGGGCCAATGAGGAAATCAACTGCAGTCTCTGATTCATTTTTAGTGTTTTATAAAGCATGAGTTCTGATTTCTGACTTGAGTATGTGCTCATGATATGGAATGATGTAATGATGCTTTGCTATTTACACCAGGTAGCTGTACTACTGAGTGGTGAAATGCTCCAGGCCTTTTGGCAAAATGACCAGTCCTCAATGTTTTAAGAGAAAGAACCAACCTTCCACTCCGAACCCTCACACTCCCATAAAGCCTACCCTTTGCACAAATTTATTTCTGCTGGTAATCGCTTGACTATCCTGTGGCAGGGAAGACCACATGGGAATAATTAAAGGGATCCATGATGCTTGGGATTGACACTGTTTTCTTTCCCAAGAAGTTATCCCCTAAGTGGTTTTAATTCTCTTACTTTTGACAGTTGACTAAAGTCTTATCAATTTACTAGAACAAACTTTTTTTTGAGCACATGTTAATGATAAAGATTCTTTGTTGTGAAGTCATGGTTAGGTTTATTCTTATCCTTTCCTCCTCATGGTTTTGAGTTTCTTGTGTAACAATAATGGCTCATTTCACTATAAAATTCTGTTTAACTACCTTATCAATTTTGAGAAACAGTATTCTATAAGAAATTTAAATTTTACACTGATGCTGTCTTAGAATATAATGACAGTTGTTATACTTTATAGTTCATACTTCCTATGAGCATGAATGAAAAACATTTTCCATTTTGTATTGTTGTGGTGTGTATGAATAGCAGGTAGAGGTAGTAATTGGGATTTGAAGTACTATGTCAGAAGTTTTGACTGTAGAAGGCACATAATAACAAAAACACTTTGACTAAACTAGAGACATGAATCAAACAAATTAACCATAGATCTCATCAAGTTACTCAGGGTAGAGTTGTTCTTGAAGTCCTCCTGCTTCAGCCTCCTGAGGAGGTGGATTTATGGGTGTGCACATCCAGTGAATAACAATGCATTCCTGAAAAATGGGGTGCTCTAACATATGCTTTATCCTGCAAAATGTTCTGCAAGTACTTGAGAATACTGTATATCCTGCTACCACTGGAAGAAACATGTAGGCAAACTGTTATAACAATTCCATTCATTTCTAAAGACAGTATTTATAACAAATTTTGCATGAAGTTATTTGCAAAACTATTTTGCTTCTACTGTAAATCAGTTATTTCAAATAAGAACTTAGTATGCTCATTACATACAATAGTTTTGAATCTACTGTACACACACAAAGCTAGAAACAAAGTATCTTTTAAATATGAATATTCTGGCTTAGGGCAATTTTCTCATCTCATTCTCACTAATTGACTGTGATGCTCAAAGTTTCTAAAGAACAACTGTACTGTCAAAAAGTTATTGTTCATGTTTGATAAACAACAGTAAGTCAGATTTTATTTGGGGAGATGGGTTGTGTCATAGTGAGTTTTATATTTTGGAGAGATATGAGGCTACACTGGACATAGCAGGGATAAGTGAAGAATGATAGATGAAGTGCAAAACATGTGTGAGTGGTTAGAAAATTACTAAGAAAATATCAGCAGTAAAGAGAATTCTGGGTAAACTGAATTGATAGGCTTTTATTTCTGAAGCTAGCTCAGGATAATAGGATATTGAGCATAGAGGATAAACCATTTGGTTAGCTATTACGGATAAAATATCTTCACTGAACTGATTTAGTAGGCTAATTATTAACCTCAAATTTAGAACAAGAGGGAGGGCTAAGAGAACCCTGACTCAAGTGCATTTCAGAAAACAATCTTCTTTTGTCATATACTGGCAAGCACTTGAGTATTAAGACCAGATTTTGAAAAATTAGGATTTGGCTAACCCTTACATACACTGTTGAATGAAATTAAGAAGAAAAAATTTCACAGTAGAGAAACCAGTAGAAAAACATGACATGTTCTGATCAGAGAAAAATCTGGCCATTCCACAGAAGCACAATAGCAATAGTATTTTAGAGAGTTTTAATAAAACATATCAAATAAAGTATTTCACTATATATATTTTTACAGGTTAAACACTTCAGAATATCTTGAAATAGTAGGAGTCTTTTAAAAAGTACTGAGCACTGTCAACACATACACAGCAGAGGGGAATAAGTATCCTACAGAACAGTTATTATATGTGAATATGACTTTGAAATATGAGCTGGCATTGTAGCAGCCTTCTTCTCTATGACAGAGTCATCTCTGAAGATTATATCCTCTCACCTCTGCTTGTGTATAATATTGGGACATATTTTTGTTCTCTGGTGTTTATAATTACATTCATTTTTAAGAACATAGGTACTGTATTAGCTTTTGGTTCCATCATATATGAATTGAGAAATAAAGCATACTTTCTCCTCCATGTACCAATTATAGATGAAAAATTCCTTCAATTTTCTAATCAGCCTCTTCACAGCCTGCTGCTCCATCTCCTCTCCTATAACCCATTGATCAAATGTGAAAATGTCACTTCCAGAGATGGTCTAACAATTCCATTTCCAGAAGTCATTCCCAGAAGGCATTTCTTTTCTATGACTTAATTTTCCTTTTTTCTTTTTTTGTCAAAATGGCATTTACAAGCTATATGATTTTTTAACTCTGCTTTATGATATACCAACCAATTCTTTATATCTGCATGTCTTAGGTGTAGAAGAATAACTTGCATTTTAAAAATCTGGGGCTTTTGGAAAACTTGAGAACAGATGCTTCATATTATAGGCACAGGCCTTCTATAAGGAGCAGTACATCTTTCTAAATGATAATATTTGCTTTCTATTGGCCAAATAAGGGCAGCTCTTTCTTCTACTCTGTCTCCCTACCAGCATCAACGTCTCCTAGGACTCATCACACCCTACCTACTTCCAGAGACTTGCTTCATGGCCTGCCATCTTCTTGTTCCTATAGGAACTCTTCCATGATGTCCTGCCATCTTAGGTCCCTTCAACTGTGCTCTCAGGGTGTCATGTGCTGTAATAAGGTCCCAGGAAGAAATACCACAATTTTCCGAGTGGGGGAAGGCTAGTGTTGCCTGGAGAGGTCTCCTGGTCTGCAAGGTAGGAGCGCTTGCTAACCTGTGCCATAGCTTACTTTTCATAGGCATGAAAGTGCGAGGCCTCTGTTAGTCCATGCTGATAGAAATTGCCTTCCTTCTTAATAAACATGTTAGCAAGTAGACATGCAAGTATTTCTTCATATAAGAGACATGTTAAAATCAAGCTTGATATAAAAACCAAGACGTTTTAGACTTTTTCCTGCTTGTTCGCAATCATTCACTATTATTACCACATAGAAGATAGTCCTTTGAGAATTTCATGAGAATTACTCACTTAAGAAAATACATTCGTAGTGGATTGTCAACTGGTGGTTAACTTGTAATACCCAACTAATCTGAATCAGCATGGCTCTGGGTATGCAAGGCCCATCTGAGGCCTGTTTCTGACACATAAACAAGAAGAAATGGAGGAAGAGAAGTTGAGGTGTTGTTAGGGGCCAGTGGCTCCCCTACAAGAGCTCATCATTCTGATTTTCCTGATATGAACTTGGCTATTCTTATTCTCAGAGGAGCTCGGGACCTTGCTGTGACTGAGAATGGCTGGGGTTCACTTCGGGAGAGCTCTGGACCTTACTTTGAGGTCACTTTGAGGTCACTTCCTGGCTCTGGAGGGGAAGACATTGCGTTCTTCAATCTCCTGTAGAAGCTTGTCACATTGGCTTTCTTGATATGGGTTCTACTGTTCTCATCATTGGAGGAGCGCAAGTCCTCTCTGTGGCTGGGGATGGTTATGATTCTCTTTTGGGGGGCTGTTACTTAGTGTCACGTTTGGGCTCCAGTGCAGGCCCCTCAGCTTTCTGGCACTGATCCTTCACCTTGTTGGTGCAGACTTTCTAGTTTCTACCTCTGATCTTAGAGTCTTCCTAGTGCAGTTTCTTGATACAGACTTGTAGGAGACATTGTTGTGGGCACCAGCTGGAATGATGGACATTGTTGTGGATCCAAGCCTTCAGCTAGATTTCTTGGGTCGCTAGTGCATGGACAGATCTCCTGCACTCTTCTGCATTTGACTCTTTGGGTGAGTAGTATAAATTGTATAAATTATGTGTCTTCTATATAATTGTAATCCTTAGACTATAGCAAAGTATCAAAAAACTATAAAATATTTTCAAGACTGAATGCAAAACTGTTTTTTATTTTGTATGTAGGGCTAGTCAAGACTCTTAGGCAGGGTCCGATTCAGAACAAGGTTCCTTTAAGAGGTAGAAAGGACAGGGCTTCTCCACCTCAGGCAGCAGCCCATCATAACCATCCTCAGCCACAGAGAGGACTTGCACTCCTCCAATGATGAGACCAGTAGAGCCATATCAAGAAAGCCAATGTGACAAGCTCCTACGGGAGATGGAAGAGCGCAACATCTGCCCCTCCAGAGCCAGGAAGCTGACAGCCTGTGCTTTTGACCCCTGCTCTATGCAGCAATGCCATTCCCTGAGCTATCTCTTTAAGTAGGTTACTTGTTCCTAAAAAGTTTCTCTTCAAAACTCCTCCACTGGTTCACTAAATCTGGCCGCAGCAGTGAGTCCAGTGACCCTCTAAGGGGCATGACAGAGGACACCCGAGCTCCATAAGAACTAGATTGCTGGTTGCACTCAGCGATGCTCCTGCATGAATGCCCCTTAGAGGCCCCGTGCTCCAAGGACTCCGTGTGGCTTCCTCTTGCAATACTTGTAGTAATATTCTTCGGTTTTGCACTTGTTCTCCCTGATTCCTCTTTCTTTCTCTACATCCTAGAGAGAGATCAATCCGACAAGGGTGAGTTTGGGGACCCCCAAGACCCCAGACCCACTCGACATAACAGTAATATGAAACAGTGACCCAAAAATGTTTAGTCCATATCCAAATGATTTAATTTCTTTACAGTTGCATTTTAACGGAAGCAAATTGAAATGGCCTGTACATTAAGTTTTACCGGGGAGACTAGACGTGGGGGAGACCACGGAGCCTAGTTTAAAATGCTGTCACTAACATTCTTGGAAATATGAGATCTACAAGTACCATTTTAAGAGTCTTTAAGTGTCTCATTAACAATTAAACAGTGATTCCAGTGATTCCAAAGAACACCAGAGAAAATGTAAAGATGAGTCAGCTGTTGAAAAAAATCTCAGCCAGCGCCTTCATGGCCAGCTCTCATTTAACAATAGTTCAGGATTTTTCTTTCATCACAGTAGAATACACGGACAACAACATGAAAGGGAAGGAGAGAGTATTGAGTGTTGTTTGTTCCCTAGGGCTGGAGCTGAGGAGATACTGTGCTGGCATTTAGGTTGCATGGAGAAGTCTCAGCCAAATCTTACTGGAAGCACAAGGAGTGCTTTCCGAGGGTGCGCAAACCCTGCTGCAGTGAGATTTCAAGAAGTGTAGGAGATGGTTAGAGGAAGGCGGGGGCAAATTCCAGGAGGAGAGAGCGGCATGTGAAAGGTAAGAGGGAAGGCAAAATTCCAGCAACTGTGGGATATCTTAAGCGTTTGGAAAGATGTGTATTAGAAATCGCCTAAAAATAGCCTGATTTGGTTGTTAACCAAATATTAAAGAGATTCATTCCAAAGTGACAGCGGAGGATTCATTAAATGAGAAAAATCAAAGCTTCTTTTCTTTGGCTGTGATCATAGCTTTAAACGAGGCATCCCTGGCTCCAGGCACCACAGAAAACAGCCAGGGTAGCAAGGTCTGAATGTCAAGAGGGTCAGAGCACCAGAAGGGTGTCAGTGACTTCCAGATGTCCTGACTCTGCAGCCCGCAGTTCAGCTCCTGCTTAGAAGAGATCTCCTAGGGCTAGAAACAATCCTAAGGCAACTGTTTTCATGCTCTGAAAACTGAGCGGCCCTGCTTGGCTTTTGCTACTCTACAAATTAAGAGAGAGAAACCAAAGAAATCAGTGATCTTACAGTCTCCTGTGTATGACAACGTTATCGCTTGAATTTGTAGGTTGATTTCATTCTTTTAAAGCACAGAGATATTGGCCAAAGTAGGAAATTTCTGTTCATGTTGTCTTAGAACACAGTGACAGCCATTGTACTTTATGGTTCATAGTTCTTATGGCTGTAAATGAAAACTATTCTCTCGTTTACATTGTCGTGTATGGGTATGGATGCCCAGCAGTGGTTGAGACTTGGTATTTGAAGTCATACCAGGAATTCACACTGTAAAAAAAAAAAAAAAAAAAAAAACCAAAACCTTGGCAATACAAATCCTTTAAATACTGCAAAGAAAATCTCTATCAGGAGATGATAAATACATGTGTTTTCAATTGGTAAAAGAAATTACAGGCCAGCTACTGTTCCCACATGAACAAGATGGATTGTCCCACCAGCTCTGGAACCCGTCTTTCAATTCCACAACTCCGCATGCTCTATTCTTCCACATTCTGCAGAAAACATTGTCATTTCATTTTACTGGAGCATTCAGTGGTACTGACATTTATTTCTACCTTGGGGTGTTAGATTCAAAATATTACATTGCATCCCATTTGCTGAAAATCTTTCCTACCATATTTCGTATCAGAAGTTTTATGTTTGGGGTCCTCCCTTTTTTGTGTTTGTATAAAAAAAAATGCAATGAAAGTTTATTTCATTTCCTCAAAATTTTGTTTGCTTCTTTGTTGGTGAAAACACATATCTCAGCCGGGTGTGGTGGCACATGCCTGTAATCCCAGCACTTGGGAGGCTGAGGCAGGAGGATTGTTGTGAGTTCGAGACCAGCCTGAGCTATAAAGTGAGCTTAAGGCCAGCCTGAACTGCATAATGAGACCCTGTCTCAAAAAGACAAAAAAAAAAAAAAAAGAAAACACATGTCTCATAACTAAAATCAGGTGCTGTGTCTTGTTTTGCTGTAGCTGCAGAGAGTCAAGTACTTTGCGCCACCACGTATTTCATTTCCATGAAGGAGCACTTGACAGGAGGAAGAGCTAGAAGATACAAAGAAATACCAAAAAACATTAACCATTGCTTGATACTTTAAAAATAGTACAGGTATTTACAGTTTTAAATGTTAGGAAAACAGTTCTCTATATTATGTTTTTGTTAAGTAAAGACATTTTAGACATTTTTATAAAACTATATTAAAAGGCATAATGCGGGTCTGCCAGATAGCTCAATGGACTAATGTGCCTGCTTAGGCAGAGCGTAGCGGCCGGGGTTTGATCCCTGCCATGCCGGTCCTGCCCCTGGGGTGCGCTAAGACAGGGACTAAGACTGGGCGTGGTGCACCTGCCTGTAATCCTAGTTCTGGGGACGATGAAAATAGGAGCATCACTATGAGTCTGATCTGGAGAGACCCTGTAGACCTTGTACCAAATACATAAAAAAGACGTGTCTTTTTTCTCAATTCTAAATCTCCCTGTATTCTTAATTTTCAGATGCTTAGATCTCTTTGCTAGATATATTTATGAGGCTTGATTTCTGCCCAGTTTTGTAATTCAGTTCCTCAACATTCTGAAAAAAAATATGTGAGTGTTCTCAGGCCTATGGTTTAGGTCATGCATATAAGCAATAGGATAATAATTGTTTGTACTTTCTGGTTTTGTCTGTACAAACACATTTGTGTTGCCTGCTCAGTTACTAGAGGCACTTCAATTGGAATTCTTGCTCTGGAAACTACCAGGCATCTTAAAAATATCATGAAGAATTAATTGTCAATTTTTACGTGTCTATATAGTGATATGCACTAACCAATTAGGGTGAGGGCCAAGTTTAGTAAATCGTCGCTCTTAGTTATGTGTCTGCTTCTTCCAGAGAGGTATCATGTTGAGAGGTTAGCAAACTACCTCCCCACTCAGCTATCTACCCAAGAGTCTCAAATATCTTCCTAGCCCTGAGCTTCATCCCGTATGCAAAAGCCCCCTATGTAGCATTAATAATTTTGTCCTTATTTAGCAGGAAGTCATGGTTTGTTTTATTCCTTTTAAAGCTCAGTATATAAAGTGGGCAACCTCCTGCTGCTGCTGGCATCGATTTATATATTTTTGCTTATTTGTGTTACCTCTGCTCATAACACACAAGGGATAAGGAAAGATTCAATTTCCTCATTTGTAAAACGAGGGTGATGGTATTAGGGGATCTGCAAGGTTCTTTCAAACTCTAAAATTTTATGGTTCTAATAATAAAAGTTTAAACCACTTAGGAATAATAGCTTTCCTTACACTAATCTGTGGCAGTTTTCTTAAATGGCTTACTTGAAAAATGAAGCTGTTTCTTTTCTTTCCTAGATTTACCTATAGTGTGTTACTCTAACTTTTCAACCTTGAAATTCCATCACTCTATAGGATACTGAAAAGTTTTTTTGTGTGTGTGCGTGTAGCAGACTTTCCCCCCTAAGAAGATCCAGAATGTCTAACTCATCATCAGTGTTTGGGGGCATATTGTGTTGTCCTTGTCGATGTTTAGTAAACCAGTGAATGAATGAAGATATCCTTTTTGTATCTCATATTCTAATTCACTTAGCACTCTCGTCGTCCAGTATTTTATATTACAGCATAGTGAAATGGTAACATTTGAAGGGACTTTACAGAGATCTCTTTGAGTGGTTTCCATCTGGGGTGATTCTGCCCCCTAGTGGACATGAAGCACAGTCTGAAGACATGCTTCAGTTGTCAGAGCTCCAGGTGCCTACCCCTGGGATTTGTGGGTAGTGGCTGAACATCATGATCCTCAAACAACCACCACCGAACGTGTCCATAACACTGAGATTGATAAACCCTACTTTCCTTTTATAAGTAAGATAATTGGCATCCTGAAAAGTTAAATAAATTCAACTCCTTGCTTTTGCCTACTCGGTTGATTCTCAGCCAGTCTTGCAGAGGAGGTGGGCATATTTTCTCCACCTTATAATTGAGAAAACAGATTTTAGAAAATTATTAACCAATGTCATGTCAACTCTGTTTGGAAAGAAAGAGTGGATCCACAGTGATTCATAACACGCAGGGGAAGAAATGTCAATTTTCTAAAAATCCTGAACATCATCTGCTCAGCAGAGTGCACTATTATTCATTATTGAGGACTTGCAGCTATTACATTGTTCGTGAGCTTCGGCATCAGCACGATTCTTAGAAATGGGAGGCAGACAGGTTTGTACAGTGTGGGTATCTACAAATACCTACCAAATCATTCAGTGGATGCTGGTCACTTTTTCCTGTTCCTCCCTACTGGGTGCTCTGCTCTACTGAAAAGACTGTCACTCCTTCCTCCCTGATATTCTCAGTCCAAATGAACACACAGTTTGTCACAGATTCTCACTAGATCCTTGTACTGCACTTGGCTCTCTTGTGCCCAGAAATACATAGACAGCGTCCTCTGCTCGGGTGCCTCTGTAGGATACCAGCTGTCCTCTCATAACTCCGGTTCTATTTCCAGACTCAGAGGAACACCTAGTTTGGGACATTTCCTGCAGTAATACATATTTTATTCCTTCTTCATTTTAATCATTCCTGCCTTAAGGCTCTTGGAGAAGAGCTATGGAAACAAAAATATATGACATGTCCTGTAGGTGTCAGAGAAACTCAGACCTCACTGACATAGCCCTGGATAATCTCATAGGGCAGATGGTGGGAAACTGAATCTTTGATATTCTGCTGCGAGAAATGGAAAACAAACAATATAGCCATGTATTTGCCAGAATGTTTTGTCATATCTGTCATCTTAAAAATCTCTGCCTTTAAAGCAAAATATTGTCCACTCATGGGGCTCCCATCAAGCTACTTATGTGGTCTGCAAGCTTTCGTTGTCTGCTGCTAAATAACATACAATCTTGCTCTATTATGTTTTATCAGAGTGGAAAATGTTATCCATGTGGGCAGACGGGGACTCATAGTCTGCCTAAGGAAACATTACTGGTTCTTCAGCTGCCTTAAGGACAGGAGAGAAAATAGTACCTGAAGAGTGGTAAAGTGCAAGAAAAATATAAAGCGAACTTATGGAGTAGGTTGTAAAGAGGCCTAGGCTATTTCACAAATACTTAATTTTTCTATACACATTACTTTATCATGAAACCTGTTTTTATTAGATCTGAAGAAAACACTATTACAGCCAACCTTCTTGAAAGTACATTAATGGAATTTTCTTGAACTATAAAGTTCCCCTGGAGCAAATACATATTATTTTATTCTCATTTTGGGGTAACTTCACTTGTTTTCAAATATTGGGAAAATGGCTTTGTGGTCAGCTGTCTCATGGCTTCATTGTATTATATGCAATATACAATTTTCATATAAGGAACTCTGTTAAGGACTATTACTTTACATTACACTATTACATTTTGTAACTAGAAATTATTTTTCTGTTTATTCCTTAAAAATCATCTTTAAAAGCATACATATACCATTTCTCTTAAAATTTTGCTTAATCCTTATAAGAAGAATGTGTGCATGCTTGTGTTCCTATGTGTTTCCATAATCCACAAGTGCTTTATTGTGAATTATGGAAACACACAGGAGCACAAGCATGCACACATTCTTTTTTGTTTGTAAAATATAGAAATCATTTTTGATGTGGACAATTAAAAATATAGAAAATACATTAGAAGAGGAATATAGTCCATTCTGAAAATATGATGGTTTTTCTACTATTCTGGGACAAATGGAAGTTATTTATTTATTTATTTTTTTGCAGAACCAGGGATTGAACTCAGGCCCTTGCACTTGCCAGGGAAGTGCTTATTCCACTGAGCCATCTCCCTGGCCCCTAAATGGAAGCATTTAATGAAGACCTGTCTATGTACTACTACACTAAAGACAAATGACATTTGTGTCCTGAATTTTTGTGGTGCATTCAAGTCTCGGGAGAGTCAACAAATATAATAATATGTTTCATATGAATCTAAATGCATATGAAATCACATTTAGACGGGTATATATTTTGTGACTTCAACCCTGCTTTGGCCCGTACTTATGTTAAGTATAGGATAGACTTCAGTGTTTGAAAAGGAAATAATCTGCTCAATGGGAAGGAAAAACTGGGATGAACAAAGGATAAAGTAAAGAAGGTAAAAACTTATATTCACATATATGCAGGACGGCTTGGATAAGCGTACTTCTGACTTTTGGTGGTCTGCTGAAAGGAGCAGTTAATGCTTAAATTATGTTTCTTCCTTTTAATGTCACATAACTTTTCAATATTTGTACCATTTTTTCAGGTTTTCATCTAGTGACCTAAACAAGTAATTCAAAGATAGCATTACACACTCTAAAAACCATTGTCGAATTCTATGACTTTATTTAGTGAAATTTTGTATTTTTTCTAATGGATTTTTTTTTTACCATTTTGAATTCTTAAAAAATAAAGATATATTTGTGTTCAAAAAGATGGATTTCCAGTATTTAGAGTGCTGCTTTTAGGTTAATTTTTTGATTCTCTATTTCTTTGTGGTTGCATACTTTAAGTACTTCTTAATATGTACCAAACTACCATACCCATTGTCTCATAGGAAGTGTATGAAAAAGCTTTTTTTAACAAGACAGTAAAAGAACGTTTTTCATTAATATTTTTCATGAAAGCTTTCTATTATTTACATCATTTAAAATTTAGTCCTTCACTTAATATGACAATTTAAAAAACTGTGCTTATATTCATTATCTTTGGAAAAGCAAGGACAGTAAAACTGCATTGCTATGGTTTTCCTTGGTCCTGTGCATGGTCCCATAAACTTCACTAGAGCTGTGTACATCCTTCAGCTTAGTTGCGTATACTTATATTTTGTAATGCTTTTGCTAACACATCGATAGCACGGTATTCCCTAATTGAAAATTTCAGTCAGAATTTACAGCTTAAGACAATAGCACCAGCGTTACTAACTTTTTTTGTTTTCACTATCACGATATTAACCAGCAGTTATCTCAGTACCAGTGCAGAAGGAAAGCTCAGATATTCAAGGTGACTCAAATGAAGTGCTCAGTGCAGATTGTTGGTTTATTGCTCAACTTCTACACCCCACTCACCCTAATTTTCCTACCTGTCCACTGCATTTAATTTAAGGAACACTCTTATTTCCACCATCCAAGTTGCCATTAAAGGAAGGCTCATTCTCCTTGCCATCATTTAGAAAGCCAGGTTCATGTCCATCTGAAAAAAACAATTTTCCTGGTCAAGAAATGTCATTGCAGGAATGGGCACCTATTTCTGCATGAGTCCGTGAGGGCAAAAGGAACATTTCACAGAAACTTTTGCCAGTGAAAGCCCCAGTCTTAGGGAAGAATGACTACAAAAACCACTTCCCTTTATCTTGGGATAGTGGTGCATGTCCGTATGAAGGCCAGATCTGTGAGTCATTTTATTACTTCTGGAGAGTAAAGGAAATAGCAAAATTAAGATGTTACAGATAAATGGAATAGAACATTAATTAAATTATATTTGATGCCAGATTCATCTCTGGATCATTTTTTCCAACTACATTAATCTACAATTTCCTTTCATATTTTAATTTAGTTTGAGTTGGGTCTGCAGTTATTTAAAATAGACATCCAAAAATGTAAGGTATGTGAGCCATTTTGCTTCTCAAAACATTTCTCAACACTTAGCTGAAGTAATTTTCTCAGTGTTTACTGAAGGAATTTTTGAAGAGGACAACTACAGCAACTCTGCTATGTGACAGACTGAGCAAGGTCCCACTGAGGTGTCAGCCCAAGGATGCATGCTCCAGCTGGGGCAGCAGTACAGGATGGCTTTGTAGATGTAGGCAGAGCCCCAGACTTTGAAGGACTCTGGCTTGGTTTAATGTTTGGCTGACGTCATGTTAAGTGCTTAGCAGTTTTTGGACAAAGATGTCATGTTTCATTTTACTCTGAGTTCAGCACCTTATGTAGCTTGACTTGTTCTTCTGTTATCCTGGATGGAACACATAGATAGAAATCTTAAAAATAGGCTGGAAGAGGAACACTGTATTTTCAAAGCAGATGAGCTTAGTTGGAAATTACTGGGAGACACAGGCACTAGGATCATGGGTTGAGGTCAGGTGAAAGTTCAGCTCATCTTGGCACAAGATTCTACAGATGCTTAGAATTCAGACCCCTTGCTGACCTGGGAAACTGGAATTTTTCAGAACTTAAGAATTTTCTGTGAAGGTGAGAGGAAGATGAGAGACTCAAATAAGTAATTAAATAATCATTAGACTATAATGATTTATAGAGCAGGGCAATGTGTTGAAACATGGTTGAAGAATATAAAAGAGGAATCTGTTCTTTAGCCTAATTTTTTGAAAAAAAAAATATATATACATTTTTATGTATTTTAGGGAAAGGGCTACAGGGTGTTCAGGGTCTCACTAGTAGATCTGACTTATAGTGATCTACCTGTTTGCAGCCTCCCAAGAGCTGGGTAACAGGCATGCGTCACCACGCCCAGTGTCGACTGCCATCTCAGCACTCTCTGGGGGATCAAACCTCCACCCCCTGCACCTACTTACAGGGGAATCCACTGAGCTATTTGGCCAACCCCTATATACCTATAATTTTGAATGAATTACATTATTTGGAAAGCTTCCAGTATGATTCTTAAGGAGCAACTATAAAGATAGCATAGTATTGAAAAATATTTTGGGGTGCTAGCATTGTAGCTCAGTGGGAAAGTGCTTGCTTAGCAGGCTTTGAATCTTGAATACCATTATTAGTATGATCAAAAGTAAAATAAAGTCTTATTAATGATTATATAGTATACAAATGGAAAACTGGTGGGCCAAAATATGTTCACGTGCTAATCACCACAACCTGTATTACTTCATGAAAGAATGGATATATTACATGAAAATAGATGTGACTAAGTAAAGGATCTGAGAGGAGAAGCTTATTCTGTATTCACATGAGTTCTAGATGAAATGACAAGGATCTTGTGAGTGAGACAGTGGCCTTTACACAGACACGAAGACGGTGGTACGGAGACAGGGCGGAGCATCTCTACTATGTCATGGAAATGCTCAGTGGTCTCAGGTACCTGGACAATGTTTGCAATCAAATAAAAACCAGACCTCCTCAATTATCAGTGTATTTGTTACTGGGGAAATCTGGATAATTAACTGAATCTGTGATTGGAAGTAAGTGCTTGAAAATTTTATCCAGTTCCCCCACTTAAAAAGAAAAAAAAAAAAAAAAAGATGGGAGAAAAACATGGCCACAAGCCAAAGAATGACAACATCTATCAGAGCTGGAAGAGGTGAAAACAGACTTTTTTTCCCTTAAGTCTCCTGTGGGAGCAAGGGCTGGCTGACATCTTGATTTTGGCTGACTAACATTGATTTTACACTTCTGGTTGCAAAAGCCAAGAGACAATGAAAGTCTCTTGTTTTTTTAAGGCAGTGAGTTGATGGTAAATTTTCACAGCATCCACAGGAAACTAACGCAGTGGGCTGTTGGTAGTGATGCAAGATGATAAAATTTTTGTTTGGAAAAAAAACATGTCAGCTTATAGGCCCAGTACAGGCATGGCAGTTGGAGGAAAGGTATCATTAGAAGGTTGAAGCCCAGGCCTTGGGAAACAACCAGTTTGAAGTGTAGGACTAAGTCCTGCTGAAGGGAAAGTGCCTTGTTTTCAGCTGAGGGATCCCGGCCAACACCAGAAGCTAAACATGACTCACTGGCAGTGGCAAAGAGCTTATGAGTTGTGGTAAGTGTTTTCAGGACAGCTATACAGGAAATGGATAGTTATTAATATTTAATGATTCATTTTATGCTTGGCAGGCGACCTATCTCAGCACAGACAAGTCCTCCCACAGAAGAGTATTTTTTGCTCTTGGACGTATTTTTATTGTTATGTGCATGGGTAATGGAATTATTTTTAACAAAAACACTTTACACTCTGACTTGGTATAGGCATAGTTCATCTGGAAATATTTATTATCAGTATCCATTCTTATAACCTCAAAATAGACAGACACAATTAATTAAAATTTTATATTTTACTTTATTTCATCATGAATGTGAAATGATTAAGAGGAATAATAAAAATCATGCAGTGTTTTTCAACTAGCAAGCAAAAGGAGAAACTCATAATTGGGTAGATGTAGAATTTATATTCAACATTGTGACAATTTACATACATGAATGCTTTTGGCCTATAGATGATTTTTCACTTTTTAAAGTCCGTTATGAAATTGTTCAATTAGCCTTTTTATTGTGGAACTAAACCTGTTTCTCTGTTTATGGCTATAGTTCTATCAATCTATCATACTTTTGAACTATAAAAACAAAAGCATGTTAGTCAAATAAGAAATAAACAATAGCTTCAAATAAATATATTCTTGGAAATCTTTTTTTCTGTCCCGTTTAAAAAAAAAATTTATTGAGAAGCAAATAATAATGAGACAGTTTCAAAACCAGTTAGTAGGATAGTTTCAATACTTAATACATTGCATATTGTTGTCTTAATGTTTATTCATTGTATGTGATACAGACATCATATTCTGTCCACAAACACTAATAAAAATAAATCTTTTTATTTATTGAATTAAGAAAATGTAGCTGTATGTCTATCCTACTTTGAATCTACAGATACAAAATGGTCCTTCATTTGTATCCCCTTTTTTGTTTAGTTTTGTCAGAGAAGGGTATTCCATTGTCATTTAAACTTTGTAGGTGCATGAATTCAGCAAAATAATCCAATAGTCTATAATAGTACTGGGTTATCTGTAGGACTGGCAATGTCAGAAGTTGTTGACTTGAGCCATTTACTACTCAGCCTATTAATATGGCTCTACTTTTTATACCTTGTTTTTACACTTTTCTGCTGGATGGTTAAGACCAAGATAAAGCAAGACCTATATAACAAGAAATGTAACTTTTGTATCTGATAAGGTCAGTCAAGTACCCTCAGGATTTAGCCTGAAACCCTGTACTGCACTTTGTAGATCCTTTTTCAGTGTCAGCCATGTGGATGAGTCACAGCCATTGTTTGACCAATTTGCTCTCTGTGAAAGCCCGAGAGAATGTTTTCTCTCCATGTGACTCTCCTTAGGCACACTATAGATCATCAATCACATTCCTCTGTGGCCCTATAATCTCCTTGATCATAAAATTTGGGACACAACTGAGTTGCACGATTTACAGTATAAGTTCTCCTCTCTCCTGAGTCCTCACTGACCTTGAAAGACTAGGGTCAAAATGTTGGCTATTCTTGCAGCCCTTCTTTTCTCTAAATTTGCAAACTTAGGTTGTTAACCCTCCAGAAGAGAAGCTTATTATTTCCCTATAACATATGAAAGGAAAGTGAGAACTTGAGGATTAGACAATGAAGAGAGGGCAAGGAAACATGATAGGAGCAAAGCCATACATTTATACACAGAAGATGGGTAAGGCAATGATCCTGATTAATATCAGCAGTTTTTTCAAACTAGCAATTAATTGGTAGGATTCTCACCCTGAGTAAGTATATATGCTGATACTTGTGAATTAAGCAACTGCGCTGAAGATGGCAATGTGTAACAGTATGGCCATGCTTGGAATGCCTGTCATTCAGGTCTTCTAAATACATACTGCTTGTCATGACATATCAATTATTTCCATACTGTCTCTCAAGTAAATGTTTGTTTAAAAAAAACAAAGGGTAATAAATGAAAAAAGAGACAAGAAAAAAAAATGTCACAGGACTGTCCTGCTACAATGCAGTATATGATTAGTTTTCTAAATCTGTGTGTAAAAATAAGTAGTTGTTTATTCATATTTTTTAAATTTTTTTATTTTTAATTTTTTTTCTTCATATTTGTAGGAACTTAAAGTTTACTACATCAATACTTGATGGAAAATACCTGTTCCATGTTATGCCTAAGATGTTTGATATTCCGACAGATAGGTTATACTTTGCAATCTTTTAAAAGAAAAATACACTTAGTACTTATTAAATCTCTGAAAATGTAGGTCCCCGCAGCTGCAGACCTAGAGACAGTTTTGCCTTTGAGTTGGCAGAGTGGTAAGTCAGGGTTGGAGAGCTAGGGAAATACTGGCCAATCAGCACAGAGGTCCACCAGCAAGGCTCTGACATAATTCCTACCATTCCGCTTACAGTGCATACCTAAAGTTCCTTGTACTTCCTCAAGCATGTCCATGACATTTCTTTTTCTTTTCTTCACAGTAGCAAAGTTTTCTTAAAGGCAGGAAAAGAAACAGGTTTTTGCAGAGCGGTTTTGGGCCTAGTAAAAGTTCAAAGAGAAGTATACCCTACGGCATGCACACAAGAGGGAACACAGTGGCAAAAACGCAATGTCCTTTATGAATCTTCCACTTCTTAGACTGACAACAGGTCTGGGCCATTCTATGCAAAGGCTGCTTGAGTTCTCATCACCAGTGTACATACAGGCCTTTGAGGATGGTTCTGCACATGTCCACTGGGATTTTGTAGCTTATGGGTGATGCTTACTTCCTCACCTAACAGATACATATCCATGAATCTTTATGGGGAGCTGGAAAAGTGCAGGGCCCCTGTCTTCCAACTGGAATTGGCTGTGGACCCTACCTAATGGGGATTATGTGCACTGTAACTACCCTGGGCTGGGTTGAAGAAAAAGAAAAACTTGTCAGAATACAATGAAAAAGAAGTGGTGACAATTTAGCTATCTATTTGTTGGGAGAATGCAAGTTTGTTATTGGTTGTCAATGCAGAAGCCAAATATGAAGAGTAGATCAGATTTCTTCCCTTCTTGTGGAGGACAAAGTATAGCAAAGAGATGCTAGATAAATTGTCAAGAGTCTGAGAGCCATAGCCTTAAGAAGATCACTTGCAACTTGAATCTAATTAAAATTAAGAGCATCAATACAAGTGTCCATTTAACTGTGGTGAATTATGGACATTAACGACTCTATTTATCTGCCTCTAGGGAAACACTGGAGTTTTGCTTTCTGGAGAGAAGCTTCAGGTTTTCCAGAAGTTCTCAGGAATAGCTTTCTTCCTAGTCCTATGAAAATTCTAGTGATCATTTCCCACATAGAAGTTTTATAGCTTGTCACTTCATCCCCAAGAAGGACCAGGATGGCTCCTCAGAAACTAGGAATAATGCTAGGGACTTGAGAGGCTGTAGCCCTATCTTTCTTGCCTCCTTATCAGACTTTTGATTTCCTGAGGAGGCTGTAGAAATGTCTCTTTGGGATCCCTTGCCAAATGATAGCAAACTGCTTGGAAAGATAGACTACCCTCTGTGTTATAGAATTTCTTCCTTATACTTGTAGATGATTGCTTAGTAGGTGGCTAGCTCCTTTCCAAATCATTGCATAGGCATGTAGCACTAGAAAGACACATCTAAAGTCTCTACAGATAGACAGTTTCTTGCTCTTTCCTAATATCAATGCTCAAGTAAGAGCTATGAGCCTTGCTACTTGAGCAGAGGTTGCTAGGGAAAGCTGGCCTTGATGGTCTATCTGTTGCAAACTGACAACTGGATAGCCTACGTGTAGATGCCCTTCTTGGGCAAAACTACTTTCATTAGAGAACCACATATCTTTAGGGTCTCAGAGAAGCAGGTTCTGCCTGCTTGCATGAGGTCAGGAGATCATTTATTCACAGAGTGGCTAATGTCTGGGCCCATAGGCATCAAAGAGAAAGGATTAAGAGTAGTAACTGTTTTTATATTAGTCTTGGGTGTGTCTAAAAATATGGCCTGATATTAGCAAACCATTTCCCTGTTAACTACAATTAGTCATTGGTTTTAAGGCACACCTGTAATATTTAATTGATAAAACTAAAGAGGGATACAAATGAATGACCATTTTGTGTCTGTATATTCAAAATAGTTAAGACAGATATACAGCTACATTCTCTTAATTCTATGAATAGAGGGACCTCTTCTAATAGTGTTTGTAAATAGAATATCCTGTCTGCATCTTGTACAACAGTTAACCACTAAGAAAACAAGATGCAGCGTATTAATTATTGAATCTGTCCTACTAATTTTATTTGAAACTGTCTCATTGCTATTTGTTTCTCAATAAAATTATGGAAAAAATACTGACAATGAGTGAGTACTTCTAGTTTCTGTCCTCAGTCTTCTTATTAGCATAGTTGTATCTGCTACTGCCCTCAGGTGGGGTGGATGTCCACCAGCCAGTGTATCTAACATATTTGAAAAGTATGCCACTAAGCAGGGTTTTTGTCTTATCCAACTATGGCTGTAGGCCTACAGAAGGGTTTTATAGAGAATTAAATCAAGACAGGATGAAGTAATTTGTCTTAACAAAAATTACCAGCATTACCCAGGGTTCCTCTTAGAAGATGGCTGTATCCATGGGCAGGGGTATTTTAGGTTCCTCTTGATATCTTATGGCAGAAAACGAGGCTTTTAGGTGACCTACCTTCTTCTTTAGGGCAGGGGCCATTGGCCCTCTAGTGCCATAAGTTAGGCACATTAGCTGCCTCACCACTGGAGGATACAGGTACTGGTTTGGTGCAGTCATGTCCTGTGTGTCCTGAGTTCTTGCACTTAAGACACGAACTTCATTTGTTCTTGGGTTTTACTTTAGGAGATCTGGGTGGACATACAGCATTGTAATTATAATAGCTTGGGATTGGGGAGATGGCTCGTAGAATAAGAGCTTCCCTGGCAAGTTCAAGGGCCCAAGTTCAATCTCTGGTTCTGAAAAAAAAAATTTACAATACCTTTCATACTAACTTTTCTCTTTTGACCCTCCACTAGATCCTGACTGTTGAATGCAGAAAAGGCCATGTCAAGCAACTGGGTCATGGATGTTTGGGTCCCTTCTAAAGTTTCTTTTTTAAACAGATGAGGGAAACCCATATCCCTCTGAGGCATAGGTGGGAATCCAAGGACAGGATCATTAAAGATATTTCTCTCTTCCTTAGAGGCTGCTCTAAATACCATAGTTTCTGGGCTTTTCCTGAGATAAAGGGTCACAAACACCTAAGAGATTTCAGCCCACCTTCTATGTTTGAAGCAAAACCATTTTAACTGAAAAATAGTCTCATAAATTAAACAGTTATCCTGGGTCCAGCTTTCAACATTGCCTAGTCTTTTGGAACTCCAGCCACATTGCAATAGTAGATATACTATTCCTTTTCAAGTGGAGAGACTCAAATCTTTCATATTGATCAAGCTGTGAAGTGAATGGAATCTATGGGATGTAGCTCATGAGGTATCCCATGGCTTGACTTGGAACCTGCTCCCCTGGATGACTGAGTCAAATATGTTACCAGGTTTTGGGGTGCTGGAGTCTCTTTCTGGAGGAGGTTTCTAGGTTCTTTCTGTCTTGAGTAAAAATTTCAAGACAAGCACAAATAATGGCAAAGTTTCATTAAAGGCAGAAAAAACATAACACAAAACAAACAAAAAACCCCCAAAACTCAGGCTCTCCAGAGTGAGTTTGGGCTAAGTAAAAGTGAGGGAAAAAGTACACCTACAGCATGATGGTGAGCTACCATACAAGAGAATGCAGTGGCCAATGACATTCTTCTTCAGAGCTGTGTACCTCCTATTTGCATTTCCTATTCCTGAAATATTGTTCTTTCTCTGAGAAGTAGATTCAAACCAACAGGCTGGAGAAGTGCTTCCCACCACAGAAACATGGGAGGCACCTAGCAAGAGAAATGAGCACTTGGGACTTCATGGTGTCCTGTTGTTGGTTTTGGATCAAGTTGGGAAAAGAAGGTATCGGTAAATTTAATCTCATGCACAATCCATGCCTAAGGCAAACCCTTTGAGGAAGGTCGCCAATGAGCTGTGTGCAGTAAAATATCAAGCAAGCAGACTTGGGAATCTCTGGCATTTTATTTTATATTTTGTCTTTGAGTCTTCACCCCATGTCTTACACAGTACTGTAAGCTCCATGACAGGAGGGACTTCAGTTGCCCAACATATATATATATATATATATATATATATATATATATATATATATATATATATATATATATGTGCATAAATTAGTGCAATTAAACATTATTCAGAAATAATTATTGGAAAAATAAATGGACAACAGAATCCAGAATGTGGCACAACACAATTTTTTTTCAAATTAGTAGAACAGATTCAATAAGTAATACATTACATGTTGTTTTCTTAGTGGTTATTTGTTGTGCAAGGTGCAGACATGATATTCTACTTACAAACACTATTAGAGCAGATCTCTCTATTCATTGAATTAAGAGAATGTAGCTGTATACCTATATTTTAAAGCTAATTTATAGTACATCTTCAATAATTAATACTTTTTATATTGTTATCTTCCTAGTGGTTATCCATAGTACAAGAAGCAGACAGGATATCCTGTCCAAACACTATTAGAGAGAATCTTTCTTCTCATAGAATTACATGAAAGTAGCTGCATATTTATCCTAACTGGTCTGTATGTACAAATACAGAATGGTCTTTCCTTTGTATCCCCCTTTTCTGTTTAGTCCTGTCAGAGATGGGTATTCTATTGGCATTCAATTATTATACATACTTGAATTCAGTGAAACACTCTAACACAGTCTAGCAGTACACAATAGTAGTGGGTTATCTGAAGAAATTGTTGACTAGAGCTTTTTATAGCTCAGCATATTAATATGGATTTATTTTATGTATCTTGTTTTTATACTTTTCCAACAGATGGTTAAGACCAGGATAAAGCAAGACCTGTATAACAAGAATTGTTACTTTTGTATCTGATGAGGTCAGTCAAGTCCCCTCAGGGTTGATCCTGTAACCCTGTAACTCACTTTGTAGATCCTTTGTTGGTGTCAGCCATGTGGATGAGTCACAGCCATTGCTTGACCAATTTGTTCTCTGTGAAAGCCTGTGAGAAAATTTTCTCTCCATGTGACTATCCTTAGGCACACTATACATCATCGATCCCATTCCTCTGTGGCTCCATAATCTCTACAGCACAGAGAAAATGTTATAGAGAATATTTTGAAATTTTCTCTTAGTTTAAAAAATCAAGTGGAAAAGTTCAGTAGCATATTTAATTTTAAAGGGAAATAATGGTCTCCATAGAATATAAATAATCTAGCATGGGTGGAAACAAGAACTCATTAAACCATTTCTTCGGTTATTCTTCCATCTTTTGCATATACTGTTTATTATATCATAAACTTGCTAGTATGCCCCTGTATTAGAGGAACACCGTTTGCTATGGACTCACAATATCCACATATGGAAACTTAATCAACACTCTGATTCTTTGAGAAGAGACCAGGTCATGAGAGCAAAACTTTCTCTTGAGTGGGATTTGAGTCCTTATAAATAAAAGCCCCTTCTCCTCAAGTGCTTCCTAGCCCTTTTATTATGTAAGGACACACTGAGAAGGTTCCACACTGAGGAGGTGAATCAGGAAGCTGGCTCACATCAGACACTGAAAATGTTGGCTCCATCCTGTGCTTCTTGGTCTCCAGAAATGTAAGGAACACATTGCTATTGTTCATGAACTCCCCAGTTTGTGATATATTCTTGTAGCCTCAAAGGGTTGAGACAGAAAATTGGTTCCAAGAAATGGGAATACTGCTTTAACAAATCTTTAGAAAATTTGAGTGTGAGCTTAAAACTGGGTAAATGGCAAAAGCTGAGGAAGTTTTGAGATACACAACAGAAGAAGCTTGCATTATTATAAAAGGAACTTTAAAGATGATTCTGGGAGCAGATAAGAAAGGAAAGATAAGAGCTTCCAGGAAAACCTCAGTTTTCTTAGAGAACCTCCGTGGTCACAGACAGAATGTTGGTAGGAGTCAGATGGCAAAGGCGATTTGATCAGTTCTCAACTAGATACTAGGAGCATGCTGAAGGGCAAAGGATGAGGGTTGTCCTTCCTGTAAGGGGCACCAAGCTTCTGCGAAAGCTGCCAGAGCAGACCAAGACCTGGCCTCCCCACAGTTTATCCTGTTTGTCGAATGTCCATTATTTTAATGCAAAAAATGAGGGATATGAGTGCTAGAAAGAGAGGGATTTTGAAAGGTATAAAAGAAGAACTAACCTAAGTCCAGATTTGGGGGCAGTGAAGAATTCCATCAAGAAGTGCCATTTGAAGTATTTTTATAAGTCCTGGGAATAAGACAGTAAGTAAAGAAGACAAAGCCACCTTCCTTTACAGCATTCTTTCAGTGAAAGGAGGGATGCAATGCCCAGAGAAGCAACTCTATGCAGCAGGGCAATTGGCAGTAATTCACTTGGCGGTAAAGCAGAGGCAGTGATGTGGAGATCCGTAGGGTAGAATCTAGGTTTGCTTCACAGCCTCAGTGGTGAAGCAAGCCTCACTGGTAAGGTCACAGTTGAAGAGGAAGAGAAGAAATCTTCCATTCCTAAGAGAATATGCAAGCAGTGATCTGATCAGGACGGTAGGGAGACTTCAAGGAGTATGGCTAAGCTGAGCGAGAGAAGGAGAACAGCAGGAGATGCAACCAGAGAGAAGGAGGAGCTGTAGGGACCGCTGTCAGGGATGTAGCTTTAATCCGAGTGAAGTGAACACATTCAGGGGAGCAAGAAAAGGCATGCGGTGAACTGCAGTGTTGAGAATATGGAAGGAGAGACCGCAGCCAGGGTGTATTTAGAAGGCTGTCTCAGGGATCCAAGAGCGAGCTGGGAGCCGGCCTGGGCGTGGCTGTGGGTGGTGAGTGGAGAGAGTTTCTGGAGCTAGCAGGAGTTGATTGCTGATGAATTATTGTAGAATAAGACAGGAGGAGAGAGAATGCATAGAAACACACACATGTATGTATAACACAAATAAAGAGCAAAACAGGAAGATAAATAAGAAGCAGGGAGTTCAAATCCTTCCACAAGTTACATGTTCCCCTGTTTAAAAATATTTCAATGTATTTGATAATATTTTAATATATAACTAACATTTTTTTAGTTAATTGAAAAAATTGTATTCGTATGTTTCTCTCTGTAACCATCATTTTGGTTTATGTCTTCTACTACGTAAGTTCTTTGAGATAACGGTAGATAATGTAATGGTTATTCTCTGATCATCTTATTACAAAATATGTTATCTTTTCATAAAATATAAAGGAAAAAAGAATATCTGTAGGTTTTGGCTTGAGCAACTAGAAGGAGGAAGTGATGAGTTTTTTAAAGTGGGGGCTTTTAGGACTTCATTTTTATTTGTTCATTGATTGATTGATTGATTGATTGATTGATTGATTTGTACTGGAAATTGAACTCCAGATTTCATGCTTGCCAGGCAAGCCCCATGCTGCAGAACTATGTCCCTAGCCCTAGGAGTTCACTTGTTAATAACAAGTCTCAAATTTAAGACTAAATGAATCATTCCTGGCCCTTGCACAGTAGGATGACTAGTAAGGCTGCCTTGGCAGGCAAGCCAAGCAGGGAGTTCTGTATTCCTCAAGAGCCAATGGGAGAAGGTAACACTGGTCATTGCATATCAGTCCTTCATCCTTCCCCCCCTGGACCTGATGTGCTGTGGGACAGCCGAGACCTCAAGGAGAGACCGACTGACAGGCTCAACAATGCATGTGTATTAGGTCGAAAGGGGACAGGACTTGTCCCCCCTTCATTCCTGGTAGCTCCAAAACAGCACTGTGCAGGCAGACACTTTGATTTTACTGGGGGAGTGGGGTGGGACTCTGACACAGATAGAAACCACGTCGATACAGACACAAAGAGAACTCTTGAAGAAAACATATTGTGAGGTTTGGCAAACTGTGAATACTGGCAAAGAGATATTCATTAGGTTATCTTGCACTCAGTACTGCTTTTTATTCTCTGGAAAATAAATTTTGTGTTTGTTTGTTTTGTGATACTGGGGATTGAACTCAGGACCCTGCACTAGCCATGCAAGTGCTTCTTCTACTGAGCTATTTCCCCAGCCCTGACAAAAAAATTTTAAATGGAACATTCTTTAACCACAGATGTTTTCAGATGCTCGTCATATATATCCATGTATATTCATATTTACATGCATATATCATATTTAGTCTTTTGAAATGAGACAAAGCCTACTCTAACTACACTTAAAAAATCAAGTAGCAGTGGATTATTTTCTTGTCAGTTCTCCATTTTAATTTTTTTCATGTTAATTGGGCCCCAGAAATGTGCCAATCTTATTTCCTTAATTTCATATAAAAACGTATTTATAAGCAACAGCCTTCATCTGCACATCATTTTTTTGGTGCCCAACATTTTAATTTCTATACCTATTTTCATTTATTGTTCCCCAAGTATCTCTATCCCAAAAATTTCGATGCACTTCATTTGTTTGGCCATTAGCTCCATAGTCAAGAACTGCACCTGTTTCTTACTCTGCCTCTCTCTTACTCAGAGTATGTTTTTTTGCTATGTTGGATTCTATGTTTACCTTCAGAAGAATATCTGAACCCTTGCTTTACCATCTCAAACCATCATTTCTGACAGCCCACTTTTCAGGAAGGATCCACTAAAATGATTATCTCTGGAAAGGACAACTATTTATTAAAATAGCAGCCTTAACTATCCTTGGCCCTTGCTGTACAGTTAGCTTCTTGTTGCTGTGGTACGATGCTTCACTGCCATGAATTGAAGGACAGGAGATTTAATTTGGCTCAGATTTTTAGGGGATTCATCTCATGGTCAGTTAGTTCCATTTCAGAAATATTGTAGCAGAAGAACTTTGTGGGGCAAATCTACATAGCTCACGGCAGCTTAGAACAGCAGGGAACAGTGGTAGAGACGGCCAGGAGGAGGAATGCCATCCAAGACTACACACGAAGACCTTTACAGATACATCTAGGAGTGTGGCTTCCTATTCTGTTAAGTACTTCTCAATCTAGTGAGGGTGATGCACAAAACATGAATGGTCACAATCCATTTGCTACAATCCACACACCTTGTACGATACTTAATCTTCAAATAAAAAATGAGAAAGTTCATAATTCTGCCTAACATAATACAACTGTCTTATCTACAACCAGAAATGCAGTAATTCCTTCCCCAAATTCTCAACACTTCTACTATTTTTTTTTTTTTCCAGAACTGGGGATTGTACTCAGGCCCTTGTGCTTGCCAAGGAAGCACTTATTTCACTGAGCCATCTCCCTGGCCCCATTTCTAATACTTTTTAAAAGTCCAAGTCTCTCCAGAGACTCAGGGCAAACTTTTACCTGTGAATGTCTTCTATGAAGATCAAAAACACAGGCCCAGCTCCCAGGGCATTGAGACCATGACTGAAAGTGGACGTGGTGGTGTGCACCTGGAATCCCAGCACTTGGGAGGCTGAAAAAGGAGGATCACTATGAGTCCAATCTGTATGGTGAGACGTTGTACACCGTACATTAAATACATAAAGAAGATGGAAAAAAAAACAAAAAAGGAAATCTCAAGGTACCATGAGATAGAATAAACATTCTCATTCTGAAGGGGAAGACAAGGAAGACAAAATTAGAATGGGACCAAAAGAAGACTGAAACCTGTCAGGTGAAACATAAAGTGCTGTGTCTCCACATTTGGCGTCTGGGGCACGTGGTGGTGAGGAGCGAGCTCCAGAAGGCTTGGGTGGCCCCACCTCTGTCCCTGCACTGGTTGCAGCCCACAAGGCCATGTGCTGGTTCCACTCAGAACCTGCAGGTCTCCGCAGTAGATGATCTGCAGTCCTGGCACGTCCACATTCCTAGGGTCTCTGCTGCACTTTCGGCTTTGCTTTCACAGCTTTGTGGATTGCCCTCTTAGGGGCTTCTTGTCTAATCTCCCAGGCTTTCCTCTGTAATCCAGTTGTGTCCGCACAACTTGTCTATTCTGCATGCTGTTAAAACCAGCATCATTTGGATGACACTGCTATCTCTGGAGGCACTAGCCTCAACCCCTTGTGCTACTGCTGTAGCAGCTTCTGACTGCCAAGAAGTATGAGACTGGAGAAATAAATCCCAAGAAACCAGTTGTCTAAGAGGCCCTTCTTGAGCCAGGGTTCCAGGTCCTGTCTTTCTTTAGATGAAAAACAATTGCTTTTGTATCCTTGAGTCTGCAGTGGGCTGGGCTTTGCTGATGGCATGAGATCCTCTCAAGGCACTATCTTCTCTTCTCCATAAAAGCACTTACATTGTCTCCTCAACAGCCACACCTACTTTGTCACACGCATGATTCTCTCTGGGACAAGATTTAAATTTTTCAAAAATTTTTGGTTTTCCATTTGCCCCCAGTTCTCATTATAAATGTGATAAAAGCAGCCAGCAGTACTCATGCCACAGCCTGAATATTAGGCTGGCTTGAAATTTCCTCCATCAGACTAATCAGTCTCTTGTCCTTAAACTCAGCCTTCTGTGAAGTTTGAGGGCCAATCCAAAATTTCCTGCCAGAATGTACGATGCATGACCTCTAATCCGAATGTTAATAGAGTCTTTGATCCTGACTGAAACTTCCTGAGCCAGGCTTTTACTCTGCGTCGCTGTGAGCACTTGTGTCTTCTCTGCTCTGACTGTAATCACCCATCCAACTATACTCACTGTGTTCTCAGGCTTCTCTAGCTCATACTTCCTAATCTTTCCAAACTCCTACAAATCAGTTCCAAAGCCTATAAATAGATGGCTAGTTACAGTCAAGATAATAATGTCACTCCTGGTACCAGTTTCTTATATTAGTCATTGTCTCGTTGCTGGAACATCCAGGCTTAAAGGAGAGGCTAAATGTGGCTCCTGTTTTAAGGAGACTTGGTCCATCCTTCCTTAGGTCCAAGTCAGAAGCATCGTGAGGAAGGGCCCTGGAGTAGCAAAGCTGCTTGGTTCATTCCAGCTCGGAAGCAGAGCAGGGCAACAGAGCTGGAGAGGAATGGGCAAGGACCCATATATGGACCCACACTGCTCACCGAGACACAGCCAGGCATGTTTTACTGATATACCAAGCTGTTCTTAATCCAACGAAGCTTGGGGTTGATATAGTAGAATTAGCAGTTGTACTTCTTTTATCTATAGCACTTACTTTGGAAGTGTTCTCTGTCCTGAAACACACACACACACACACGCACACACGCACGCACACGCACGCACCCATGCGCGCGCGCACACACACACACACACACACACGCGCGCGCACACACAATATATTTCGTTTCTAACATTTTCCCAAATTTGTCTCTTTGAAATATATATATATTTTTCAATCAATCTGTTGAATACTATAGAGGGGGACATTTGACAGCATCATGGCCACAGAGTAGCTTTTTCAAGGATTTGTGGGCCATGCTTTGGGAATATAATCACCAGGGAAGCTAGCACCTGGATCGCCTAGCTTCTGTGGGATGGTGGGATGGCAGGAGCATAGGAGCCTAACGTTAGGAGGACTCTTACTCCAATTGGCAAAGCCGTCTCCCGCCATAAAGGCAAAATATGGGTGGCAAACTGCTGCCAATTGTTTTCATCTGTAGACTAGTTATTATTTATCTTGAAATCATGTACAATGGAACGTGTCTGCTCGACTCCATAGCTGGGAGATTTCATTCACTCTTTGTTAAAAACGCCTTAGCATACTGTCTGTGATGTGTATCACATTCTTGTCTATTGTTTACTCATTAGTAAAGTGGTGTCTTTCTGCACCTTTATGAAAGGCATTTCTATGTCCCCAGAGAATTTTGTTTCTAACATTTTCCCAAATTTGTCTCTAAGGTTAACATCCCCCTTGTATTTAGATTCTGTTACATATGAATTGTGAAGGTTGATGACATTACCTTATCTTAATAGTACAAATTAAGCTTTCTATTTCTTGTGCAAAAATCATTGGTGAATATCTTATGTTTATATAAATATAGTTCATGGCAGAATACAATTCATAATTTGGTTTATATGTTCAAGAAATCTAGAATCTTTAATTGCTACTCCCATCAATTTACTGTATTCACACCTTTCATTTTCCAAGTTCGATTTTCAGCTAATTTTTCAGTCAGTTCACACCTGCACTTGGGCACCTCCTCTCTTCTCTACTCTGGCCCACTGGCTCCGTTCATCTGCGATGTGGCCGGTGACCATAGGTACTTCTTATCTGTTTCTAGTTCCCTCTGGCTACCATGTCTTCTCTTCTGATTTTTCTTCTCCTTTTGTTAGGGGTGCTAGTGGTGGTAGTGGTTTACATCTTTAATAATATTCTAACTAATTGCATCTGGAAGGTGAGTTTTCTGAGTCTTTTCATGTCTAAGAATATATTTAATTTAACCTAATGCTTATTTTATATTTTTGTTGCAGGATTACAGATTTAAATTAGTTTTCTTTTAGATTATTGAAAGCATTCTTTATCATCTTGCAACCAGTGCTTGAGTGGTGCAACTATTTTCCCTTGCAGTTATCTCTTAGTTTTGGAGAAGGGTTTCTGACCTTTTAACAATTATTTGGGTTCTGAACATCTCCTTTTGATTTAGTAGCAACGTTCCTTTTCCCCTATTTATTTGATGGGTTTCAATTATATCTCTTTCATCTTGGAGACTAGTTTTTCATATTTCAGCTTTAGAAAGTGCTTTGTTTATGTGTGTGTGTCGGGTCTGGATGATATTCTATCCAATATTTTCTTTCATCTCCTTTTGGAACTATTATTATTTTACTGGGCCTCTTAGATATATCAATCTTGAATCTTAAGTATTCTCAACTGCATCTCTTTTGCATGCCATATAATAATTTATTTACTTGGTCTTCTAACTTTTGCATGGAATATTCAGTTTTGGAAAATAGATTTTAAGATTGGAATTTTAGTAATTTTTATAAATTTCTTTTATAAATTTAACTTCCTTTTATAAATATTTATAAAAATTTCCTTTTATAAGTATAACTTCCTTTTCTCATTTCATGGATTTTCTCAGTCATTTCAGGATACTAGAGTCTGTGAAGTTCTTTTTCCTCTGTTATTTCTTTTTTTTCTGTCCAACTTGCGCTTCTCTATTTTGTGGGATTTTTGGAAAGGTGAAGAGTTCCAATGCTACTCGCTTTTAAAAGTAACACATTGGGAGCTCTTGGTACAAAGGGGAGATTCATCAAAAGGCAGCCTGCACTTCAGATGTTATGGGGAAAAGCAACTATCAAGGAAGATACTGTTAAACGCTGGGGGTTGTGTTCTCCCTCTGCAGTCTTTCCAATTCCCAGAAGAAAAGAGGATCCACAGTGTGGTGAGTGTTCCAGCTGCTCAGGTTGATGAATGGCAGCAGCGGGAGCAATGGGAACGCAGGCGACAGGTAACCTCAGATATGGCACTGTTTTGGAATTCTGTGTATCTCTCTACCGGCCTCTGCATCTTGTCTGCCCTGCTGAGGCTCTCTCAGTTTACGCTGTAATGTCTCTGTGTGCTCCCCTGTCCCAGCGATCTCTTCTCCATGTGCTGTCTCTTTTCTAGAGAAATACTGAAATCCCTTATCGTACTAGCAATAGCCATTCCCCACCACTTTCCATTGTTGTGGCATTACATTAGTCTTATTTTTTCTAATTTTAATAGTTCACCAGAAAAGAATATAAATGATCCAACTGGTCTTTGATTTTTAAATATACATTTCTATAAATCTTTTCTTTATAGTTTCAACAGAAATGAGGATCACAATTTAAATCATCTTTCCCTCTAACAAGAAAATATTGTACCCTGTAAAGAAATAACAACAGAAAATATTTGCTGCACAATAAACTATGTACTGCTCAGGTTAAGACTGATGATACAATTGATTTTTAAGGAATTTTAAAATGTACCTGGTTTCCTGACTTCTTCAGAATAAAAATAATTTTTTCTTGCGTTTTATACTTACACTTATTTCTGCTTTTCTAAACACTCAAGTTTTTGTTGCAACTGCTCAAAGGTGGAGATTGTGTCATTTATTTGTACATCACCAGTGTCCATTGCGTTCTAATTGTTAGGCGTTTACTGTACAACACTTTTCTTTGTTGCAGGAGCAGCAGCCTCCAACAGCTCATGGTTTTCATTACATCAAGTTTGGTCACCCAGAGTGATCGACCTACACAGCGCCAGGGAACCTTTTAGAGCTTTCAGTGATAACAAACAGCACTTTGTGGCATGCATGTCATAGGTTTGCCACCGCAGATGTAGACTGTCTAGCTTTGTATGAGTGAGCTCATGATGTTTGCACAGTAACAAAATTGTCTGAAGATACACTTCTTTAAACATAGTCTTCTTCCTGTGATCAATGAATTTATACAATTCATGAAAAAAAAAGGCTGAATGTTTGCTGAAGCAAACATCTGTTTTCCAAGTTTATTGGAATTTGTATCTCTACTATTGGATCGAAATTATCTATTGAGTGAGATGACATAAACTAATGACAAGTGAATCACCTGAAAGAGAACAGTTTTACTTCACTAAACGAGAGTGGAGCACCTCCAGTGCTCTTCCTGTCAGTTCAGCTGAAACCTTAGCTGTCTCAAAAGCCAAGCATTGTCCCCGATTTTATTGGCTTTCTGTTGTTTTCCGTGGCCACCGTTCCCCTTGCTCTAGCCTCTATCTCTTTGATTTCATTCTTCTTTTCATCTTTATTAACATGCTTTGTTGACATGTATGTCAGTAAATATTAAGCTTATTTTTAACATTGATCGCTTTGTTCTGTAAATCCCTCCAGTGGACCCACTGCTAGCATTGTCTTTAATCTGCTTCTTTGTCCTTTTCTCTGGTCTGTGATATTCAGCTTTTAATTGCTAAGAGGTTATTTATATTCAGGAAATACAGACCTAAGAAATTCAAGCCAAAGCCTGCCCTGTAGGAAATACACAGTCAAATCTGGTTACATAGATTAATGGAGACACATCATTAAAGGATTAGCACAAGCAGCATGGTTTTTAAAGTCATTTATTTTCAAGTATTCTTTATCTTAATTTTTAAAGTTGAACTGAGAGTATTTAATAAGGATAGAAGAATACAGTCATCTTGATTTTTCTGTCCCAAATAATCTAAAAGAGGAGACAAACATATTGACAGAAAAACGACATTATCGACGTGAAAGCCATCAATGAGTGCAGTTTGGGTCATGCCCAAACTCACTCTCATACACATTCTTTTAAAAAAGCCAAAGAAACCTGAAAGATACTAAACATAGTTCCTAAAACACAAAGTTCTGGAAAAATTTTGAAAACACACAAACCTATACAAACATTTTGTAGGCAGCAGGCCATGTACTCACCTCAAGGGCTAAATTCTGAAGCTAGAATCTCTTAGCAGTGGATTGTTTTGAAGACTAAAGTCCAAACAAAATTTATTGACAAAGGATGGAAAATAACAAGCCCAAATGGAAGCTGTTCAGTTCACTCAGTACACTTAATTATTCTTCAGTCCCTAACAAATAAGCACAAATTGTCCCTAAGAGGTAAGGATACCCTAGCAATTCGCTGTTTGCAATTTACAATTCAAATATCAAGGTGACAGCAAAAATGACATCTGCCCATAAATGATGCTGTAGCCTCCCTGTTCACTGAAAATGTCAGATCCAGAAGGAATCAATTTCATATATTAAGATATCATTAAAAAGTCCAAGTCAAACATCTGTTTAAAGATAATAAATAAAAAAACAGCATAATAATGAGTATTCTAACAAGCTTATCGTACATTTATTTGTGCTTTGGGGACTGCTTTGGTTCTCCTGCTTCACATGACCTTTTATGCTCTCTCTCTCTTTTTTTTTTTTTGGTGGAACCAGGGATAGAATTCAGGTCCTTGTACTTGCCAAGAAAGTGCTTATTCCACTGAGCCATCTCCCTAGCCCCTCTTATTTGAACTTTGGGAAGACTAGAAGTGAACAGGCAGGGTCAGGCCACACCACAGTGTTCTTGCCAGCCTGTTTTTCTGCAGGATGGCACTTGGCAGTGGTGTTCACTTTATTTTGATCACAATTTATAAAAGCACTCATTGAAGAGGCCTTCTAGAGCTGCTTCAAAAATTGGCAAGACCGACAAGATTAATGTATTTAAGCCAGGAGAGTATTTGAAGGGAGTTAATGATGATGTATTTTTTCCTGTGGGGAATTTTCAAATTTAAACATTCACCATGTATGTTGATCACTCTGCTGCTCTAATAAATCAGAGATATCATAAAAAATAAATGAAGATCAATCTTAGTACAATTAATATCTGTCAATAATTATGATGAAAGAAGAAAGCAGTCTTAAAGGGATTAAAATGTGAACTTACTTAAATAGATAATTAAGAAATGAAAATAAAGAAAACACAAAGATGAAAATTAGAAGAAAAAGTAAAATAATTTGAGGGCCAGCTAAACAACTCAGTGGATTAAAGCACCTGCCTAGGCAGCTGCAGCAGCTGGGGTTCGATATCCAGCGTGCTATGCTGGGCCCCAGCCCCAGTGATGCATGCTTTCAATCCCAGCTCTTGGGAGGCTGAACGCAGGCAGATCACTAGGAGTCCGATCTACATAATGCAACCCCGTAGACCTTGTAGGCCCTGTAGACCCTTTACTAAATAAAAAAAAAGAAGAAAAAGAAAAAAATTGAAAAAGAACGAAAATAGCAAGTGATGATAAAAATAAAAATCTTAGAAAATAAAAGCTAGTAGAAATAACAAAAGGCTGTGTAGTTATAACATACATTTGAAAAAAATTAATAAAAAAGGATGGAAGTAAAATTTACTCCAGAAAAGACAATGACTAATTTTAGAGCGCATCTTATATTGAGGAGGACAATTCAGCACATAGCAAGTGTTTGCATAATATAAAAAATAGAAAATATTTAGATTATGATGCATTCTAGAAAATGGATTAAACATAAAGGCAAAATCTCCTACTCACATTCAGGCAGAATTATCTTGTAACCATGGAAGAGGATTGGATAGGTCTCACATTTCTTTTCAGGAATTCTAAGCATGTAGTTTTCATGAAAAGAGAGTATAATCCAATGTGCCTTTGTTTTTAATACCAATTTTATTTAATATTGTTCAATAAAATACAGCCATTTGTACATGTAGTTATGTGTGTCACTGACATGCTGATCAACATATAGAACATTGGTTTCAGACCAAAGTTTCCTTCCAATCCTTTGCAAATATTCCTCCCGAGCCTCAGGCAATCACTATCTGATTTCCACAAGTATAGATCACACCCAAGAATTAAAAATGTATGGAATCACACACTGTGCAAACTTCTGTTGTTGTATTCTCCACTTTTGAGACTTCACTTAGGTGCCCAGTAAGTCTACCATATGAGTACACTTTTTAGGTGTTTTCCCATGGATGGACGCTTGTGCTGTTCGCAGGCTTTTGCTGTTATGCAAACACTAACATGAGCAGCTGACATTTGACAAGGTTTCACCTCATCTGTAGTGTAAAAGTTCAGGTGAGGAATATCTGGATCACATAGTGAATGGATATTTATTTTTATTTAAAAATGAGCACGCTTTTCATAAATATAGACCATTTTACTCTCCCATCTCAATATATGAGAGACTTCTATTCCCATAGTTACGGTATTGTCATTGAAGTAACCTAACAAACATATGCTAATATCTCATAAAATCTTCATTCTGTGATATATAACATCCTGCACTTTATACTAGCTTATAACTTTTGGAATAACTGATCATATTAGGATGAAGAAATGTTATTGTAAAGTTTATTATAAATTTCTTTTGTCATATCATTGAAAATTAAAACAAAGGTAGAAATAACAATTCATCCCTTAAAAAACCAAAAAATAAAGTCTAAATTATTCTGTGACTGAAAATCTGAAGTACTTATAAACGTTATAACTTAAAATTAAAAGCTTCAGTCTGGGCAATTTGCAAAGTGGAGCTAGGAGAAAAATCCAAGGCTCTTCACTTCCATAGAGCTACACAGAAAAAAGGTCAGGTTTAGAGAATATTTTCTGCACAAAGAATATTGGTGCAGAAAGGTAGTGTAATATGCATTGATTAAAACCTTACTTTTTTTTTCAGATTTCACTATAAGCAGAGGGTGTACTTCTGAAATAATTAAAAACAAGATGGAGAACGTCAAAGCTATATTCTAATAGTGACATTGTATTCCTGACCCAACTTCTTAGTTGGCAGAGTACATACAAGACAATTTAACTTCTCTAAGATTTTAGCTTTACTGGATCTTTTTGCTTAAAGCTGTTCTTGTGAACAAGTACCATACTAATTATTTAGATGTATTTTCAAGTCTATTAATTACTTATATGTTTGGCAAAATAATTACCATTTGGAGATAAAAAGCATTTTGTACCAGGCTCATACTGTCTGTACTTTTCTAAAAACTTCAGTTCTTTTCTGAGATCATAGGTCATAATCTCATTCTATGACTCACAGCACTTTAAGCATCTATTTGCAAATGGCATTGTACTTGGTACTATTGAGAATAAGTTAAAACTTAAATGGATCTTGCCTTTGAAGATTCTAAAATATAAGACAGAACAATAACCTACATAGACGTTGTTAGAAATGTAAGAGGTTTACAGACTGTTCAAATATGAAAAAAGTCTCTTTCTCTTAAAATAAAGTGCAGGTTTTCAGAACATTAGACTATGAGCCTAAAGCTTCAAAGTACTGTAAGACAGTAAAAGGTTTAGAAAGCTTGTGTTCTTGAATGTAAGCAAATTGGACTTGCCTGGAATTTTTTTTTTTTTTTTGCTTCAACAGTGTCCTAAACTATTTCAATCAGTGGCAGATCTAGACAGCTATTCATTAGCTCTTCTGAAGAGTGCAAAGGTTTCTCAAGATATGATTAGTAGGTGGAATATACCTATTATGGTCACTGAGCATGTAGGTGTAACTCTAGGGAGCTGCCCAACTCCAGAGCTGTGTTTATTTCTTCCAGCCCTGCCAAGCCAATCTCTCTTCATGCTATCAGCAAATTACCACTTGTGCCTTGCTCTGTATTTTACTAAATTTGATAATAAGACTATTTCAATTCCAGCTAGGATTGTTGAAGATTACTTACTAATATTATTTCCTGAAAAAAAACTTGATATTTTTAATAACACTATTTTTTTTGTACTTGAGTAATTAAGAAAAATGATTCAGACAGAATTCTCTTCTATGTTTGAGTTTAAAAATGCATAACAGACAACTGAATTTCCTCAAGATTGATTAGAAAAGACACAAACAAAGCTTATTAATTACTTCCCTCCTTTTTTTCCAAATCGTAATCTTGTATATGGAAGTAGTTTCTTAAATAGTAATTTTATTTAGATGTCCATTTTCCTTACCAAGATTTTAAATTATCTGAGTTTAGCCTACTTTCGTGAAATAATCTATAGTCTTTCAGAAAACTCTGGGCAAGGTCATCCACAGGTCAGCTGTTACTGTGAAGAAAAGGCTGATATGCTAAAGGTCAGGATATCCTGCAATAGAAATGAATATAAACATGCACCTTAAAATAGAGCAGGGGATTAAATATTATTTTTTCTAGATACCCACGTATGTTTTAGACCACCTGCCATGATGCTTCTATAGATGTAAAATATGGAATGAAAAGATGTAGTGTTAAAAAGAAAATGTTTTAGTAGCTTGCTATTTTTTTGATTATACCAGAGATTCTGAAAAAAATGATTTGAATTGTTTGTTCGTTTATTTATTTACTTGTATTTTACTGCTAATAAAGGGATACCTAAGTCCCAAGGACTCAGATTTGTGGGATGTTATCAAATAGAAGGTTAAGTTTATAGCAATAGACTGGAAGAGCAACAAGTCATGTTTCCCTAGAAAATGAAGTCCCTTGCTTCCATCTTTACCTGACCTTTACTTCAACCTTATTTACTGAGCTATGCAGAGCTGTCTATGTAGGAGCAGATGTTCCCTCAGTTGATCAAAGGAATGTGACTGAGTTTGGGCTGAGGGGCCAACGTGTCTCATTGCAGCACGCAGGCAAAAGTTGCCCTGCCACCCACTGATGGCAGAAATGGAGGCTTGAGGAAGACCCTATGAAATCTCAGGGCTGAGACATGAGGAAACATCTCAGCTGAGGCCATGAGACTCAAAAAAGACTTATACCCTCGTAGCAGTAAGGTGCCAGCTTTGCACACATCAATTTCTCTGCTACGTCTTTAACTGAGGAGCTTCAGTGCCTGATGCAAGATCGCTCTGTTTGTTCTTAAACTCTATGCCTGCCAACCCTCTCTCCCCATGCACTCTGCCCTAAACCTCACCCTCCTGCCTGACTGATACCATTGAAAGTTGTGAGCGCTGAAACAATGGGCCCTTTGTTCTGTTGAGATTATTGGATCATCCCTGAGCCTCGGAACTGCACATCCTTCTTTCTTTGTCTTATTTTTCATTCATATCCTATACCGACAGGCAGGAGACTTATACCCTCCATGGAGAGTTTGGTAAGAGCCGGTAATGATTACAATGTCAGATCTTGGACTTGAGATAAAGTAAGATGTACATGCCTAATGCAATGATATCACACCCCAAAAATCAATACTAGTTTTTGGTGGAAGGTGTAAAAAGGAAAACTTACTTGAATAATCTATGCTCCTCTAAAGTTCACCCCTACTTGACAAAACTTTTACCTTTTAATTTTTTGGAAATGTTTATGTATTTGTTTGATGCAGGGTCTTGTGATGCAATTCAGACTTGTAGTGATCCTCTATTCTTAATCTCCCCACTGCTGGGATAACAAGCATGTGCCACAATGCCCAATTTTAACTTTTATCTTTTAATATTGAATTTCCCTTATGAGATTTTCCTGGGTATCACACAGGCACTTTGACATAGATTTCTTGAAGGATGCACAAAAGAAGCTGGGTTGGCGTCCCACACCTATAATCCTAGCACTGTGGGAGCTGAGGTAGAGGAACTGCAAGCTTACATGCAGTCTGTACAGTTTAATTACTCAGTGACAGCCTGTTTCAAAACAGTTATAAAAAAAGTTAAAAAAGAAAAAGGCTGGAGATGCAATTCAGAATTAAATTACCCTGAAAGAAAGAAAGAAAAAAAAGGAAAAGATAAAGGCAAAGAAAAAAAAGGAGGGAGGGAGGAAGGGGGAGAAACACCTATGAAATGATGACAAAAATTAATGAATACATGGTCGAACCTTTACTACATGTAGAAGCCACAGGGACAGAGGTGGGGCTCTTAGGCCCATCAGTTGCTAGTGGCTAACTTGTGGATGTATTAGTGCACGTTTAATATGCAGTACTTTTGTGCAAACTTGGCTTTGAGGTGAAAAAAAATCATTTATATATAATTAGCTCTACAATTAGTCAACTTAAAGTTATGTCAGGTACTAAAGAAAAAATGGTTATCTATAATACCTGAATGACTAATAGCTAATTTTCTCATATTAACAAACGTTAAAAGCTATGTATAATAAAAGTAATTTGTTCAATTTAATTTAGTATTGTTTATATTTACTGAAAAAAGCTTTGAATCATGAATTTAAAATTTTTTATTACATGGCTAATTTGCATTGATGTACATTTGTAATTTATATATATTTTATACAATTTTAAATACATTAATTACATTAAATGCTACTCAGAAAATATAGGTAAAAATTATTAGCTTTTAAAAATTTACTTGAAAATTGTAGTTAAACATTTTTCACAAAAAATAAACATTTTTCACTGTGCTTTGAATGAAACATGTAATCTTTGTATTTATTTCTTTTATATGTAAAACCAACACACACACACACACGTATATATATAATTTGTCTATGACAATGTGATTTCATAGTGGGAAATTAAGAGGAAATGTTTCTATGAAGGTCATAATGCAAAACAATGTTGGGACACAAATCAGAGCCTGGACTTTATGACTTCCAGGCACAGAGAGGTTATTACACAATGAGTACTATTGGGCCAGCATTAATAAGGGTGACATCAGATTCCTTGTTAAAGAACCAAGCTAGGTATTCAATGGGAAGAATATGTTATGTTGAGTTCTAGCAAAAATAGGAAGCATCAATGACAATTTCTAGATAAACTCAGTAATGTTGAATAAACATGTGCAAATGTTACTGTGTCTGGCTTTAACCTCTGCATGTTCCTGACTCCAAAATGTGCTCATTCTGGTCTCCTTTTCTAAATTCATGTTAATCTTAGAGACTTTGATGCCTCAGGGCAGACTTTAGACTGAGCTCTTACTAATTTTTGTTCTATCACCTTCTCCCCTTGCTCTGCCCCTTAAACCCCCCTCAGGATCCCTCTAGACCCAGCCCTGGCCCAGCATACAGGCCTGCTGTGAAACTCTACAGCTGAAGTCCTTGCAGAGAAGCTAGGGGCCAGAACCACCCAGCTAATCCAGGAGGCACAGCAGGTTCACTTCCAAGGGATGCAGCAGGAAGAAGCTGAGCACAGCAGCCAGACCCAGGCCAGGCACATGGGGATGAGTTCAAACTTCATACATCTGGACCCAGTAAGCTGAGACTCTTTGCTAGCCCCAGGTCCATGAGAGCATCCTCTCTTTCTTGACTAAGAGAGAGAGCAAAAGATAACCAGGGTGAACTAGCCTGCTTGGAAGACCCAGGTATGTCAAGGGGAGGTGATCAGACAGAACTTATGGAAACTAACTGAAATACAAATTCCCAATTTAATATCTGATTAGCTACATAGGCATAATGCTTTCTCTTACTGTCTAAAATACAAACCCATTAGTTAACAAAACTTTGTCAACTGCTACATCTCACTACCCATTATTAGTGTCCCTAATTGTAGGTCTGTAAATACAAAACTGTAACTGCCTTAACCACATAATTTCTCTTGGGTAAGAATTTTGGTAGGTGGTAAGGATATAACTGCACCAAAGCTCTACACCAAAGGACAGAGGGCAGTGCTATACAAAAAAACAAAGAAAAGGAGCAAAACGCAATCTCAGGCTCCAAGCCCAGCCAGTACAAATGCAGGAGACACTAGCATAGAAGAAATTGGGGATTGCACAGCTGAAATCTCTGAATTAATAGCGTCTGAAGTAAAGAAACAACTGCAGAAAGGAATAGAGGAACTCAGACCAGAAATAATCTCTGAAGTAAAAAAAGAAAGGATACTTATAATGAAAGTATTAGTAACTGCTTCTAAAGGAGACACTGATAAAAAATAGCAAAGCAATGGAATCCTTGAATGAACAATATAGGAAAGAGATAGATTGCATGAAACAGACTTAAAGAGTTGTACAGGAACTTAAAATCTCAATCACAAGCTTCCTAAACTGTTTTAATGAAAGTGAAGATAGAGTTTCAGATCTTTAAGAAACCATTGTAGCTGGGGAAAAGGTAAGAAAAGATCTCTTAGAAAGAACTAGGATACAGGAAAAAATAATTCAACATCTGCAAGATGATGCAAAGATGAACAATGTGAGACTTAAATTCCCCTCAATCTCTATTTTGCAGCCACATTTTATTTATTGCCTTGCTTCAGAAGCTGGATGGTTGAGCTGCTTTCATTCTTTCCCTTTACTTCATTGCAAGATAAAATCCAGCAAAAATATATTTATTGTTGGAATAATTGGACTCAAACATTGCTACAATTTTTTAATGGATCCCTAAAAGAACCAGTTTGATTTCACTCCTTTCATATTTTATGTCCTTCTAGCCATGTTTAGCAGAGTTACTGGGTTGGAATTCAGGTAAGGTTCACTGTTTAAACCTTTCCAATTGTTTCTGAGTGCAAATAATAAAACTCCAAATTTTGAATTATACAGTAGAAGTTCATTGATGATTTTTGTCCTTAGTGTTAGCTCCAGAGTTATTTCTTCCAAATTTCCCTTCCTGGGCCTCAGGTAGATGTCAAATTGAAAGTTTTTTCAGTTACTTTCACAAGCCCAGTTCTTTGTTGTTTTAGGGTTTTGTGTAGTTGTTACCATTGCTTGGAATCTTCTTTCTTGCCACTCTTTTTGTGAAAGTATCTATTTTTGTCCTTAAAGTCCCAGTCAGAAAAATCTCTTCTTCATCTGGACCTTTTGAGATTATATTGTCAGTAGAGGATCCCACCTTCAAGGTCTGCTCTTATTTTCTTGAGATTTAAGTCAAGTAAAAAAATTCAACATGGTGTTTTAAAATTTATTTGTTTACTTTTGTCCATATGTCTCTTCCACTAAACTGTGAGGTTGGCAGCCACCAGAGCTGAAAATTGGTCACATGTGTGAGGGCAAGAGTAGGCATCAGTGCTCAAAGCAGTCAACCTACCTCAGTCCTAAGAGAAGCAGTCTACCTGGTTAACGTCAGCTGTCAGTCACTTGGCAATGTTGTATCAAGTGACACTAACTTCCCCCAAGGCATAAATAAATAGCACTACTGTTGTTGGGGGAGGAGGGCCATTTGCCAATGGAAAGGAATCACCACCTGACCCAGCTCTTATCTCCTTTCTATCTTTTCCTCATTCCTGCTGCCCTTTCTTCCAGGGTATACCATGAGACCGCTGCATCTTATACTGTGGGTTTTGTTTGAGCACTGTTCCTTTCTGTAGGTTGTTTTTAATCTCCAGTAGTAATAAATGGTTCCCACAGTAGGAAATTATAAGTAGTTATCAAGAAATATCCTCTCCAGGTAGGAACTGAAGGTTCAAATAATCCTATGTCCAGGGCTTTTGAAAGAGTTTAGAGGTATTTTTGTGAATTATCTCAGATGTCAGAAATATATCTATTTAAATTAAGCAGGTTTTGATTAATTCTTATTAAAATGTATGAGAACATCCTGTATGACTGAGACAAAAGTATAATGAACTCGTCAGATTTTCTTTCCTGAAAAATGTAGCCATGTTAAAAAGATAACATTATGCAACATTTATGTGATAAACTGTTATCATTTTAAAACTTTTAAAAATTAGTTTGTAGATTACCAAGTCATCTGAATTATGACTAAGTGGAATTTTATAAGTTTAAAATCTAAATGTATAATACCCTGAGTTAAAATTTAAGTTGCTTATCCTGAATGGTTAATTCAGTAACTTGGACATACTTGCGATGTACCATGGCAGTAAAACAGCAGAGACCGAGGTATCCTGCACTGCTACCATGAGGAAAGCTAGACCTGGGCAATGAATGCAGAGTGGTCAGAGGGGGAAGCCAGCCCCAGTGTCAGTGCCACCTCAAGGGTCAAAAGGGAAAGTGGCCCAATTTTTGGTTTGTCTTGCAGCTAAGCTCTTCTTCATATGGACATGGGAGCACTTTTAAGGACGTAAACTTACTATGACTGGGTTGAACAATTCCAGGAGGCCAAGTCAAGCAAAATAAATGCTAGAAAAATGCTCAAACTATGTTGGTATCTGCACTGTTATTTTTGTGGTAGTCTTGATTTTATGAAAACTATCATCAAATAGATGCTTTGAAATAGTTATTTTTGGTCCAGAAGAGCATATTTTACTGAAAACAATGAGAGAATATTTGACTAACTTAGAGATAATGATATAACTATTTGAATTAAAAAATCAATTAAATATCAGTATTGGAAATTTTCTTCAAACTTGAGCACTTGTGTACTAATTGGTCAAATATATAAACATCTAAATATTTTCTCATAAGTATTGCTTTAATAAGCATTGCCTGTATTCTATAATATAACTAATGGTTGTCTTGGTTTAAACAAAATCAGTTCAACCTTTGTTTATTTAAAAATATACATGATGTCATCAGTCAGTGACAACTAGAGGTGCAAGCTACTGGCATTTAAATATGAAAAGAAGCAGAATTGCAGGTTTTCCTTTTAATGTTAGAATTTGATGCTGAGCTTTAGGAAGATTTTTTTTTTAATCAAGGTAACATCATCAGGGTTAAAAAATCTCCAAAAGAAAGAAATTTAACTTTATAATGGATTATTTTATATTGGAAAACTATTTTAAAGTACCAGCTTTAGCCACTTATAGTAGAGATAACATATGTAGATGTATGAGAACATAAAATTTTCCTAAATTATTTTGATGTATTTAGTACAGGGTCTACAGGGTCTCACTACACAGATCAGACCCATAGTGATCCTCCTGTTTTCAGCCTTCAAGCCCTGGGATTCCAGATGTGCATCACCATGCCCAGTCTCAGTCACCATCTCAGTGTGCCCTGGGCTGGGATCAAACCCTGGTTGCTGAGCCAGCCTATGAGGTGCTTAGTCCACTGAGTTATCTGGTCGCCCTGAATACTTCTTAAATCTTCTTTAAACTGAGGAGTCTATCAGTGAAACTGAGGAATGCTGGTATTAAGAACATCAGACAGAATCTTACTTTGGAAATAAATTCACTGTGGACAGATGTCTAATATGGACATGATTGCAACCATCACTATTATTTTTCTCTTCTCTTCTCTTCTCTTCTCTTCTCTTCTCTTCTCTTCTCTTCTCTTCTCTTCTCTTCTCTTCTCTTCTCTTCTCTTCTCTTCTCTTCTCTTCTCTTCTCTTCTCTTCTCTTCTCTTCTCTTCTCCTCTCTTTTTCATACCAGGAATTGAATCTCATGCTTACCAGGCAGTCACTGCGGTGCTGAGCCATACCCCCAGCCCTTTGTTTTCCTTAAAAATCTTTTTAATTACAATTGACTGTAGCTTAGGCCCCCAAGCTTTTCATCATTGCCATTTTTTAGTCTGATTTTATCATGAAATCAACTTTTCAAAATCATATGTAGACTATTTTGTCTCTTGTCTATTTTTATTTTTCCCTACTGTCTCTGCAAAGGTTCATGAAGTTTTATCACATATAACTTATGCAAAATAAGTTGTTACTTTTGGATTTCTGACATTGTATTCTGTAACAGGTGTCTGATGTTTTATGCAGAGTGAGGGCAGTAACTACTCTCCCTCTAAAGGCAGGGGAATTTGTTCACAAACACAAACAAGGAAGATCCTCGGAGAAGATGGGACAGAGAATGGATCTGTCCATCAATCAGCCAATAACAAAATTTTCCAGAAGTCAGGTAAAGGCAAGAATGGCTCTGCAGGAACTTTGCCAACATCTTCATCCCAGACTTTTAGCTTTTGCACCTGTGAGAGAATAACTCTCTTTCATCAGTCATACCAGTTGGAGAAATTTGCATCCTAGTGAGCAAATACAACGGTTATGTTATTACATTTCAATTACATGAAATGAAATGGACTTTTCTGACAGTGGATTTCTAAGGAGTTATAAACTTATGTAAGTAAATAGTTCTAGATAATATTATATGAGGTTATCACTTTCTAAGTATGTAATTTGGATGAATTTTATGTAGGAATGAGACAAGTAGCCTTTCCAATTTTCAGGTCAGTTGTCAACTAGATTCATCCTTTATCTCGTTTAATAGCCTTATTACTAAAGTGGAGGACACAGGTTCTAAGTGGGGAAGAAAAGCATAGGGAGGCCGAGTCTCACTTTCTTTCACCGTCATCTGTTCCTCGTCCTTGTTTCCATGTTTGGCATTACTGGTAAAGCCCAATACTGGTAAAGATTCTGACTCATGTGCTTCTGGCCTGGTGACATAACTGCACAATAATTCAGTAACTGTAATGGTTGTTCTGCAGAATCTCCAATGATCATCAACATGAGGTTGGTTCTTCACCATCAACATACTGAGATAAAAATAGATTACCACCAGAGATGAGGATGGCGATACATGCTTGTTTTCCTAAGGGAAATGGTAAATAATTTAGAAGTAAATATTTTATTGTCTTTTAATATAAAGTACACCTTGAAGAAAAACTAATGCTTTTCAAATAAAAATAGCTGATACCCTACTGAGAATTTTTAAAGACAATACTGAAGCAATGTGTTCATTAGTTTGCAAAATTTGTATCATTATGAACAATCCTAAATTAACAGTGTACAATAATTTTAAATCTGGATCTTTATACTGTGCAGGTATTTCTTTATTTGGAAAGTTAGTGGGGTACTATTTTCTACAACTCTTATTGTTATGTTTCGATTCTTATTATGGAATGAGGATGGGAGGTAGAGGTGTGGGGAAAGAGCCTCGTGAATATGTTACCTACTATAATTCTTGGGCTTTAAAGCCTTGTTTCTTCGTTGGTGAGTGAAATAGAGGGCTTTGTGGTTTGTTTTGTTTCTATATTGAGAGAGAAAAAAATTGCCTTAAATGGCAAATTATTCCAAACTTTGTTTTTCTCAAAAACAGGATCTAAAGTAACATAATGAAGTGTGAAATAAAAGTTATTCTGCAATGTACTTTTTGCAAGATTGTCAAAACTATATTTTTGGTAATTATTTCTGACATGTAATTTTAATTTTATTTAAAATTTCTATTATGAATAAGTGAAATTTGATTAAACATTTAATCTAATTAGTACTAATAAGTATAGCTTTGATGTACACAGTCTGAAGATAGTTTTAATTTAAAGTACTGAATTCCCTTCACAGACATTTGATTAAAATTTAGATGGAAGGGATCACATTTTTAATCTCTTCCTATAAAAAATTAAAAGCCATATTTTAGTCAATAAATATCATTTACGTTTTCTAAAACTCTGTTTAACTGCATATGCTCATGAGGAGAGATATTTAAAGAGATTAAAAAAACGGTGAGTTAAAACATTTTAAAAAATTCTCTTAAGGAGATAAAGCCTAATTGTGCATGCATACCAAGATTCAATTATTCAATGTCTAAAACAAATGAAAATTTTTGTAAATTCATAGTAAAAGTAATAAACTGTAAATTGTTGTGTGAAGTGTCTGTTATTATGACCAAATTTTTGAGATACTTGAATTAAAAGAAGGAAGGTGTATTTTGTGTCCTTGGTTTGGAGGTTTTGGCTATGAGCAGATCTCCGCATTGCTTTTGGGCCTGTGGTGAGGTGAAGTAACAGACTAGGATCCTGTTGCAGTGGAAATTGCTCACTTCCTGGAAACCAGAAACCAGAGAGAAAACACAGGACTCAGGACCTAGTTTTGCTTTCCAGAGCCCTTTCCAGTGACCTAGCTTCTTCCTGCTGGGCTTCACATCTTCAAGGTTCAACTACCTCAAAGTAAGGCCACGTACTGTGGATCAACTTTTTAAATGCGGGTTGTTAGGGGACCCTTGTACAAACCTTCGTAGTTATATATTATTCCTTTTGGCTGATAGACAGTACGTACTACTGCTATATTTCTGTATAACATTACAAAATTGTTTTCCTTGCGGGAGGGAAAATTTAAGTAAAATATGTCTTTCAAAGGCACTCTTACAATCACAAAGATTGTGTCTCTGTAAACTTAGAGTATAAACAGTTGAAAGTGTATTTTCTGTTATGTTTACTTTAACCTTAGTCTTATCTATGTTCAGTGGACACATTTCATAAAGCAAGTTATGCAGGAAAATATATCTTTTAGCTACACACACACACACACACATACACCAACCAGCAAACTAACCAACCAACCAACCAACCAAACAAACAAACAAAAAAACACCAAAAAAAAATCCCATTTTTTCTTTTTCCTGGCTCTTTCATTTTGATCCAAACCTAAAAATCTAAGATATATTTATCTATTTTTTTTGTTTGTTTTCTGTATTAGGACAGGATCTACAGAGCCTCAACAGAGATCAGACTCAGTGATTCTCCTGTTTTCAACCTCCCAGGTGCTGGGATTACAGGGGCGCGCCCCCATGGCCAGTCTCAATTGTCATCTCAGGGCACTCTGCAGGTGGGGCCTGCACAACATGTCAGATTGAACCTCGGCCTCTGTGCTCTGCCTAAGCAGGGACTTTAGTCCAATGAGCTATCAGGTCTGCCCCAAGATATTTATGTCTTAAAAAAATGAAACAGAGGACAAAATGAATTAAAATAATTATTTTTAGAGAAGCAGAGGATAAAGAAGTGACGAAATTTGAAACAAAATGGTAAGTTTTGTTTTCAAGGGGACCTACATCTCTACACTTACAGCAAAGAGTTCAACGTTAGTGTTTATTTTGTAGACTGCAAATTCTGCTATTATTCATCATTCACCACTGGATGACTTCCCTGCTATCCTGGGCTGGGCTGAGGTGCTTGGGGAGAGATTCCTGCCCTCTGGTTGTAGCTGGGCTAGCTGACTTAGAGAGGACAAAACTGTCATATTCCCTCCCTGTTTCTATTTTGAGCTAAGTTTTGGCAGTGGCTTCTCCTTTTGGGGTGTTCCCCTTTTGCATCTATAAATATATCTCATAGCTGGTGACTTCTGACCCCATTCTCACTATTACTGCCAGTGGATAAAATGAAGAAAAAACCTGTGTACTCTAGAGCTACTGGGCGGATTAGCACTGCCTCCTGTTTACTTAACACTATTTACTCTGTGCATAATTTTTTCTTAAACTAATATTAATCCAAAATGGTTAGTATTCTTCTTTCCACCCCTTTCACATAATCCTTAGAGGGTGCCACCTCTCTCATAGTGGGATGCTGAATGGTACGCTAGCTTTAATATATTCTCATTGAATATACTCCTGATTATGGAGGAATGAGAGCTCAATTTTGCAATCTCTGCATTTGTACATACATTCCAAGTTTTGACATATAAGCCAGCAACTACAGATATCCTACCTGCATGGCTGTATGGCTTTTCCACACACCTGTAATCAGCACCCAAATCAAAAAGCTCTGGAGCATCAAGCCCTGCAGACCTCCATCTAGTGCATGTTCTCTCAACAAGAGCCAATGTTCTGCATACTTTTGAATGCCATGACTTGGTTTTACTTTGCTCTGAATTTTACATAAAATTTTACATGGCATGGGTACTTTAGTGTATAGTTTCTTTGGTTAATATTAAATTTTTTAGATTAAGATAGTATAGAGATACAGTGATGCCAAGTGTGATTGGATTAATTCATTTTCATTGCTCCATAGTAAGCCACATTTCAGTTGCTCTCAGTTAAGTCCATTGTAGTTAAAATGGCTATAAATAATCCAGGCTTATAATTTATTAACTATGAATTTCCTTATCCGTTGGGCATAACATTAAAATAGAATTGTTGATATATGGAACATGTTTACATTTACCTTAAGGAAATATGCCTACATTTTCCAAAGTGGTTATATAAATTTTCACTCACATTAAAAAGTTATTAAAAAAGTGCCAATTATTTTCGTCTAACCAATATTTGTAAGCAAGACTTCATAATTAAGTATGCCTGTTATATATAAAGTCTAAAGATTCCCTTGGACACATGTAAAGCTAAATAGTGTACATTTATTAATTTGAGGTAGGAGAGGTGACTGTACATAGTGCATATTGTAGGCTGAAATTTTTATGTTTTAAATCATAGATATATTTCGGTTATACTACAGAAAGAAAGTGTGTGCTACATTAGGAGGTGCTATGGAAACAATGTCAAGTTAGGAATCATATGACTTAATCATTATTAACATAGAGAGAAGGTGAAAAAAAATACAGCTAAAATTGCCATTGATGAAGAGACAATGGTCAGTCATTTGGCCAGGACAGAAAAGCATTTGGAGACTATCATGATTGTGTTGTGTCGTTCTATTTGGTTTTGTTCCATTTTCATCACGGAGGAATTCCCTAATATGTTGATGTTCTGTTAAATCATTTATGTTCAGCAGGGAATACTACAGACTGCTGTTGCTTGTCGTGCCAGCTTCAGCCACCAGCTTTCAGGGCCATTTTATTATTTCTCAGTTCACCATTATGACCAAAGGTAGAAAAAGTCAGACTGAAGATATTAATCTCTGGTGTTTAGAACTGCACCACTGCGAAAATTCTATTGATTTTTGTTGATAGTTGGGCTAGAGATACTTCCTCCTTCTGCTTTATTTCAGTGTAAATTATTGATATCTCAGATAGTCCAATACGTAGGAAGAACCAATTAAAACTCTGAACAGAATGTTCTGGCAAAATATAAAATAAGCAAGTGTCATAAATAAATGAATATTAATCCTTATAACAGATTTTAAAACAAGGTCTTATATGACCAAGCCTAGGCCAAGAAAAACATGTCATACTTATATGTTCTAGTAATTCAGTTGTATATTATGTATTTTTTCAGATCAGTTTCCAATATGGAAAATCCTAGGGACAGATTTGACATCCTAAGTGCATAATAAAACAGAGGGAAACTGGTGGTCAACAAAGTATTGGGAAAAAAACAAGGCCTTGAAAACTGTTTGAGTGTCAGTCTTAGGTAAATGTTCATCTACAAAAAGTAGATCTTTAACCCATCTCTTCTATTCGTTTGAAACTCAGATGCCTGAAGACAGTTAGCTATTTTGGAAAAGATCATAAATTTAATTAAGTGATAGAAGGGTGAGGTTAAAACATGAATTTATATTTTAAAGAGGAACTGTTAGAAAGAATTGTTAAACCAAGTTGTTCAGAAGTCTTGTAAGAGGCATGTGTTACTTCTTAGAGAGGTTAAAGAACAGTGGGATTTGGCTTTCTGAATAAGGAGAAAGTTCCTGGGTTCAACATGTCATACCAGTGAATCATTACATTTGAAACTGATAAAAGGCAAAGAATACATTGAAAACAAAATCTCTAGAGTATTTATTTTATTATATAAAGGGAATTTAGATTAAACTTTGATAGAAAAAATAAGTAAATCTGAAACCCTAGAAATAATTGTGCTTGGATGTCTTTAATTTGAAAAACTTACACTGTGAAACACAACTGTACTACTATGCATTTAGTTATACAGAATTAATTTAAGAGGATTACATTTTCTTTTTGATTATTGGATCTATATGCAATTATAAAAAATATTGACAATGCCCCCCTTTTTAGTAATCCCCCGTCTTTACTAAAGTTCTGCCCCAGGTACCTAATTACACAGCTGACTGGATTTTGTCAGTTTTACCTGTGATTATTTTTAAGTATATTTAGATTTTTGTAATTTTACTATCTGTGTAGATTTTTATCACCACTGTCAACTCCAGTACTGCCTCACTAAAAGAATTCCGTCCTGCTACCAATGTATCTTCACATTAGTTCCTAGCCTGCTTTATGCTTAACTCCTCATAGCTATGTAACTATGAAGCATTCATGTTGACCATTCTACTCACAGGATTCCTCTGTGACTCATCTACATTGTTGTATGTATCAGTGGTTTGTTTCTCTTAATTGCTTAGTAGCAGTATATGTCATGAATGGAGCATGGTTTAACTACTCACTAAGAAAGATCTTAGCTTCTTTCCCACATGTTAACTATTCATATTACTGCTCATATTCAAATGCTCATGTGAAGATGTTTCTGTCTTTGTTTCTTAGCTAGAAGCTGTAGCCATGTGCAGCTGCTGGTTTGGGTAGAAAGTGCATGTATAGTTCCATAAGAAATAACCTATTCTTTTCCAAAGTGTGTACATTTTTTGGTCTTGTCATCAAGTTTTGAGTGATCGGTTTCTCCAAATCTTGATCAATATTTGTGCCTATCATCTTTACCTAATATTTGCTTTCCTAATAGTTTTGAATTAGGTCACTATAGTTTCAATCTGCATTACTACAATGGCTAATAATGTTGAATATAATTCATTATGGATATTTTATTGACCAAAAATATTTTAGAGATCTTGTCAGTGTTGCGGCACATGGCTGTAGTCTCAACACTCAGGAGGCTGAGACAGGAGAATTGCAATAAGTTCGAGTCCAGCTGGGGTTACAAAGTGAGCTCAAGATGACCTGAAATGCATAGTGAAACCTTGGTTTGAAAGGAAAAGTAAAAAAAAAATCAACTAATAAAAAAATATCAGAAAGGCTGTGGGGAAAAAGGCACACTTCTTCACTGTTGATGGGAATATAGACTGGTACAACCACTATGGGAATCAGGGTGGAGACTCCTCAGAAAACTAGGATTGACATTCCCATTCAACCCAGGTGTTCCTTGTCTGGGTGTTTTTCCAAAAGAACTGAAAACATCATTCCAGTGATCTATCTGCAACCATGTTTTAGCAGCATAATTTGTGATAGCCAAATCTTGGAAATAACCAAAATGCCCATTGCCTGAAGAATGGATAAAAAAAGATGTGATGTTTTTATACAATGGAGTATTAGCTATAAAAAAAGACAAACGAGGTTTTTATAGGTAAAAGGATGCAACTAGAGGCTATATTCATAGGTGAAATAAATTAGACCCACATGTGTAAATATCATATTGTCTCCCTAGTGTAATAACCCAAAATAATAAATAAAATATGAAAGGAATGATAGATGTAGTACAATGGAAAGGAACTGAACATTTGGAATGAATAATAAAGATGAAGGAAGGGAAAAAAATTTAAGAAAAAAGTAAAGGGAGAAATCATGCAAGTGTATGTTCAGGGTAACTGAGATGATTGTCATTCTCATTTCCATGTTTATTTAAGGTACAGTTAATGTTTAAAATTTTCACTTTGACTAACTCTATATACTATTATCTATAATCCAAGGAACTACATTGAAGATACAAAGTATAATAGAAAGATGGTCGCCCTTTGCATAAGAGAAAGTAAATGGCCTATCCACATGTGGAAGCAGTACCCTGTTCATGAGGGGAGGGTCCATTTTACAAAAGAAAAAGGATGACCTGTTGATGGACCAGAGAGCCCTTTTTGGAAAAATGTCATGGACCATTTGACTTACAAGTAAAATCATGACTTACAGGTGAAGCACATGGGATGCCTACCTGCCTTTAGGGCTCTTAGGAATTTTTATTTTTATTTTTGAATGAGTGTTCCTGAATAAATAAAAAGGTTGGGTAACTTTTGTGTCCTGAATCAACAGATTTTCATTTTTTTTTTGCTTTTAACAGTTTTCCTTAAAATACAATTTTCAAATCATAATTTCCCTCGTCTCCTTTTACTTATCTTTATTTGTCCTGTGCTAGCTCATGTGTAGAACACCAAACTTCCTTTCACACTTGCACGTGCCACCTCTTCCTCTACATTCAGGTGGTCAGCTTAGTTCACAGTAGTTCTCGTCTCTCAGGGATCACTTCATTGCCAGTGGCTCAAAGTCTTGAAACCATTGTTCCACAGATTTTGTCTCCTCTCCAGCTGTTTAAATTGAGAGAGCACATCTTTGCAGAGCAGAGTGGAATGGCTTAATGATATCTACTTAGGGCTAGGCATTTTTAATTTAAATAAGATTTAGTTTTTTTCTTGTACATTGTTGATTTCTGTTCAGTTTTTGAAAACTATGTAATCAAAGATCATAGAGACATATGCACAGACTTTTTTCTTTTTGTATTTAGGACAGGATGTACAGGGTCTGCAACGGTCTCATAGCATAGATCGGACTTGTGGTGATCCTCCTGTTTACAGCCTCCCAAATGCTAGGATTACAGGAGCGTGCCAACATGCCCAGTCTCATTTGCCTTCTCAGTACACACCAGGGTAGGGCTGGGACAGCAGGCTGGGGATCGAACCCCAGCCACTGCATCTGCCTAATCAGGCACTTTAGTCTGCTGAGCTATTTGGTTGGCCCTGCACAGACTTTTTTTCTGTAACTCTTATGTTTCACATTTAAACATGTTATCTGTTTGCAGTTGTTTTTAATCATCACTTCAATGGTGATTCCATCAATTTTCTTTCAACCTGAAAAGTTAATTCTGAACAATACAAAAATGTTGAGACAGTTCAATATACTCTTTTACCCATTAATATATTCTATTAGAAATTTCTACTGTTGGGTATGAAAGATTAAGGCAGCCAGGATGTTCTCAGCCACTTTAAATATGTAAGAAAACAAGTGATCAATTTTAAAAAAGATTAAAATCATCCCCAAATTATGTTTTATCAATTTAAAAGTATTTCAATATGTGTGCTCATTTGTTTTATTTACATTACTAGTCTAAGTTATTTTTGAAGTTTTCTGTTATCTGTTATGTCTTGTGTTATCCTCTTTCATAAGAATCTTTTTAGCTTATGTCTAATACTCTGAGTATTTTGAAGATAATGATACATAGCATAATGACTTTGTTATTCTCTTATCATTTATTTATGGATTTTGTTTTATTTTTTCATGAAATAGAGTCATCTTTATTGCTTCAATTCCATTTCTCATACTTCTCTGTGCATTATATCAGTTGCATTTCTCTTACATTCTATATAGTGCTATACATTTTTAGATCTAAGTAAATTTGTTTTACTAAATCAATATAGTATATTTGGAGACTTAGAAAACAATATCACAAATAACATGTGAATACATGGAAGACAAAACAGTAACCAAATTCCATCTGAATGGCTGGAAAGATGGATTGCAAGGCCTCAGGCTGGGTCTTTTTGCCTCTCTCTGACCTGCCCCTTACCTCTCAGCCTGCTCTCTGCACTTTGGCCTTTGGATGTCTTTCTCCCACCTCCCTTGCCTGACTCTGGAAGTTGCTCCAGACATGATGCAATTGTGATGAGTTTCTTCCCTATCATCTCTTGGTAAAAGGAAGGTTCATTTAAAGAAAAGCCTGAGAAAATGTCAGTGCCACCCATTACTTGGGGATTGCTACCTGGGACTTTAAAAGCATAACGAGACAACCTTTATTCATCATGGGACTCATCCCATCATCCTTCCACAGTCTGCTGTCATCTCCTCCACAAGCTCCTATTCATTCCTGTAGTTTAGGGCACGACTCAAACACTAACAATCTGACTCTTGAGTCTCATATTATATGTGACTTCTACTCCCTTGTACAGGATATAACTGTACGTCCTTTCTTCTGATAACCTATCTACTGTCAGTTTATTTCATAGTATGAGGGACAGCTCAATTAGATAGAAATTATTAGGCAGTCACAGAGGGGCTGGCCCTGTAAAGAGTCAGTGCTGAAGGCGAGACACATCAGAGTTGTGCCTGGACATTCCAAGTGTCTCCAAGAGTTAGCTCTAACAAAATGTGCTGCCAAAAATATGAAAGTACATTAGTCACTCTGGCAGGATGCTTTTAATTTTTTAAGAAATATAACAAGAAGAGGAATGGCTGGGTAAAATGGGACCTTTGATTTCATTTTTCGAAAAATCTCCACACTGATTTCCACAGTGGTTGTGCCAGCCTACACTCCCACCAACAGTAGAGAAGGGTTCCTTTTCCCCCACAGCCAGCCAGCACTTCTCATTGGTTGTTTTATTGAGGATAGGTATTCCTGGGTGAGATGGAATCTCAGTGTTTTGGTTTGCATTTCTTCAATGACCAGTGTTGCTGAACATTTTCTCATATGCTTATTTACTGTTCATACTTCTTCATCTGAGAAGTTTCTGTTCATCTCAGAGGCCAATTATTGGGTTGGGTCTTTGAATTAGGAGTATCTGATTTTTTCAGTCATGTGTTCAAGATATTAGTGTTTTGTTTGAGCAATATCTGGCTGAATTCTTTTTCCCACTCTGTACATTGTTTTTTCATTCTATTGGGGATTTCTTTTGCTACACAAAAATGTCTTTTAGTAAGATGAGAATACAATTGATTCTTTGTAGAGTTTCCCATGCATTCAGGGTTTTTGTTTCTAATGAATTATTTACTTACACCTATGTCTTCAAGAGTTCTACCTACTCTATCTTGTGGAAGATTTAGTGTTTCTGTTTTAATATTTAGATATTTGATCCACGTTTATTTTGGTTTATATGATACTATGTTACTCATTTATAAATAAGAATAAAATTGAGACATTTACAGCTAAATGGATGGACCTTTGTAAGCGAAATAATTTGGACACATGTGTAAACAGTGTATTATCTCTCTGGTGTGAGAGACTGAAAGTGTAAATAAGAATCAAAATGTATAATAGATATTGTGCAATTGGAAGAATTTGTTCAAAAGGGAAAGGAAACTAGAGAAGGGGAGGAAGAAAGGAAGGAAGAAAAAAGGAAAAATGAAAGCTTAAACTTTGTGAATAAGGAGAGGAAGAGGGGTTGAAAGCAGGTAAAATAAAGAGCAACCAAGATATATTATGTATGGGTACAAATTTCCCATAATGACTATGATAATTATGTATACTTACACTGTCCCATTACACTTATTGAAATTAAGAAAATTAAATAAAAATAATTTGGTTGATGGTGCATCTGAAGAGCCAGCCCTGAAGACAGGGACTTGATGTCCAAGCCCGCTAGCCTCCCAAGAATTGAACGGCAGCTGTGATTGGCCTCAGAGGCACAGGTGATTTGAAGGAACATTGGACCAGAACATTGAGACCCTTACTCCCCTCCCATTGTTCCAGGAATGCCTTCTCTCTGCACCCAGAATGTGATTTTGCTGTATGAAATATCCTTGGAGAAAGAGCCTCCATGGCAACCTGCTCTGAGAAGCCTCTGACTCTTAGTAGCTTTCTCTCAATAAACTTCTACACTTACCCTCCTTTGTCCTCTAAATCCATTCTTCACATTCAGGTTACATGCACTTGTCCCTCTGACATCTAACAATAATAGCTCGGGAGCTATTTGCCTCATCACTGTAAACTCCAATATTAGACCTTCAAAGGGTAAAAGGAAAATTTCACCCACCCCTACATATACTGTGATGCAATTTCAATCCACTTCATGTGTAGTGGATCTAATGACTCTTCTAAGGCACTAGTTGCTCAAATTCTGTTCATTTTTAATTATATTTTTTTAAACTTACAGTTATTTTGAGGGATGTTTAAATATCTTTTTGTATGCTCAAGAATCACTTTTACTATTATAAACCTTTTTTATCATGTGGTATTATTTATAATAATTTTTATTATTTTTGAAAAAGTAGCTGTTGACCCTGTTATTAGAGCTGTTTTCAAAGTTTCTTTGAAGGTAAGATTTTTTTATAATAAGATAAATTACAGTTTTGAAGTTGATTTTGGTTGTAGTTATTTTAAAATCTTATCGGTATTTTAATTTTTTAAGCATATCTACAGTTGTAGGAGAAAGTAAGAGTACATACAAAATCTAAACAATAAATATTAAAGATACTGATGAGTGTATCAGAAAGATGCTCTATCACAGACAGAAAATCTTTGGAGTCCAGCTATTTCTGGGCTCAGTTTTATATTATCTGTGTGGCTTTTGGCTAATATGAAATGTTTCTTTTTCCCAATTTCTCTGTTTATAGAATGAAAGAACAATTGCACACGTTTTGTGCGGAAATGACTTAAAATGGAACCCATCTAATTTCAAATGGATTATTAAATACAATGAGCATTAGGGTATATGCCTTCTTCTACAGAAAAGTTTCATATGGGAGAAAATATATGAGGAACCAAACCTCACATTGGAAAACACTCAAAACATGGTTTAGTATATATTTTTTCAGAAGTTGGTTGACTTCAAATTGAGTCAAATTTATAAAATGATTATTACCAAGGCATTTTGAACTTCCCCTTCGTTTGTTCACTGTATGATCTAGCTTAAACAGATTGCCACTTACCTCAAGATTTTATTAGCATACAGGAGATCTTCATTATCATTGCTATAATTCCTATTGGCATTGACTATTGATGAATAGTCATTACCGCTGGTTGTGAAATAAAAAAATACTTCATTATTATTGTGGGCTATTTTGGATTTTTTTTTTTTTTGCTTTGTTTCCATATTTTTCAAAATCAAAACTTTGAAAACTAATTTCATCCATCATACAAATATTAAATAGCAGTAATATCTTTATGTTTTTAGATAGTTTTTGGTTCACAATTATGGATTGCAAAGTATGCTATTTGTCACACTAAATGTCAGATGAATCACGATGACTGGCCTTAGACAGTGCTATTATTAATTTATGAATCATTCAACTCTTTGTAAAGTATTACATTATGTTTTTACATGAAGCATTTGAAAATGTTTGAAAGTGAGAATAACTAAGAGCTATTCTCAGGAACTTTATCAGTTGCCATTTTTGAAATCTTAGGGGATCTTTCCCATTAATTTAACCATATAGTAACAGTTTTCTGTTATGAGAAATATAGTGAATTATATATTTGACAGCCTACCATCCCCTTGTTTCCCACACATTTTATTTTTTAAAAATGTATTTATTTATTTGATACAGGGTCTCACTATGCAGCTCTGACTCATAGTGATCCTCCTGTCTCAGACTCCCCAATGCTGGGATTGTAGGTATGTAGTACCATGGCCAGTTTTGGTGGCCTGCATGGCACACCCAGAGGTCTGGGGCTGGCATGCCATGTGGTATTGGGAATTGAACTCAGGTCTTTGTACTTGCCAGGTAGGCACTTAGATAGTTGAACTATCTCTCTAGTCCCTTCCCCACATTTTATTGGTTCAATAAAATCATTTGATCTACCCTTGACATGTATATTTATCATTCAGATGTATGACTCATGTCTCCATTTACCTTTTTAAATATAGCTTTTTCAAGGACAATTTTCCATCCTGTATTTGTCACAGCCTCTGTGAGCTCTACTCTGCATCTTTATTGGTGTCTCTTATATCAAGGCATATAAGAGACATAAAGCAGATTTGAGCGATGAATTCAGATTTAAAAAAAATTACTTTTGGCTTTAAGAATCAGTTTGGACTATCAAATGTTATGTAATAATGTTATTTTCCATAAATTTGAAAAGAAGAAATGTAGATGGGATTATAACACATGAATTTATTTATTTATAATTATTGGAAAAATATACCTGATTCGAGTTAAAAAAAATAACAGATTTATAAATTTTTCCCCAACCCGTGACCTTGCTGCCACAAGCTCCACTCTCATTTGTCAACAGTTACTTCTGCTAATTTCAGTTGTACAAGTCTCTGCTGTCTAGAAAACCCTACACTTACCCATCCAGATTGAGCTCTCTTTATTTTTTGTCTTTTTGAGACAGGGTCTCACTCTGCAGTTCAGGCTGGCCTTAAGCTCACTTTGTAGCTCAGGATGGGCTCGAACACACAACAATCCTCCTGCCTCAGCCTCCTGAATGCTGGGATTCCGGACCTGGGCCACCTTGCTTGGCTCCAATTGAGCTTTCTTAACAACCAAAAATAGCAATGCCACTGAGAAGATAAAATATGTGGTCCAAATGTATGTACGTGCTAATGATATCCCAAAGACTTACTGAAATTTACCTTTTATTGACTTATTTATAAAAGTGTCCTCAAATATGCTATGTATAAACCCCACTCTCAGTTGGAAAACAAAGGAGATTATAGATTTTAAGGTATTCTTCATAAGCCTATCTGGTAATTTCTATAGGAAGAATATGAGATTCAGATTGCCATATTAACCTGTCTAAAAATCCCTTAGCCCCAAATCTTGCCAACTTATGATTTCTACTGGAATTGGGAAGCAAAAGGCCTGAGTTCAGGGCCCCAATAAACCAGGCGTGGCCACCTATAATGCCAGTCTGGACCATGATCTGTGGTGAGGGGCAGGAGTCAGCATAAATCAACTTGACCCTGTTGGTGAGCACAGAGAGATTCAAGGTCCATATCTGAGGGAAGGACAGAGCTTTAAGGTTTTAAATGTGAACAAAAGCAAGGTTTGAGTGTTTGTACAGCTGTGGAATGTGCTCAGTGTAATTAATGCTAGGCAGGTCATGGTTTAGTTGGTCATAGCCCAGGACTGCCAGGGGTAGTTCTGTTTGCTTTTCAACGTGGGATGAAATTTCCTGCTTTGGTGGGGGTGGGGCAGCTTCAGTTCCCATTATGGGATACTTCTTCCCACACTGGGGGATAAACTCATCATGGGGTAGTCCTCAAGGCTCTGCTTTTCCTGGAATGCAAGGTAGTTATGCGGTTAGAACAATGACTTCAAACTTTTAGGCGTCTTTCCAGGGCGTAAGGAAGTGGATATTGTAGAAGCTGGCCCTTATGTGTCTCTGAAAGTTACATTAGTTATTTTTATCTGGGTGTATTAGGCATGAAGAAAGATGAGATAGATAGGGTCAATTCGAATTTGCTAAATCTTGCAATGTAGACACTCATTCTTGTAATGAAGGCATTGCTTTCCAGCTACCACAAACTCAGCAGGTTTAATACGTCACATGTTTCAGTGAACATATTTCAGGCTTGGAACAAGCTAACCAAACTGAAATCATTAGTCAAGTTAAACATCTACCCCTTTAACTGTAGGCATCAGTTATGGTGCCCAGTGATGAGAATGTCAACAGAGAAAATTGCTAGCAGAAAAGTGTAATTGTTGTTCGCTAATTTGACCATGTGTTTAGATGACTTTGGAATTGATTTGCAGGAAGAGTTTGCAAGGCTTGGATAAGTGGCATAAAGAGACTAAGAATGGTGTATAACTAGAGCTTTATAGGTGGTTGTGATCAAAGCTCAGATAAGGATACTGACAGGAATGTGGGCAGTAAAGGCCAGGCTCAGGCAGTTTTAGTTGGGAGCAAAAGCTCCATTTACAGTTGCACTAAAAGCCATGAGTGTATTACATTCTGGGACAAAGTTTTTCTGAATTTTTCCCATGTCCTGAGCCCTCACAAGAGACTAAAATTAAGGGCAGTGGACTAATTATTTTCTTCCAAAAGATTTCAAGATGGTGCAATATTCATCCAGTAATCTGGGTTCTACTGGTTACTTTAGCCATATGCAATGAGAATCAGAAGCAAAAGGCTGAGGAGAATAATCTGAGAAGTTTACATTTGGCCTATAAGAAACAATGTGCACAGCTGTGGGCAAAGGAGCTATGGCTGCTAGAGCTAATGGCTCCATTGGAACAAGTCACGTACTTCATGCATAAACACAAGAACATAGGGGCCTTGATCCGGAATCACCAAGAATTCACCAACGGCAGACTCAAGGGTGCAGAGATCTCAACCATGAGTCCTTGTGGCCTCAGTTTGAAGTCTCATAGGAATTTTGTTTCCTAGGATTCATTTCACTTTATTCTACTATTCAGGCTTTCAGCTATGGCCCAAATGGGAATGGGGCCTAGTCCTTTCACTAATATCAAATTTTCATGTTGTCCAGAGGATTCTAGCATGCATAATTCAAGAGTTGTGGGGTTACAGAGGCCTCAATCTAAATTTCAAGGAAGGCTTGAGCAGACAAAAAAAAAGGAGCCTTTGAGGGGTAATTCACTCAGTTCTGGGGATGAAGCCCAATAGGCAGTGGGCACCTCAGGAATTTAGAGATGCCAGGAATATGTATTGTTAACTAGAGAAAGCTGCAGACATGAAAGGAAAGCCTTGGCAGTTGCTGTCACAAGGCCATGCAAACTCAACAGGAAAATGAAAATTTAAATCAAAAATGAATGCATATATTGTAAAGGAACTATTAAAATAATTGTGAGATACAACTAATTATGAATAAAAGGTATAAATTTGAATACTAAATTTATGTACTCATTAAAAATACAGGCAACAAAAGATAAAAAATAAGTTAAGGACAAGAAAGATGTCTTATAAAGACATTATTGTAGTATTACTCCAAAGTATAAGTGTAAGACAAGAATATATTAATACCAAAATATGTCTATTGGGCATATTACTTATTTTAAACTGGTTATTTTGAGAAATAGCAGAAAAAAAGTAGCTATAAAAACACTTTTTGTGTAGGAATTTACATCTATAAGTAATATCCAGTTATAAGTATACCTTATAAATGTACCAAGAGGAGCTGGGTGACTAGAGAGGGTATTCTCTTAAATTTGCACAACAGATAATTATATGCCAATAAAAATACTTCTTATTGACAAACACATATTTATCCAGGATGTACTGCATAATATTTTGAAAAGTGGAAAAACTCTCAACAAAGAGGAATCAAAGGAAACTTCAACCTTCCAAACGTTTCTTCTTAAAACTTATATACTATATTATTCCTACTGGCAAAAAATTAAATTCATTTCCTCTAAGGTTAGAAAAAGACAGAAATAGCTTGCCTCAACACATCTTATTGAAGGTTTCTCTAGCACTATCAGGAAATAAAAATAAATTATTAATATAAGAATGGCACAGAAGGAAATAAAATATCTTTATGCTTTGTAGGGTCATCAATGTAGAAAATCTAAAAAAACACATAAGGTCCATTAAAAGTGATACTGAGTTTATGAGTTTGCAGAACATACAAAATAGCCAACTCTGATTTTATTTCTATACAGATTCAACAGGAAATTGGAAGATTATATTTAAAACAATAGCACTCATTTTAACATCAATAACTAAAATATACTTAAAGATAACTTTCAAAAAAGATATTCAAGAACTTGTACACTGAATTCTGCATTAATGTTACTTGACAATTAAATATTAAATAGAATTACATATCATATGTATAGAACAGAAAGTAAAAAAAAATTAAGTGTATTTGGTGTAGGGTCTAACTTCACAGCTCAGCCTCGTAATGATACTCTTTTCAGTCTCCCCAGCACTGGGATTACAGGTGTGCACCACCAGTCCAGTCTCTGGCTGGCTCAGTGCTAGGGTGCTGCCGGCATGGTATGTGGTACCAGGGATCTTACCCTGGTCCCTGAACCTGCCTAAGCTGGTGCTTAGTCCACTGAACTATCTCTCGGGCCTGATACAGGGTCTCGCTATGCAGCTCAGACTTGTAACGATTTTCCTGTTTCAGCCTCCCCGGTGCTGGTATCACAGATGTGTGCCACCATGCCCGGTTTCAATGGCCAGCATAGCACACCTGGGTTCCAGTGCCAGCATGGTATGTGGTACCAGGGATCGAACCTACATCCTTGCACTTGCCAGGCAGATGCTTAGACCTCTGAGCTACTCCCCAGTTCATAAAATTTTTAATATGTTAGTAATTCTCATTGTTATGATTTATATTGAGATACCCCTCCAAATCTCACGTGCTCATAAGGGAGGCATTGGGAAGTGATCGGATTGTGGTGTCCTGATGCTCACCAGTGGATTAGCTCATTGTTGAATTTATATCTAAGTGTGATTTAGGAGGTGAGTGCTGATTGGAGGAGGTTGGCCAATGGGGTTGTAGCCTGGCCGGTGCTGTGTCTTAGTGACTCTTCTCTCATTTGTGGGACAAATACCCAATGCTCAAAATGAAGGAAGGAAAGGTTTATGTAGCTCACAGTTACTGGAGGTTTCTGTCCATATTCTGCTGGGTCCAAGGCAGAGCAGCACATAGCAGAAAACAATCTTTCATGGCAGCAGCAAAGAGCGTTTTTATAAGCTACTGTACCTATTGCTATCATATAATCCAGCAAATTAATAGAGAAAGAAAACATATATGTTGACAGAAATGCTTGCACCCAAATGTTAACATTAGCTTTATTTTTAATACTTACATCCTGAAATCAACCAAAAATACCCATCAAGAAGCAATACTATTTCAGTTACCCTCCTGTCATCCCCAAAATTAAGGAAGGAAAGTTTTATTTAGTTGGTGTGAAAGTCCTTCAGACAACCCAGTGTGCCAGATCACAGTGATTCTCACCAAGACTGGAGGAAGAGTTTCCCTTAGAGATGATTGGATCACAAGGGGCTGTACTTGATGATGTTTGTAGCGGAACGTGCTATTAGGAAAACAGTCACCTTATGCATGACTTGCAGACTGTACTTCTTCTCTTTGCTGCTTCCAAGCTTCTGGATGAGCCCCTGTGCTCCATCATACCCTCTGAATGGTACTTCTGCCAGGGCGGCAGCCAGCCTTGAGAGGAAAACGCTGAAGCCTTGTGCAGTATTAGACTTCTTTTCCTTTAATTCATGTCAGGAAGTTTGTGTTAGTCATGGGAAAGCTGACCAGTCCATCAAGCTGTGTAATCAATTGTGCCTTAGTTTTTGTTTAATACTTCAATACCAATAGTGCTCACTTACCATATTACTCTGGGAGAATTTTGCTGACCTTTGTGTACAAACCAACATTGTTTTACTATGACAAGATCTTTCTTTGAACCCTTGGCCTTCCTCTTTCTTTCATATCATAGCTTCAGCTTTGTCACTCAGAGTAGAAGATATGAGGATCTCTGACGACAGTGGTCTCTCCTTCAATTTGTTCTGAATATCAACTATTCTGAGCATGTATTGGCCAAATGAACGTATTTGCTGTTTCTCCAAATTTTCCTCCACATGAGTTACATTAAAATAATAAACCCAGAAATAGGTTAGTCTATGGTTTTATTTTGATCCAGGGGAACGTGTGGGAACTTGCTTCACTGATAATGGAAATTACAACTGGGGCAACAATACAGATTTGTGTGCAAATCTTTACTTGAGTTAGGGGAAAGGCACTTCATGCTCAAAAAGAACCAGAGGAGGCACAGTTCTGAGGAAAAGGATCAAACTGGCCTGTTAAAGAAAGAATGGGACTTGCTTTTAAAAATATTTCTTGGATGGACTAGTGTCTTTTCCACTAACTCATGAGTGTGGTGATTTTTGGTAGAATCTCCTTGTGTTTTAGAAGATTTCTTCCTAATATAAGATACAAGTCAGCAGTTACTTTAGGTCTTGGAGAAATAATGCTCTGTAGTAATAAATCACTGAGTCCTTTTGAGAGAGAGGAGGGCATTAACAGATAAGGCACATCCAAATATTGTCAGCAAGGGAGAACAGAGAAAATGTACATATTCATTCAGCAGCAGGTTGTGGATTATGGCTGCAAATCTGTCTTTTTTCTCCCCTGAGGATCCCCACCCTACTTCCCTTTTAAGTCCAAGCCTAATGTAATTGGCAGGGGCATCGCAAGTCCTGCTGGTTTCACCCACCCTATTGTTCCCAGAATGCTCCATGTGGCTTCACCAGGCATGTGTGTGGAGCATGCACGCACACCTACATATACACCCTCTTATCCCTGAGCAATAATGCTCAGCAACTGCACAGTCTTAACATGTAAAGAGGGAGAGAAATAGGGAATTAATTGGCTCTAATTGTGAAGCACATTTTTCACGATAGAATTAGAACTTCATTTGTGCAAGTAGAATGACTGTTCCCTTTGTCCTTTATCTCCCCATCCTGAAAGGATAATAGAAGAAACCTTTCAGTTATTATATGTTTCCTATAGCCGGATTCACTTTATCTTCACCTGTAGATCCCTTGGGCCTGATCTGTTAAAGATGTTTTAAGATTAGATACTTCCCTTGGTGCTACTGTACCCTTGAAAAGCTTTTGTGACTCAGTAGTTGAGTGAGGACTGGTCTCCAAATAGGCACCTCTCTTGGTTTTGCAGATCTCATCAGAACTGGAGTTTAGGTCCTGTGTCACTCACATTCCAGAATGCATAGGTGGAAGTGTCCCCTACCTAGTTTTCTTCCTATCTTTGTAGGACACTTCTCTGCTCCCCTCTCCCCCTCTAGGAAACCCGACACACAGCGCCTAGAGGTGACATAAGAAGGATCAAGAGTATTGAAGTTCACTATCTGAGAAAACAGGGAACACAATATTATACCTCTTAAAATGATAATAAAGAGCATTTTTAATTTGCAAGCCCCTGAGTAATGACTTAGAAACAAATTATCATTTCATTATAGCTTAAACCATTAGCATTGATTATAACACGCTGGACAGCAGTAATTGAGTTAACACAAATTTGTGAAAGATTAATTTCTTCACATGATTCTTTTTTACATGTTGTCATTGCTGAGGATTTTTTTTTTTTCACTTTTAATTTTGTCCTGGTTTTCACCAAAGCTTGTTGCACCATGTTGATGAATGTGATCACAATATTTTGAAAAGAGGGGGACTTTCTTGTTTTCCGGGATACTATCAGCTTGCATAAACATTCCTTGTAGATGTAGATTCCATGTGCAACAGTTTATTACTTTGACAAATATTAATATAAAATCCATCTTCCAGTACTCTTACTGTTAATTATTATGCACTTGCTGACAAAAATACTTTATGAATGTTTGCTTCTTTGAATATATTTTATTTGGTACTTAAAAGTAGAAAATGGAAAATCAAAGATGTAGGTCAGAGAAAACACATGCCAGAAGATCATGAGCATAATTTACAAATTAAGAATATAAAGCTAAAAAAACTTTATTTAGTAAAAAAAAATTTTTATATAAGAGAGACTTAAAAGCAGGTAATTTTGCTCAAAGGCACCCATACCACACATATGAGATTCTGTGTGAGTCATACCTTAGATAAAGAGCAAAAAATGCTTCTTATAACTATGGGAAATTGAACTGTACACACCAAAGTGTGTTTCCTAGAGCATATTTTGAAGGCTACTTTGATGAGGTTTCAAACACAGGAATAACTCTGAAAGCTGCTCTTTTCAGGGAAATATTACATGTGTATAGGAAATCTACTCTAATAACATAAATAACACTTGCCAGAAAGGCTTCGTTGAAACTCCCTTATCTCTCCTATGTGGATCTCCTGGTACTCTCAGGATATCCCCCATTTTTCTTTCCCCTTTCCTACCCAATCTATCCCATCTTATCCTATCCTATCCTATCCTATCCTATCCTATCCTATCCTATCCTATCCTATCCTATCCTATCCTATCCTATCCTATCCTATCCTATCCTATCCTATCCTATCCTATCCTATCCTA
>PVKA01000127.1:156101-260096 GCA_004027165.1 Ctenomys sociabilis | reverse complement strand
AATAATTATTGAATCTTTGATATAATTCAGCTGTATAAAAACCTGTAAATATAATATCATGTATGCACCTTGTACAATACCAAAACGTTATGAAAACAGTTTGCAATGTATTATTTCATCGACTCTGTATGGTTATGGTGTTTTGAAACTGTCTGATTGACATTTGTATTTCAATAAAATAAAAATAAATGAAAAAAAAGAAACGTGAATTTAAGTTCAGAAATCTCTTGTATTTTGATTTCTAATTTTTCCATATTTGCTGTGGCTTTTGAAAGTTTTTTTTTTTTTTTTTCTGAACTAGGGATTGAACTCAGGCCCTTGCACTTGCCAAGGAAGCACTTATCCTGCTGAGCCATCTCCCCAGTCCCTTGAAATGTTTTATTCTTCCTTAGTCTCCTGTTCTGACAGTTGCTGGCTTTGGGGATTGTAGTTGCTTTAGTGAGAGGTGTGTGTCACTAGATTTGGAGGTCACAAAGGATGTGAAAAGTCATTGCGTGTCCATGTGAGAGCATTCTATGCTCTGCTGAGCACTCAGTGCTAGGCTTTGCCTTGTGCATTTCTCTGCTTTGGGTATGCACAGGAGAAAACCTTTTTTTGGTTATCTTTTGGATTTGTTTGTGGATTTTCTCTCATGACACTTTCAATGAAAAAATACTTTTGAGCATCTATGTGTCAGGCACATAGATGGCTCTATACTTGGGAATACAACACACTTTGGATAAGATTCCTTGGGAGAATTTAGTCTAAAGTTATGATTTTTCTTTTATAGGGCAGAACAATCTTTAATGAACTTTTAGTTTTGTTACCTTTTCTCTGAGTATTTCAGGACCTCTGATTGCAAATAAGAGACCAATATGTGGGTAAGAAAATGTGAGAGCAGGTCACAAAAGCCTTCCTGCAGCTGCTACCAGTTTGCAGAGCAGCTGTGAGACCAGCACGTACCATCCTGCTGTCCTTTTCACCACAGCGCCTAGGGCTCCTCTTTCATTTTCTTTGGCAAAAGAAGACAGAAGACAATAAATGGGTCCTTTCTAATACACTGAGGTTTGGAAAGGATCTTGCAGCACAGTTTAGAGCATGATTAGATGAAAAATCATAGTGTCAGTCTCCACAAAAATGAAACATAGTCTGTGAAAAATAGCCTGATTTGTCATATGCTGCACATTAGCAAGCAATGCTTTCACCTCAGTTGCCAGCTCCAATGCACAGCAGGGCACAGGGCCACAGCCGCAGAGAGAGTGCCCAGCCTGGAGCTACCCCTGCTGGTGGGGGAGCTTCCTGTTTCAGGCTCTGCCCAGCTGGAGGGGAGCAGTTTCTGTGCTCTGGGCTCAGGGGTCTCCGAGACAGCCCCCAGGGCAGCACCATTGTTCCCAGCTTCAAGGGAGCCAGGGTGGCTGTTAGGATTTCATAATGGTAAGAACGGGATCCTCTTCATTGTCAGCTTGATGTGATACCAGCTGTCATAGAGGGACCTGGTAACACAGGAACTGCAGCCTTAGACAAACACTCTTGCCCTTTCTGACCACCTGCTGTTCCTATCACTGCCCTCATATCTCCCTCTCTACCCCATGTGTTCAAATATACATACACAAATAGTCAAACACACACACACAGGCACATGTATACTTTCTCATGCAAGAATGGGGGTAAGCATGGTGCTCACGCACACACTTCCCGAAGTCTGACTACGCAAGGCATGCAGGTGATGGAAGGATAAACCTTGGCACCAAGAAGAGCAAGTATGCGCTCAGAACCTTTAGTCTTGAGTGTCGGGTTTCTCTTTTGCCAACTTCATCAATACTGATAAAGTCGCAAGTCTATGCTCTGGTTCAACTTCTTATCCAGAAAAAAAACAAAACAAAACAAAAAACAATTAGTAGGATGTGAGAAGCATCCATAACATCAAATATTGATTAATTTGTTCCTACTGGCCTGGCACTGAGATGGAGATAGTGCAGTGAAGGGTGAGAATAACAAAACCCACTGCTCTTGTGCCAGTAATTAGGCAGACTGCCTGGCCAAGGTACTGAATGTCTTGGTGGGTGCACTGAATCTCTAGTCTTGACTTTTGCTCCTGGTGTAAGACTTTAGTAGAAATGGGTGAGAAGGAAGGAAAAATGGCTTTGGTAGCAGTAGCGGAGATGACTCATGTAGTGGATAGCTAACTGGTAGTCAGCTTCTTACATCTGGATGGAATGAGCTAATATGGTGCTGGGTGTGGGAGGCCCACCTGAGGGTTGTTGCCAGCAGCATAAAGGCAGGAAAGGAAAAGCTGCCAGAATGCTGTTAGAGATGCTGTTTGGAGTAGCTGTTGGAGCTGTTGGAATTTGCAAGTTCTCTTGGGCTATTCTGATGGAGAACCTTGTCATGTTGGCTTTTCTGATGAACTTTGGAGAAGTTTGGATCCTCAGCTTTCACATTGCTTCCTGGCTCTGGAGGGGAAGATGGTGCACTGTTCAGTCTCATGAAGAAGCTTGTTGCATTGGCTTTCCTGATGTTTCCTAATGGGAACTCAGCTTTCTTCATCGCTGGAGGAGCTTGCAGTGCTGAGGATGGTTCTGGTACTTTTGGGGGAGCTCTGATGCTTAAGTATTGCTTCCTAGCTTCAGTTCAGATTCCTCAGCCTGCTAGCACAGATCCTTCATTCCATTGCTATAGGCTTCCTAGCCTCTACGACTAATCTTTGGGCCTTTCCAGCACAGATCTATGAAGCAGACCTGCATGGGACTTTGTTGTCATCTCTAGACCTCCAGTTGGAGTTGTGGAAGGCATTGTTATGAACTCTACGTTTTCAGCTGGACTTACACAAGCTATTAGGATCTAGGTCTTCAGCTGGAGTCTTTAGTGCTTCTGTGTACAGAAAGATTTTCTGCACTTGTATATGATTCTTTGGGTGATTCATTATAAAATACTATTATAAAATGTGTCCTGAAAAAAAAAGAAATGAAAAAAAAATGTGTCCTGTATTATATTGTTTTCCTTGCAGAAACCTCAAACCATGACAACTTGAAGGAATAATATGTCTATAACAATATTGTTCAGAGGGAAGAGTGAAAAAACAGTCAATAGTAAAACATCCACTTGGATATGAGAAGCAGTGACCATTGTCCAGGGAATCAACTAGAAGTGGAGACATCCTTCAGAAATGGATTCCACTGCCTAGACTGTTCACATAGGAATGGGAAGACAGGAACTGCTTTGAATAGACCATGAGATCTGGTCAACCTGCAGCAATGGGGTACTCTTTTGAGGATGGAGGATTTGGAAAGAAAGTGGAGTGTAGGAAGAAAAGAAGTCATCTCTGAACCACTAAGAGCAGCTCTGAGTCACCTTTGGGTGACTTTCTGGGCTGCTCTGTGTGTGCACTTGAATTTTTGCATTCTGTTTCCTCCTTTTCCCTAGGAGGCTATTTGGAATTCTTCATGTTTGGATCATAATTTATCATTTGCAGAGTTGTCTTCTTTGCATGTTTATTTAACTCTGTTGGGGAGTAGATAGAACAGAACACTGTATCAGTTTGCAAATACCCTTTCCTAATGGGCTAGCCAGTGGGCAGCTGACACTGAGAAGCTTTGGAAGCACGGCCCAAGTCTCCCTGGAGGAACTTTTGATGTTTTAGGAACTTTGACCCTAAAGTGCCTCAGACAGCCAATAAAATAACAGTTATTCTGGATCCCATTGTTCACATACAACTCAGATTTCCACCTGTATGTATAACATGAGCTGGGCTTGTCCGTGAGCAACCTGTCACTGTATTTCTTATACTTCATTCAGAAGCATTAACCATGACTGAGGGAGGTATGGTGGATTCTGAATGCATTGAACTCGTCCTTCCTATGTAGTTAGCTTTGGGGATGAAGCAGTTAGCCCGACATAAGTGGCTGGTTCTTCCACTTAGTTTGTCTCTAACCCAGCTGCATGAACTTAAAAATGAAACAGCAATTTCTTTATTTCTCATCTCAAGAGAATTTTGCAGCGTTCTTGATGTATTGTGCATTAAAAGCCCTTGTTAGCAATGCAGTCACTTCAGAAGCAATGTGTGACTCAGGTCCAGAAATAGCATGGAGTAAAATTGCTTTTATGTAATTTTTTCTCAGAATGTCAGACTGTGAGTACTTATCATCTGAGCAGAAACATGTGGGAAAGATCTTATCTTGTGGGGCCTGCAGGGACACTCTGTGTCTTAGAGACTTGTCACTGTCTCATGGGTCCTTAGAAGCCACAGAAATCTGAGGGCAGCTGTTTAGGGACAACAGAGGAATAGACTAGTGAGGTGGATATCTGAGAAATGACACTCATCTTTATTTTTATTTCATTTTTGTCTTTTTGAGAGAGGGTCTCACTCTAGTTCAGGATGGCCATGGACTCACTTTGTAGCCTAGGCTGACCTCAAATGATCCTCCTGCCTCAGCCTCCCAAGAGCTAGGATTACAGGCATGTATCACCTCACCCAGCTCACAGTCATCTTTAATTTCAGTGATATCATATTTAACACACTGGCCTCGATTAAATGATGTTTTGTTTTATTTTTTTGCTAATCTAAATTTTTCTTTCCAAAATGAAATATACATAACAGAAAAATTTTCATTTTCCTCATTTCCAAGTGTGTAGTCCAGTGAGAGTAAGGACCTTCACAGTGTGTGCCTCCATCACTACCATCCATCTCTAGATTTTGTTTTGTTTTCCAAACTGAAAGTCTACAGTGTTCATTCAATAATATTCCCTTTCCCTCCCCCCTGGAATCTACAAATCTACAAATTTGGTATTCCAGATGCCTCATCTGAGTGAAACAGTGTGTCTTTTGGGACTGGCTTATTTCACTTAGCATAATGGCCCCGAGGTTCATATGTGGGGTCACATGTGTCACTATTGCATTTGTTTAAAGGCTGAACAATGTTTCATTGTGCATGTGAAGCACCTTTCATTTTTCCATCCCACTATCAGTGGACACTTGGGTTGCTTCCACCTTTTGACTATTGTGAATAGTGATGCTATGAATATGGTTTGTTAGCCACAAACTCATTGCTGAGACAGAATTTTGGCATTGATTTTTAGTCAAGGTTGACTGCCATCAAAGGCAAAGGACACTGTGGAAGGGTATAGGAGAGGAAAGCTACATCATGGTGACCAGAAGGTAGAGAGAGAAAGGAACAGCTCAGAATGGAGATGGCCCCTTGTGAGTCATACCACCAGCCCCATCAACAGCAAGTCCTCCTTAGCACCCTCACACTCCAATCACCTTCTAGAAGCTCCACCTTGGAACATATGAGTCTTGAGGGACATTACTAACCCAGATCATAACAACGAGTACACAGATTTTTATTTAAATTACCTTCATTTGTTTTGGTTATATACTCAATGGAGTTGCCAAAAATAGACTTAAAAATTAAAAGAAACGATCTTGAAGTGAGAGGATTGTGTTAATAGTTCTATGAATTTGAAAGAGAATCAGAGACAGATCAGACTCTGAGCTTAGTGAAATGGATGGAAGTGTTCACCCAGGAAGGCTGGGAAGGACAAAGACATCATCTTAAGGAAGGGAAGACTATTGATAAGTAGAAAATTAGACATAGAGATCCTTCCTTCTCAAGGTAGTCAAAACCAGCTTGCAAGAAACTCTCAAAAGTACAGCCATGGTCAGTGCTTCTAGGAGCCTTTGAAACAGACACATCCAGGAGCTCATGCAAGGGGTCCTCTCTTTGTTGTGGGATGAGGCCTGTCAATGGCCACTTCTGCCCTTGCTTATTGCTTGTCACATGCACATCCTCCCCCTGGGAGAAATGGCACATCCTCTGAGATTTCTGGTCTTAAAACCAGGAGGTTGTAAGGATGGATATACTTCTTTTAAGCTTTCTAGATTCCACTGGCTCTTGGACGCCAAATCCAACTATGAGGTTTGATACATGGCTCCCCTAGTCCCCAAAGGTGACTTTTCTGTGTGTATAACCCTCCTGGCTGCAAAGAACCTGTGGGTAAAAGGGAATATAGGTTGGGAGCAAGCTTGGGAGTCACAGGAATGGCTCAGGATAGGCATCTTGGTTAGCCTGGAGTAGCCTAACCTGACCCAAGGACCTGTGCTTCTTGGGACAGACTCAGATAGTGGCCTAAGGACCTGCATCAGGTTCCAATCTGTCTCTTGTATTGGGCAAGGACCACAGCATCCTGAAGGATGATCATGCCTAAAGAGATCAGCATTCTCTATACTTGGTTTGCAAAAAAAAAAAAAAAATTATGTAACTGATGTTCTACTTTTTCCTAGAATCTTGGCCTCTCTAAGGACTACCTCTTAAAAAGTGAGGAAAGCAAAAGATCCAAAAAATATGGGTACATAATCATTTTTTATTAGCATCCACAGCCAACTGATAAAGATATATCACATGCTCTGAATTCATCAAAGAGTCCACCCCACTCCTCACTCCATTGCCTGGAGGGGTCCTTTGCAATACAACAGCTTTCAAGTTAGGCCTGGACTTCAAAAGGACACATTAATGGAAAGCGAGTGTGTTTGGCCCCATGACAAGTTGGAAGGCTTCTTGTTGATTTGGAAACAGCAGCAGCCCATGTTCTGGATAGGCAAAGGGAAAAGAGGACAGAGTTCCTAGCTGAACACTAATGAAAGTAAAATGAAACTACTTCAGAAGGATGTCCATCCAGGAGTAGAGAAGTGTGTGTGAGCATACAGCTGAGGGCAGGGCTTAGCCCAAGTCAGGTCCCGAGCTGGCCTGACTAGAGATTCACTGTGGGATCGATTCCAGGGATCCACAGAATGTGCTTTTCCAAGAATTAAGAAAAAATCCATCTGTATAAAAAGCAAAAATGTTCTTGTTTAAGTATCATCTGTTTCTTAACATTTTAACCTGTGCCCTTTTAGATTTGAGTGACAGCATAAGATGATGATTTTTATGCATGTTGGATGTATAAAAATAATGAAAGTAGACGTTTCTTTTAATGATTCACAAAGTAATGGAAAGAATTTAGGTTTAGGAATCAGGGGTAATAGAGCTACCCTTTTCTAAAAAGAATCTTTTAATCTTTTATTTATTTATTTGTGTACTTGGCACAGGATCTCTCTATGCTGCTCAGCTGGCATGACATGCAGTACCAGGGATTGAACCTGGATCTTTGTGCTTGCCAGGCAGGTGCTTAGACCACCAAGCTATCTCCCTGGCCCCTACAGCTACCTTTTTCTCTGCTGCAACTCTGAGTCTGTGAAATGCTGCTAGAGTATTTTACCTGTCAGACTGTCTGCTGTTTTGTTTCCTGATGAGGTAGAAGTTGGTGAGAGGCTATGAAGCTGATAGACTATTGCCCATGAGCAAGAGGACTGGAAATCTTTCACAGCCTCTGAAGTAATTTGTAATATGTTGTATCACACACGCATTTATTTCCTCAAAAAGAAAAGAAAGGAGAAGAAAAGGCTTATGTCACCTTTCTTCAGCTGGTCCATGGAGGTCCACGTGTTAAGAACTCCTAGATTTGATTAGCATCCACAGCTCACTAGTGTTCCTCTGTAACAGATCTGAGTCTTCGGCATGAACGTGGGTGTCCCTTGAGACCACAGTGTTACGTGAAATAAATCAGGAGCACATGCATAAAGAGCAAATGATTTTTCTTATATGAGAAACTCAAAGTGTAACTGAAGAGGAAAATAAAAGATAGCAAAAAATAGGGAGCTAGGTCTGTTGCAAATGGTAATGGAACCAGAAGATAGAGGAAAAAGGTGGGAGGGGAGAGGAAAAAGATGTTAAAATAATTAGTGTGTTATGGACACTTAGCAACTCCTCTTGATGAATTAGCTTGTCCTGTAACATACACAGAGAAGAGCAAAAATTTGGGAAAAAAATGTGAGGTCTGTGACTTGAAGGTTATTCTGGTTTGTTCTGAGAGGCAGGCAGGTGTGGCAGTGTTTGCCCATGTCTGCTCCTCTAGCGCTGTAATATGAGAACCGTTTCAGGTATATGAACTTCGCTGTTCTGCTCTTTCTGTCTAGTCTTACCTGGCCTCTCAGGAAAAATTGTTATGAAATAGGAAATGTGAATCTGTTTGTCTTTTAGACTTTATAATCACTATCTTGTCTGTTCATCCACTCCTTACAGGATCTCAGATAGCATCTTTTTTTTTTTTTTTTTTTTGTGGCACCAGGGATTGAACTCAGGGTCTTGTGCTTGCCAGTCAAGTACTTATTCCACTCAGCTATCTCCTTAGCCCTTAAAGCTTGACTTTTTTTTCTTTTTTTGCGGTACCAAGGACTGAATTCAGGCCCTTGTGCTTACCAGGTAAGTGTTTATTCTACTGAGCTATCTCACTGGCCCTCAGATAGCATCTTCATGAAGCCCTGTGGGGTCTGCTTCTAAGCAGCTCTTTCCTCCTGGATCCCAGCCTCTACTTTTCCTTCACTGCAGCCCTTTGGCTGAATACATAATAATTGTCTCTAACTGAAAAGATCACTAGGGAGTGTTTTGGGGAGTAGATGAACCTCTTAATATGTCCAAGATCCCCAAGGTCCTTCTAGGAAAGGACCATCTATCACTGCATCATGCATCATTGCGTGTTCAGAAGGAGGTGGAGATGCAGGGCATGGATTCTTGCAGGGCAGAGCTCCTGGTGCAGATCTGCTACTGACTGAACTTGTAAAGGACGTCGGACCATTCTGCCCACAAGCATTATAAAAGAAAACGAAATCAAGCAAAATTAAATGATCCTCTGATCAACATACATAAAATCCACTGTTTTCAACAAGATTATTGTTGCTTTGAGTTTTCTGTTTGTAGCATTCTACTCCCCGCCCCACCACCGTGGCCAGCAGGGGCACTACGGCATGTCTTGAGAACTGAGTCTTGTCCTTGAAGAGCGACATTCTCAGTGTCATGCCATGCTTCAGGTGCAGCTGCTGGCAGACACTGGTGCTCTTTACAGACTTAAGAGTGGGTGTATTGGCAGGAGGGGAGGTCTGGCCTCTGTTCTGGAGGCAGTACAGGAAGCTTTGTCTTCCTTGAGTTGGGGGAAAATGGTTTGTATGAAATGGTACTGGGAATGTCTCATTCTAAGGCACAAGATGAAGCAAGCTGGCTGAGAAATGACAGGGCATCGCTGACAAACCTTGGCTTGAGTCTGTTTGGCAAACATTTCCAAAGCCTTCGCTGGGTGGTGTGACAACGAGTCCCTCTTATGTTCTCTCATAGCTACTCTGACTTTTTCCAAGGCTCAAAATTCAATTTAAGCTGTTAGGAATGTTGAATACCATCAAATTTCTTTTGTTGTTTTAAATGAAAGTTCTTCTCTATCCAAGATAGTAAATACACATTTGGAAAGGAATTATCTTGTGGCTACAAATTCATGCATTCAGTGCTATGCTTTTTATCCCTAGCACTGCAGGTCTCCCTCTACACGAATATGCATGTGGTTCTGCAGTTCCGTGCGTCATCCATGCAACATAACACTTCAGTGATTTTTGGAAGCAGAGACAGTTAATCTTTTTCCTTCCACTTAGTGATTTCTCTTTTATGAGCATGGGTTATTTTCTCTAGCGATGTTAAGAAAGAAAATGTACCGAACCATTTCTATTCACATCCCATGGTATCAAAGCCCTCTTATAGGATGAGGTTTAACTCTGTAACAGTGGCTCTTTAAGAGCTAAAAATTGGGTGTTCAGCAATGACTGTTTTTTGAGAACTTCAAGTATACCCAGCCTTGCAGTTTTTAAACAATCAGCTCTTTTCTCTGGGTCTGTTTCCCAACTCTCTTGGTTCCCCATAGAGATATGAGACAGGCCCTCTGTTTCCATTGAAGTAGGATAACTGACATTTATGGCCCAGCTGGAAGAGAGAGTGGTTTGACTGATTCAAGCTTTCATTTTTTTTTTTTCAGCTGAAAATGTGATATGGGTTTGTTATATGTTTGTCTAATCTTATTTCAGGCTCCCCTATACAAATCCTGCTGGGAGAAAGAAAGCAAAGCCTCAACATATGTGTTGAACTTGAAATAAAAAACTTTAATCCTTGGAAAAACTGGTATTATGTAAATTCCAGGCTGCGACTAATCACAGTATATTCAGACAGTGGCAGGAACATTTTATTTTCCATTTTAATATTCGTTTCACCCAATCATGCAGTAAAGTGACCTTTTGCATGCATATTCCCCTAAATTTTTGTCAGGCCTGTATTTATTTTATTTGCCAAAATCCTAGTGGCTTATACAGAGTAACCAGATGTTTTCCATTTACAGATGTTGCACCTGACAGTCAGAGGCTGAGCAGACTGCGAGAGGCCAGCTGTCTGCTTGTGTCCTCTTGTATTGGAGCATAATTTACTTAGAGAGAACATATACAGGGCTCCATTTATTAGACACTTATTGTTGGGTTCTGTACCATAGGATTTAGGCTCATTCACAATTTATGACTTATGTGTTTCTATGAGGTGAGTATTCCTAGGAGCCTGTTACTTTATTGATGAGAAAAATCGAGGGTCAGAGAAGATAAATAGCTTTTCCAAGGCTACAAGGGTAGAAGTCAGAACACAAATCTGGGGCAACTGAATATGAATCATGACCGTGTTCAATCACTTTGACCCAAGTTTCAGGTGCCGTCATCTCATCCCCTCCTCTGCCCACCACTTCAAAACAAGTCCGCCTTGAACTCCACCCCCCTTCCATACCAAAACTGGAAGAAAAGTCCCACAGCATAGCTTGCGTTCCTGGGATGCACTGTACTTTCAGAACAGGTGGCTCGACTGACCTCAAGAGCTGCCATAAGGACTAATCTAGCTTATCCAGTGTGTGGACATTTTGCCTCAGGGCAGTCTTTATCCATGGTGACACTGATCCCTAATGGTGACAGTGGATGTCACTTGGAGATCAGTCCTCCTGCTCCTGTGAAATGACATCTAGTGGGGACACTCTCATCCTTGGGTACCTGGGGTTCAATTTGTGTCAATGTCAATAAAAGAACTCGGCCTTTTTGATTTCCACAAAACTAGCAAACTATCCCTATTTCTCCAGACCCCCAGCCCCAGTGTGTATGCACATGTGCTCATGTTTAATAAGTTATATTATGGGCTCAAAGGGATCAAATGTGAATCTACATTTCTATATATCAGAAAAACAAGTAGCCTCCGTTGAAAATTAGCTGCATCTGTCATGGTGTTCTGGTCATCTTTATTGTTGCCCCGTCTCCTGCCAACCCTTATTCTCAGAGTCTCACATTCTGTTTTCTTCAGATATTTGCATAAAGACACCTTGGCATAAAGGTTTGCATAAGGAATCCTAGAGGCAGCTGTTAAGGTAATGTGTTTTTAAATGCTAACTAACACCGACTTGAAGGAGAGAAGCTTCTTCTGTTGTTGCCATCACCTCCCTCCTCTCTTCCCTCTCCTTCCTTCTCCCACCTTCTTTTCTCCCTCCCTCTGACCTTCCAAAGCACATTTGGAAGAATGCTGCATTTACTGATCATTTTCTGATGTCAAGAAAAACATGTCAATTGTACTTCTGTAGAACGCTACCTTCTCCCCACCCCCTCCCCCCCAAGACCTGTTGGAATATTATTGTTCATTTGTCACTTTCTCCGCTTGGGAGCTAAAGTTTCAGAGCTTGCAAAACTGACTTAGAAGGTTGCAAAGTGGTAACTTGGGGCGTGAACATAGCAGTGTGTGGTGACCACACAGTAAATGGCCGTGACAGCTCAGCAGCTGCAAGATTACAGGGCAAATTCATGTGCAGTCTTTGCATGGTACTGTCGCAAGGGGAACCGTACAAGGTGTGCCTTCTCCACAGGCTGAGGGATGTGACGCGGTGCCACCATAGCCCTCATTACTTGAGCAGTTCCTACATTCTAAGCACGTAGCAGGACCTTGATGGTGTAAAGAGGAGGCTGCCGCTTTATCAGTTATTTGAAATCTCTGAAGGAAGTTGGCTTAAGTGGTAAGAAAGTTTGCTCACTCTCATGTTAGAAACTCCAAAATTAGATCAGTCTGCAGAGCTGGTTGATTTGGTGATTTCGCATACGAAGTGCACGCCTGGTTCTGTCTGCTGTCCCCTTCCCTGGCTTTCCTTGAAGGCTAGAGGCAAGGTGGCAGGCGCATCTCCAGACATTGCAGCCACATGGAGCCAGGTCCAGCATGAAACCATCCCTTCCTCCTGTAGCTCTTTTAGGAGTGAGAAAAATTTCCCCACATCTCTGCACATTTCCCCTTTATGTTTGATCTATCAGAATTTTGCTTATTTCTGCCAAAATAGAATCCCTCCGAATACTCAGGTGCACTCTTGAATTAGGGATGCATGGCTGCTGTGAAGCTCAGGCTGCACAAGAGGAGGTAAACATCTGGACAAACTAAAGTCCTGCTGAGCAGCAAGCAGTGTTGGCACCCCTGGCATCCAACTGGAGGATCATTCCCGGTTACATCAGATGAGAAAACCAGCAATCAAATCATTTAAGAAAGTAACTGATGTTCCGTGGATAAAGAGGAGCAGAGACAACATTCTTACCCATGATTCGTCTGACTCTAGCAGTGACATATCTCTAAAACAGGTGAAGATGGAGTCTTCTGCAGGTGCTCAGGCCCTGAGTGTGCACTTGAAGAGACCCTACCTGCATTTGGACTGGCCAACACCTCGGATCTCACGAGACGGAATGCTGTCCAGGCCACCAGTGTGATCTGGCACAGAGATGGAAGACAGCGGTGCTGGAGAGACAGTGGTGACAAGACTTATCCTTCAACAGCACTAGGTTGTACAAAGAATGTGCAGTCATGGGCCAGAGTTCTAGGTGGTGAAAGGCTAGCAAGAGAGGAGAGGCCACTCTGGCACAGGTCAGCGATGTTCCCTATACCAGTGTCCATATTCTTCATTCTTCATAGATGCTAAGGTGGACATTTGTTTTGAAATCAAATACAAATGAACATGCTTCTCAATACAGTGGTAAAGGAGAATCTGGAAGAGTCAAAATGTAGCTTGGGGCCTATTATAGTTTGTGTTTAGTTGTCCCCCAAAGCCTCATGCAGACTTGGGGCAGCTTCTGGAGTTTGTGATTGATTATTGTGGGTGTGGATGTTGTACCTGCCATGGGATAGGTAATTTGCATTACAACGTAAGGAGAGGAGAGAGGCTATCTAGCTGCCTGCCATTTGTCCTCTCTCGTTTTTTGTGGTACTTATGAATAGCTGCCCTCTGCCATGTGACACTCTACTTTGGAGCCATCTGACTATGGACTGAAACTTCCACTGACTGTGTACTAAGTAATCCTTTCTTCTTTCATTGTGGGTGTTGGGTATTTGTCCCAGAGACAAGAGAAGAGTAACTGAGACAGCCCAGAGTTTGGACCATAGTCCCCTGACTGCGTGCTCTGACCACATTCCTTTCTCTCTGAGAGCTCTGTCAGCTGCCCTTCTCCATGTGCCCTGAGATGCCATCCTTGACCTTCTGCAAGCTCCTTGGGTTCTCATTGCTCATCTCTTCACAGACAACCTGAATGCCACTGATGTGGGGGGCAACATTGCAGACTTCTACATTTTTCCTGAGGCCTAAGACTTGGTTTCAGCCACCTATAGACACTGGATTGCTTCACCAGCTTGTCAAACCAGGTATGTCCTTATATATTTGTTTTGTTTTTTTTTGTTTTTGGTGGAACTGGGGATTGAACTCAGGTCCTTGTGCTTGCCAGGGAAGTGGTTATTCCACTGAGCCATCTCCCAGGCCCTGTCCTTATATATTTGTATCTTCCTCCCTTTGTCCCACAGGAGTGTTTGTTTCTCTTCCATCATCCTTGAATCAGGTGCCACCATGCCACCCAAGATGGGCTCCTTGGAGCCCTTCTGGCTCCTCGTTGCTAGCTGACACCAAAGAGGTTGCCTTACTCCAATACTTCTTCTTCAACCAAGTCATCTTCCATTCCTCAATCCTATTGACTCATTCTAGTTCAGATTTTCATCCTTCCATCTATGGGCTATTTCTATCATCTTTGGCCTTGTTATCTTACTTTCATTTCCCAACAAACCTACTACTTGCAGTGTCACTGAAGGTGTTGTTCTGCAGTACACATGGCCACACTTCTTCACTGGGTAAATGCCTCAAGGTCTAAAGAGAATCTTCATACTCTCTGGAATGCCAAACAAGGTCATTCCCACTTTCTGGTCACTTGGAGAACTAGTATCTAGCCATCATGATGAAGCACCCCTGCAATGGATTCCCTAGGTGGAGTACTGAACAGGGAAGATCATGTTTTTGTATCTCCCACATAATTAGTTGTGTCTGGAGCATAAGTGCTCTTGGAAAAGAATTAACTTCTCTCAGTTGTGCATTCATGGATACATGCTCCACTAACCAATGCCTATGCTTTGCTGTTCTTTTTAAAAACAAAAATCCCCAACATCCACATCAAAAACTTTCACATCCTTCCTGCAGGCATCAGAGACCTTTTGCAACAATTCATTTTTGGTATTCAGTCTTATACACCAAGATGCACAATAATACCCTCTTGCCTCTTTCATTTTTAGAAAATCACCACTTTCTACTATTATTCAGAATAATGACATCTATCCATTTCAAATTCATGCCATGTGCCAGAAAGTGGTCATTGTTGTGTGTGCATTTAAATTATTTATTATTCAAAATATTTAAATTATTCCAAAACCTCCAAGAACTTGCTATACTCCTTTTATAATTTACAACTCAGAGAACTGAAGCATGAAGAGATTAAGTAATTTGCTCAGAATCCTTCAACTCGATACATGATGGAACGAGTAAGGGAATTCAGGCTGGCCTAAGTCAGAGCCAATGATCTGGACCTCAAATCATCCCTGGAACTATTTGTGATGGCCTCAGTTTCATCCCATAGTCGCAGTTAATCATTTGTTTTTGCAAAACTGTTGCTCGTCAATTAAAATCATTAGTGGTCAGGAGCAAATGTGAATGCACTTGGATTTCTCTTTTTGACACCTTTTAGCTGTAACTATGTTCTGGCTGACACATTCTTCTACTTGTACTTAGAGCCAGGGGATTTCATCTCACACTCACTCAACACCTGACTGCGCCTTGCAAGGATGGGTAACAAGAGATCAGGGCCATCAGTTTGCTGAAATGTTTTTCCCATTGTACATTTTGAGAAGTTTTTCTCTTTTGCTCTCATATTGACACTTTTATCCTAACTACCCTGACAAATCACAGAATTTTGCTACAGACCAAAAATTTGCAGACTTGGACCTTGAAGAGGAAAGTAAATAGAAGCCCTCCCTCTGAACCACTGAAAGATGTGAGAGCTAGTTATTGTGCTGGAATTTGAAACCATGGTTCCAGGGAGTCTGAGCACTTCAAACCTTCAGGGTGAAAATCATTGGACTTTCTGCTGTGGTGTGTGTATGTGTGTGTGTGTAAGGAGGGGTTGTGCAGAAGGCAAGGCATAAAATCAAATGTACTTTCAAATTTAGGAATCACTGGGCTGGTGAGATAGCTCAGTGGCTTGAGTGCCTGCCTAGTAAACACAAGGTCCTGACTAAGTTTGATCCTCAGTATGGGGATGGGGGGGGGAGATGGGGGGGAATTCAAGGCTCACGAACACTTTGCTTACACTTTGGAGAGAAGGAAAAGGATTCTGTCACTTCAAATATAGCACAAGGTATCCCACAGCTCTTACTCTTCTTCTATATTGTCTCCCTTTTCCCATTCTCCTAGCTTTCTTTTTCCTTCCTTCTTTTTCTTCTCTGTATGTCACAAATGTATCATCTCCTTTATCCCTCATCTTGGCATCTGCTTGTTTTTTTCCATAGTAAGCACCAAAGAAACAGTGTTTTGTAAAAAAAATAATGGACTGAATAGTGGCTGGTGGACAGGATCACTCTGTAGGAGAACAAAGCCTTGTCTTTCTGGGACACAGCTCCTGAGGTGCCCACACCCTTCCTTGTGTTGTGGGTCTGCATTTTTGCTTCTTATCAACAACAGCTTAAAATCAGCAATTCTGTGTGGGAGTTACAACTGGAAATTAGAAGACACTAGAGTGGAACATATCCGTCACTGATTGGGTCATGCCAGCCCTCAACCTGATTTCTTCAAATGAAGAGAAACAATCCCCATGGAAGACTTAGTTGACAGTTTGGCATATTCAGGCCTTAACCAATATTTTTTCTTTTCTTGTAATTGCCCATAAGATATTTTTTCTCATTCTCCACGTGCCTAAGAGCTTCTCAAGCTGCTGAAGTAGAAGAGTGATTTAGATGGGAAGCAGGTGTGGGGAGAGAGATCAATTATAAAACGATTAGACACAGGCTGATTAGAACCCACTTCAGTGCTAGGTTGGAAGATGACATGTTCTCATTTTTCTACTATGCATCACAGTTGATCCGGGATATTTGAGTCTCATTTTTTCTGTGTGTGGGAGGTGAGAGGCACAGGGAGCAAATGAAACATATATGAGACCTCTGAGGGTCTATTGTTCTATGGAGCTTGAAAGGGCAGGCGCACCACAGTTTTAGATTGCTAGTCTGGTGCACAGGTGGCCCTAGTGCTAAGTTGAGCCCGCCTTCCTTATACGGATGCGAGCTGACACGGGACAGGCTCCAGTACTCCCAGTCCCACAGCAAGCTGATGATTCCCCAGGACTGGAAAACGGACTTGACTGGCCTCGGGAAGCCTGGAGTGACTCACTTCCTGTCATTAGCTGAGCAGAAACGTCCTTCACAAACTTTAAGATGGAAAAACACACTACACTAAAGACCCTATTTCCTGAACATGGCATTAGATCTTCTAATTGCATATCACTTGTGACCGTTTTGCTTGTGACCTAACTCCTGGAGGACAGCTCCAGCGTCTAGGGCAGCCAGGCAAGGGCTAAGTGGCCCACGCTCTGTGTGTTGTACCCACTTAATCCTGGGTCAAAATACTGTAGCAACTTCTGTTTATTCCTGAATGAGTGACTCATTGATATTAATCCTCAAGTTTTTTTTTTTTTTTTTTTTTTTGTGGAACCAGGGATTGAATTCAGGCCTTTGTGCTTGCCAGTGGGAAGCGCTTATTCCACTGAGCCATCTTCCCAGCCCCAATCCTCAAGCTGTTACAGAAACTTATGAATATTTAGAGATTAGATCTCAGGTTATAACATTAATGTGCAGGTTTATTTGGGAGTAACTCGGTGAAAAATGAAAAGCATGCATGACTGAGCCAAAACCTTTTATCTAAAGTTTTAAGGAGTATTACCAGTAAATAATTTGTTCTTGGGAGAAAAATCTTTCCTCTAGGAAAACAAGTTTTCATCAGATAGTTCACTTTCTGATATTGCAGGTTAATATTAAAGTGGGAAAGTCCCCTTTATTCGATTCTACTCTTCCAACCTGCCCCATATAATATGGTCTCCTTACCAGTTCAGAGATACCTGAAATTCACCTTTTGGTTCTTTATCTGTGCTGACATCTTGGGCACTGTAAGTTTCTGTTTCCTGGTCAACCCAGCAGTTTCACAAAGTCATGGGATGTGTCCTGCCCTATCAAAAAACCACATTTTCCACTTGTGTGCATTCTGCTTACAGAAGTCCATAAAAACCGAGCTCTTTTGGAAACAATCCCAGCTAGATCACTGGTGATAATAAAGCTGCACACTGCCTTCAAACCTTGCGTGTCTTCCCTTATCCTTTCCTGGTTTGCTACAGCATTTGAACCATAGATTTGAATGTATAAAATATTCCTTTATGAGAAACTTGAATAATTGAATCTTCTTCCTATTTGCAGAGTACTCATAGAAGAAACAAGATGGTAACCACATTTTCTCTTCTACAGGTGGCAAATGGCTTAGAGTTACAGAAAGGTCAAGTAATTTGCTTAGGGTCACACAGCTGGAATTGGAATCTGCTGTGGAAAAATGTGTGTTTATCTTGGAGTTTAATGCTACCATCACTAATCCAATCTGGAGTGACTAGTAATCCCTGTTTATGGGGTATCTGAAAAATACATTCCAGCCTGAGGATTGCCATTCACCTTTGTCTGAACCTGGGGCTGCTACTTCTATGAAGTCATGCTTCATCACAAGAGTTTTATGAGATCAGTTTTGCTACCACTACAGCACAGATGGGTAAATTTTGATTCAGGGTCCCATAACTGGCAGAGTAGTGGCAGGGTTTGAACTCAGATCTGCCTATCAGCTGCCTCTAACATACAGAAACCAAGAAAATGGAAACAAGACGTAGGTGGAGCTGGCAGTGGTTCACTGACATCTGGAAAGTCAGAACTATAGGCCAATGGAAGGGGAAACATTTCCAATAAAATTTAGCTTTTTAGTTTCTGGTTATAATAAAATTGTGGGCATGTGTCTCTTCTTGGGCAGGATTAGTACTGTAATCCTTTTGAACCGAGTTTGGAATAGGAAGGGAAAGAAAAGGCAGGACAATGAAGATGATCTTTCTAAACATGGCCTTTGCCATCTCACATGTCTTTGGCGAGAGCTGAGTTGCAGTGAGGAGATTAGGTTGGAGGGAAGACAGGGGAGAGAGACTCATAGTAGCTGTTAGGAAAGTGTAATAAGATTTGAAGAGCCTCAGTGCCACCCTTGCTTCTGTCAGATAGCTGGCAATACCTCCTCATGGCCGAAATCCTGGAGGGACAACATTCCAGTGATGATACCAGAGAAGAAAAGGGCTTTGGAAATGGCAAATGGGGAAATGACTGGGTTTATCCTGGCACAAACCCTCCCTGATAATCTGGGAAATGTGGTGTGCAAATGAGTATGGGTGAGATATGATCCTGGTAGCAGCATCTTCTGAGAACCTCTGGCAATCAATATTCAGATCTTATCCAAACCTATAGGATTAGCAAAGCTTGGGATGGGCTTGGTTCTTCCAGGCTTCAGCAAGTTTTCCAGGCTCTGGATGCTCTGGCACATGCAGAGGTGACCTCTGAAGCAGCATAGAGAGAAAGTTGTCACAGGGTTGAATTTTACATTTAGTAATGCAATTAATAGCCACATGTCCCACGTGGTTATACTGTCAGATTGTGGGTTAGAGGTGCTTTCATTGTTACTAGTCATTTTATTCCTCTCAGGAACTTTTCCAGCCCCTCTTGCAGTTAGGCTAGAGCCAGGTGACTGGAATCTGGTCAATGGAATATCATGGAAATGAATTTATCCATGACAAAGCTTGGGTCCTGGCAGGATTTGGAGAAATAAGCATTCTTTATAGGAAGCAACTGGCAATTTGGGCTTGTTTCTCACAGTAGCAACTGTTAATTTCTCCAATTAATACTGACTGTAAGGAAAATGAAGGCAAAAGCCAGGCCACTTTTTGTTAATGATTATATTCAGGGATGTTAATCACAATGTTAACTGATGTTGGGGCCCTGGAACCTGTTCACACTGTCCCTGACCACTGTGCTAAGTTGGTCCTTGCAGGCCATCTGTATTTGCAGGCACTGATCCTTTGGGTGAGGCATCTAGGGGACCTTCATGGGGCTGGGAGAGAGGGCATTAATTGCCTTGGGTGATATGGAAGACTTCAATAGTTTAACAACACACACAGGTACATGACAATTTAATACTAGTGCTGGTAATAGTCTTGGCCTGTGTAGGCATCTAATCAATATCTTTTGAATTAAAGCCAGATAACTCAAATGTAATATATTGATGGAACATCGAGAATACAGATTTTGGACATCTGGTGAGAATTCCATCTGGTCTAAATAATCTGCATGATCTAGAATCATCTATGTGGGCTCTACTTGTTCCATTTCCTTACCCTAAAAGAGGGGAAAGGGATGGATATCTATTGTACCATGAGCCCTTAACTTTCTTCTGAATCATTTCAGTGTTTGATGACTTTTGAGCTCTTTCCCTAAGCAAATGCACATAGACACATACATGCGAGGAAGTAGGTTCTCTTTTAGAAGATTCACGTGTCATTTGAGCTCCACACCTTAGGACTGAAGGATAAGACAAAAAGGAAAATAATTCTCAAAAGTGGCTAAATGTAAAACAAGATCTATGTGCAGAGAATAAGGATAACTTGACAAACTGGGGCTTATGCCATTCCTGTAGCATCTTCCAAGATGTTTTATTTTTCTCAGCTTTTGTCTTTTATCAGAAGTCAGTAACAGTTAACTTAAAAAGGCAGAAATGTGGCTCTGTGCAGAAATAAGCATTAGTATTTGTGCAGCAGTTTGTAGATTAAGTTTGATTCACATTTGGGACAGCGTATGAACACAAAGCCTGCAATGGCCAGGCACTTCCTTTCCTGTGCTTCCTTCTCTGAGCTTCATCTTAAAGCACAAGGAGGTCTTCATGCTGTCTGAGCTTGTTTATTTTATGAGAGCCCACCTTCCTGGTTCCGAACTGGATTTAAGTGCTGTTGAATTGTGAAAACTGCAGATCTGAAGGGAGGAATATCTGGCCAGCGAGACATTGAATGACTCATTTCCTGTTAGTGCAGTGAGAAAAATCTCATTCATAAGTGTCCTCTCTCTTGTAGTGACTTTAGCTTTCGTGAATTTTCATTAGACCCTGATGAATTTTTGGCATGGCTTAGAAGGATGTGAGAACACTTATATCTCACTGGAGCTACTTTAGTGATCAAACGTAGATGGTCATCCTGAAGCAGAGGTTAAGATGATGCTGGTGTGTGTGTGTGTGTGTGTGTGTGTGTGTGATTATGTATTAGGGATATGTAATTGAACCTAGGATCTTGGTCATGGTATCTAAATGCTCTACCACCAAGCTACATCCACAGCAAAAATAATATTTTTGAAGCCATTGTGAACTGACAATCACCTTCCACCAAGATTTAGAAAAAGAATGTTCTGGCTGTTTAGCCCTGTGGCTGTCAAATTAGCTTCAATTTCTTCAAGTTTGAGAATAGAATATTTTAGGGATGGTACTTTGCAGATCTTCTGTAATTTGCAGTTGAACATCAAGTCCTGGGAGATGCAGGGACTTGTATGGGGTCAGTGGCTGCACAAGGGATGATACTTCTGCTTGCCTGGGGCCAGGTTCAGAGGGAAGGCATATTGAGAACACAGCAAAGCTCTGCCAAAGGGAAGGGTAGGGGTGGATTTGGAAAGCATCAGAGAGAATTTGTGCTTAATCTGTAGCCATGAAACATTACTCAGGGTCTGTACGTATGACAGTGAGAGACCCAGTGCCAGGATTTGTCCAGAGCTGATGCCAGGAGTGGGACAGATTGGGCACATGTGGCGGGTGTGTGGAAACAAATCACCTACTTAGTAAATTTGTCTTGGCTCAGCCACGAGCTTTAGGCTCACTCAAGGAAGTCTTCATCCTCACACCCTGGGGGTTGCCACCCAAATGCCATAGACTAGAGAGGCTGAGCCAAGGACTGAGGTGATTAGGGAAGGAGGACAAGGGCCAGAAGGGAAAGAGGTGAGGTAGAGGTCAGGGATGAGGAAATGCACAAAATAAACCGGGAAGGACATGGAAGCTCCTAGAACAGAGACCAGTCAGGAACTGAGGAGCTTGTGGGAAGTAGAAATCCACGGAGTACATTTTATTAAAGCTGGGGCATGAGGATAAAATGCCCATCACCAGAGAGAGAATTAGCATTGAGTGGTGGCCTATAGGGTTAAAGGCCGACTCTTGTGCCTATCCAACACTACATGTAGACACAGCCCTATCACCACAGAACTGAGTCTCAGGGAAGGATTTCTAACTCACATCCAATCACATGTTTTAACTCTGCAAATGGTATTGCTAGAATTCAATTTTGGATCAAGTTGGTGACCTTGCTAGCACCAAGGTAGACCTAGCCTTAGAGAAGGAACTTTGATCTTCATGCTAGTAGAACAGAAAACAGGAGACGGATCTTTCCTGCAGATTGCAGATCTCCCCCAGGTGCTCACTGTAGATCCCAAGAGATTCCTAAGCAACCCAGTACCATGAATCACGGTTGTGTCTGCCTCCTTTTCACAGGTTGGCCAGCAGTGCTGGGATTGATGGTGGGCCATATTCTCCCTCACAGATATCCTTACTGTTCACAGAATAGATGCTTCCTGTAGAAAGATAAAAAAAAGAGCAGAGAATGGGTAGGTCATTGGTCTGGGCAGCATTCTTATCTGGCAGTTCCATGGACCATTTAGAAAGGCTATTAATAAGAGAATGCACCTAGAATCGAATAAAGTTTTATATAGCCTCTATCGCAAGCTGCTGCATCACATTGGGCAAATTATTTCATCTTCTTCAACCTCAGTCTTTCCATCCTTGCAATGGGGAAAATAGTATTTGCCTCCTCATGAGATTGTGTTTAGGACTGAATGACTTCCTTCTGTGGAGAAAGCAAGAGATTAGTGCCTGACCCAGAGTCTGCCCGTGAGCATGTTAGTCTGGCCCTCATGACAATGAGGAAGTGGGCAACATCAGGAATGCGTAATAGCCCCCATTTTTATATTGGTAAATAGTCCCTTCTCAGCTTTTCCTGGTGTATTTTCACTGAAGAGGAATGCTTTGATAGAGGTTGAGCTAGCAAAGAGAGAATGTGGACTGGCTATTCCTAGGAGGGCACCACTCCTGAAAAATTGCTCTTGAGGTTTAGGAATGAATGTTTCTAGACATTTCCATCTCCAGGAAGTGAGCTGTGCAGCAAGTAATAAAGGGGAACTTCCTCTGCAGCTGCAGTCTGGTGAAACTGTGGACCAAGTGCCAATGGGGGAGGTGGGCTACTGGGGTACAGAGAGAAAGAAGATGGGTAACTGCTGGTTCCAAGTAAAACCTGAACTCCATCCTCAACAGGGGACATCTCATGAATCAACACTGAAAGTTCCTCTGAAGGCAGTCTATGAGGTCCCATGACAAAGTTTTATCACCCAGCTGTGATGCTTTAATAGGATTAAACAATTCTTGACCACGTGGCCCCAGATAGGAGTGGGCTAGGGTGGTGGGTGCAGGTAGCCTGTGAACTCCAACCTCTTTGTGAGGTGAAGAAAACACACATAAAATCTCTAAAAAGCCTCCAGAGACCAGTAACTGCAGATCGCTTGGAGTCCTAATGAGAAAATGTTTCACTTTGGCAAATGCAGTGCAGTGTGCCTCCAAAGTCCAGCAGTATTTGACTGCTTAGCTTTTGAACTCTGTGAAGGGGCACAACAATCCCCAGTAATCACAGGAGATCTCAGATCACCAATGGGCTAATACAAGAAACATCTTAGCACATGGTTTAAGAAAATCTTACACTCTAATTATGTGCTGAAAAAGGTCATTGGGTGGAATTTCCTAAAGAAGGATTCCAGTGTTTCCAGCAGAGGCCTGCCGGCTGAGGCCATTCTGACATCCTGCTGTAGAGCTAGGAATTTTTTTTTGGTGCAATTTCCATGGAAAAGTGGTGAAGAATTCTGTAATCATTAAGCACATGTCAGTTTGGAATGCTTCTTCTCACAGGCGAGCTTGGGTAAAGGAATGATGTGTATGGAAAAGCTGGGCAGAGTGGGAAGATTTTTGCAGGGTTTCATGTGATAAGACTGTGCTGTGTGGCTTCTTTGATCTGCTGGGTGCTTGGACTGAATTTGTAAACTCATCTCACTGTGGCCTTTGGAAGCAGAGTACCAAGCCTCTATCATATGTGTTTATGCTGGGGCAAAAGAGAATAAGAGATAATGTGTTCTCCCACAGGGACTCTAGTGTTGGACTGGAGAGGGTGAACTCTCCTTGGAGAAAGTGCATGATCATGTTGCTTTTCTGGATCTTACATGCAGCATTGGAATGTGAATCCCCAGGTTATACGAGATTAGGAAGGCCAAGAGAAGGTGGGGAGGAACATTTGTGGTGGCCCACGGGTGCTGGAGGTACTGGCAGACAGAAAAATCTGACTGCTTCTATTGTATCATTTTGCTTTGTTTTTGAAAGAGGGTCTTGTTATGTATAGTGCAAGCTGGTGTTGAACTCACTAGGGTGGGGTTGGGAGACAGTTCAACTCCATAAGCATCTACCTGGTAAGCACGTGGTCCTGAGTTTGATCACCAGTACCAAACAAAACAAAACAAAGTCTGCTCACTGAGGAGCCCAGGCTGGCTTCAAACGCAAGGTGATCCTCTTGCTTCAGTGTCCTGAATGCTGGGATTATTGGTGTATTCCATCACTCTGGGCAAATCTGACTATCTCTTAAGGCAAAGTCTAAGTTGATACATGAAAGTGGGTGAGTGAGCAGGTCTTATTTCACCAGCTTTTGTCTTAGGGAATGTGCAGGGATGAACTTACCTGTTTAAAAAGCTTTCCTGGCAGGGAAATGGCTACAGAAGGTTTAAGGATAGCAGTTTTTGGAACCAGAAACTACTAAAACTGTCTTCCAAGTTAACACTAAACTTCCCTATTCCTGTACATGGAGATACCTCTGAGCATCTTGTTCCCATTATGATAGAACTTTGATTGAAGGTCCAAATTTCTGAGTGTCCTGGGAACCCCCTTCAGCTTTTAGCATGATGTCCTCCCTGCTCAGCTGATCATACTTCTCTTTCTCTTATTGCTGACGAAACAGCTATAGACCAGCTACCTGGTGCTTCTCTCCTTTTCATGTTCTCTGTTGCTTTATTGCTGGTTATACCTCAGCTTTTCTATGATGGTAAGAAAAACCTTGTTGTGTCATCCTGCGGAGGGCTTCTCTGCTTGCTGGCACAGGCAACATAGTGTCCAGCCTGAAGTGCTTCTGGTCTGTCTCTCTTCAGGAAAGTGCATGGCCAGTGTGATCTAGCCCCTTGATGCTGGGGATGAGCCCCTGAAATAGATCTGGCCAACAAGAAGTGAACAAAGCGACTTGGATCACCTCTGAGTTAGGGTATTCCATTGTCAGTTGTGCCCTTCGGAACTCTTTCCTTTGAGAAATCTGACACAGTCTCTCTGCTGACCCATGATAAAAAAAGTCTAAATTGCTTTAAGTTGCTGAGAGTTTTGAATTGTTTGTTATTGCAGAAAAACTTGGCAAAGCCTGGCTCATTGAGGCAGTGGTGTTTTATAAGAATTTATTTTCTTTCCTTGTTGTGGAGCAGTATGCTATGATTTAGATGTTCTAGAAAAGCCAACCTACCTTATAATACTGTTGCCTCCTCATTGCTCCCTCTGCCCTGCCTCTAGCTTGTTATATCTGCTGGCAACTATGTGGCTTAGGGCAAATCACTTCCAAACTTTTGTACTGAATCTTACAGTGACACATTAGATGAAGTGATCTGCCAGGCAAAAGCTGCCTTGGCACTGTGTGTGTTGATGGTAAGCTGTTTTGGTAGGAACCTATTTTGATGAGGTAACAGCTTGGTTTAGAAACTACAGTTTGGGGTCTTTCTTTAAGGACATAATGATCTCCCATTCTGCCTGTTCTGACTTTAAGGTCTTTGCATGGTTTGTTTCTTTATTCCTTATTACTCAGCTTCAATTGTGATCTCCCCAGAGATGTACTCCTTGGCACCTAGTATTACAAAAGCCAACCTCTCTCATATCATCCGGTTACATTTTCATCAAGGCTCTTAACAATGCTTGCATTGGCCACACTTGTGGAGTTTTAAAAATGTATTGCGAGTCTTCCCTCTACAAAATAAAGTGCACCAGAGCAAGGAGCTTCTTGTCTTTTCCATTCATGGTTGTCTCCCAGTACTTGCAAATGAGCCTGGTGTGTATCAGCAGGTAGTTAATATGAGTTCAGTTAATTTCTCCTGTACTAAGGTTTGGCTAAATGGAAGGAGGCAGCAGCCAGAGCCACGTGTGCCCAGCCTGGGCTGTCATAGTAATGGATCTGTCAACCATGTGCTTGGCTTTCTGGGTGGAGTGTGCATAGGAGACCTAGTTTGTTAAGAGCCTAATAAAAACAGTAGCATTTCTTTCCCTTGGTGGTTCTTACACCTGGAGAATGAAGCTCCGAGATCATATTCCTGCCAAAGTAGAGCTGGGCATTTGCTAATAGCAAATGTACAGCGTGTTAGTCTGTGAGGATGGGGATGGCAAATGGAGACATGAAGAGCTGCTCTTGGGTCTCAAGTGCACTGGCACCCTCCATGGTTCTCAGTCAGGTGAATGCTCCTGTGTTTCTTTGCCTGGAATGATCATGAAGGAAGGGTATTTAAAGAGATATATTCACTACCAAGACTCCCACTGTATACACTTCACAGTAAATTTCCAAATTGATATTAAATTTAAATTTCCACTATCCCTTTTTTATCTGATGTCTATTCAGTAATAGCCAGGAAATGAAATAAAACTCTGATAGGAGAATTTTTTTTTTTTTTATGGAAAGCAGATTGGTTGTTTTAAGTAGCAAGCAATTTGTGCCTTTAATCAGAGAGGGTCAATTTGGAAATAGTAGATCGGTTTTATTCTCTTACTTTCAACTGGTATGATGGTTTGTAGAGCCTCTTCCTTTTAAATAACACATTCCTTCATTGTAGAACATTCCGTCTTTTGTGTTTCAACAGTACAGCCCTACAGCCTACATGGATGTCAGGCAAGAAGATAGACAAGCAACTCAGCAACCAAGTAAATTTACTGAGTGTGTTGCTATTTTACTGAGATTCTGGAAAGTCAGGGAATCCAAATGAGGGAGTTAGAAATGAGGATTAATTTACTTACAATCACATGGATTATTGGATGCCACTTTTCTATTGCTGAGACAAAATGCCTGGCACATGCAAGTTAGAGGAAGAGAGGGTCGCTCCTATTCTTGGTTTCTAGAGGATTCAACCCAAAATTGGTTGGTGCTAAGGCAGAAACAGCACAGCAAAAAGGTGTGCAAGAGGAAACCTGCTCAACCTATGGAAACCAGAAACTAGGACAAAAAGGAAAGAGTTGTGGACAAGATACACCCTTCAATTTCACACCCATTGACCTACCTCTTCCAACCAGGCCCCTCCTCTAAAAAACATGTAACTTTGGGGAGACATTTTAAGTCTAAACCATAACATCCTGTCCTACCCCCTAAAAAGCTCATATTCATTTTATTATGCAAAATGTATTTAGCGTATCTCTAAGGCTGGCCAAAATCTGAAAAGTTCCAACAATATTCACAGGGCCAAGTTCAAGGTCTCCTTTGAGACTCAAGGAAAACTCTTAGCTATGAGCCTCTATACAAATAGAAGAGAAAGTTAAATACTTTCAATAGCCAATGCCATGGTAAACATTCCCATTTCAAAAGGGGGGACAGTGGTATAGAAATGAAACCAAAGAAAGACCTGAGCCCATCAAGTAAGTATTAAATCTTGTAGCTCTACATCTAGCACCAAGGATAAGCTATTGTGAGATATAGAATTCAAGGTGGTTGGGCAGCTGCACCTCTGTGTCTTTGCTGGTTAGAGCCCATTTGGCCTCTCTCATGGGTTGGGTCTAATCAATGCCTGTGGCTGTCCTTTACAGATGGTCCACATTTCTGGCATCTCCAATCTCCTGGGTTCTTCACTGTACCTTGGCTCTCACTCTCACAACTTCTCCCATTGCCCGCTTAAGGGCACTTTACTTCCTAGGTCTTCCTTTAAAAACTGGATGGAAGCCTGATCACAAAACTCTTGTATGCTGCATACCTGAAAAACCAGTACCATGTGGATGATATCAAGGCCTTCCAGGAACTTGAACAGTACACTGCCCCCTTATATCATAGCTGCAGTGACCTCTGAATACCTGGATGGATAGCATTTCTATAGATATCTTTGAACTAGATGGGTGCCCTGGAGACTGTTTTCTTAAATCAGTCTTTCAAAGGAGCTTCAATTTTTTATCCTTTTGATCCTGTGATGGGTGGGTTCTGGTCAGTTTTTTAGATGCCCTGAAACCATCTTTCCTACTGTTTTGATGCAAAGTGTTTGGCTTCTTTTTAATGATAATCTTTTTAGAAGCCAAGCTCCTCTTGGCTCCTACTTTAGGAGGCTTCTTTTTTGCTCATCAGCAAAGTACTTCATGTTTTTTTAGCTGCCTTTTCTACTCTTGATTCTCATTGAAATATGACTAAAGGCAGCCAGTGGTACCTAAATGTCAGTCTTCTTAAAAATTTCTCCACCTGATTAATTAGTTAGCCACTTAAATTTGACCTCAGACAAAGTCACAGGAGGTGGGTAGAATGAAGACAGTTTCATTACCAGCATAAAACATACATGGATTCTTCTCTGATTTCCAACAGACTCCTCAGTTACCTCTGACATCACATAAGCCTGGCCTGCACTGTCCATATGCCTATTAGCGTCTGGTCTTCTGAACATCTTCCCACAAAACAGTCCCAAAGGCTTCTAAACCACATGGTCATGTTTAGTCACAGGCATGTCCTTCACTTTACCATCATTAGGACAAAGTACTCAATGTTCATAAATGAAAGGAAGAAATACTGGCTTTATCTCATGATTTTAGTAGATTTTGGTCATGATATGTTGATTCTAAGGCAGAAAGAGCATGGTAGAAAGGCACAGCCAAGGAAAGCTGCTCAATTTACAATAGCCGGGGGCAAAGAGGGAGAGGAGGGGTGAGGGGCAAAAACATGCTCTACTGGGTCACACTCACCATCTCTTGCCTCTTCCAACTATGTCCAACCAAAGTGAATGGCATATGCTGCAGGATACTAATCAGCTTTTCTTCTGGATGGTTAACAACCTAAGTTTACAGATCAAAGTCAGAGAAATAGAAGATCCACAAGGCCAGCCAACATTTTGGCTCTAGCCTTTCAAGGTCAGCGAAGACTCAGGACATAGGAGAACCTGTACTGCAACATCATGAAACTCAGTTGAGCTCCAAATTTTCTGAACAAGGAGATTATGGAGTCACAGAGGAAAGAGATCAAAGTTCTATGGTGTGCCTGGGGAGAGTCACATGGAGAGAAAACTTTCTCTCAGACTCTCACAGAGAGCAAACTGGTCAAGCATTGGCTGTGACTCATCCACATGGATGACACAGACAAAGGATCTACAGATTAAGGTACAGGACTACAAGGTAAACCCTACAAGATAAAGACCTGAGGGGACGTCACTGACCTCATAAGAAACATAAAGTACATGTGTTGGTATATAGGTCTTGCTCTATCTAGGTCTTAACCATCCAGCAGAAAAGTATAAAAATGAAGTATACATCGGGGGCCATAATATTAAGTTGAGCTGTAAATGACTACAGTCAACAACTTTTTCAGATGGCTCACTATTGTTGTGGAATGCTGGACTGTGTTGGATTGTGTTATCGAGTTCAAACACCTAAGTTAGTTGAATGACAATGGAGTGCCCATTTCTGACAGGTGTAGACAGGGGAAGGGGTATAGAAAGGAAGAATCATGATGTGTGTGTATGGACAGTACATTTGGGATAGATAATGCTGTGCTTCTACATAATTCTATGAGAGGCAAGATTTGCACTGATAGTGGTTGGACAGGATATTATGTCAGCTTCTAGTGCTGTGGACAGCCACTAGGAAGATAACAAGGTAGAAAGTATTAATTATTGAATCTTTGATGTAATTCAGGTATAAAAAATAAGATACACAAACAGCTACACTCTCTTTATTTACTGATAAGAGACATACAGTATAACAATGTCTGTAAGTATAATATCATGTATGCACCTTCTATGATACCAAAACATTATGAAAACAGTTTGCAATGTATTCATTTATCAAATCCATCTTGTCGAGGTATCTGAAAACTGTCTCATTGATATTTCTACTTCAGTAAAACAAAAATTAAAAAATAATTATGTCCAACCTCTGAAAATGCAAGATTTTTGCAAGAATGTTTTAGTTGTAAACTAGAATAATGCAAAATACAGGCTAAAGCTTTCTTTTTCTAAAACACAGGGGAAATGGCCAGTACACTGACCCCTTCTTCCATGCCAAGGGCATATCTGGCTGCATTAAAGATTTTCCAACCACCTGCAGATCTGTTTTGCATGTGGTGTGGTGATGCTGCTTATTTAGGCTGCTCTCATTTTGGTAAAGAGTATGGGGCTCAGCAAAAGGGCCAGTGTGCTCAGGCCCACTGTTGGCAATGCAGCAAATTGCTCTTTTGTGGGAGCTGGGGAAGTCACAATTCGTTGTCTGTTTCTTGATGGACACAATAAAGAGGCAGGGTGGCCTCTTTTCCCCAAGTCCAGGACGAGAATTTGGGAGCAATGCCTCCTGCTCTCCCACTAACAGGCTTTCCCCCAAGTCCAACTGCCAAACACTCAGTGACTCAGCTTCTTCCTTTGCAAATTGGGGATGGGCAGGTTAATTCAGAAGCTGTGAGGCATGCTTCAAAAGGGCTTTGAAAAGGCCAGCTCATGTAGAATAACTAGCTATCCTCTATGGCTTGGGAACTGGCAAAAAGATTTTCCCTTTCTTGGGGGTTGAGGTCTGTGGCTTTCTATGCAGAAGGTTGGGGTGGCCTGGCATAGGCTTTCCCTGATCCCGTCCAAGTTTTCTTGGGGCCTGTGGCCCATGGTAAGAGCCTTTCCACTTGCTATCAGAATGCTGTAAGCTCTGCTGCTTCCTAGGCTTCATTTTACTTCCTCTTAATTCTCACAAGTAGTCACTTCTAGCCAGGTATGGTACACACACCTATAATTTCAATGCTCTGGGACACTGAGGCAGGTGGATTTGAGCTACTCTGTGCAACCTAGCAACTTAGTGAAACCCTGTATCAAAAAAAAAAATGCTGGGGGTATAGCTCTATGTGAAGACCCTAGATTCAATCCCCATTATCTTTAACAGTAAAAGATTTGAACAGATGATTAACCTAGGAGAAATCACTATAAGGGCTAACAGGACATATGCCCATTACTTGCTTGGTTAGCGGTTTTCCATTATGCTAGTCCTTCTGGGTAGGAATATGTCAAGTGGAATGAAAGTTATAACTTTCTCTGAAGAACATGCTCCCCAAAGAATAAAGGCTAATTATTAGAAAATGTCCATAACAGTAATTTATAATAATGAATACAGGAAAAAGGAAACAAAAGTAATTCAAATAATGAGCAGGAGAGGAATGCTGAAGTAAATTCTGGCACCTTATTGCTCTGGGATGTCATGTATTCAGAGTCTTGGCACAGTGGGATCTAACAAGCCATTGTCACTGGTCAGAGGTTGTGACCTTCCTAAGTTATACTGGAGCAGAAAGAGCAGATAAAAATTACTATCCTAACAATTACTATTATATCATATATGACATAAATATGTATCAATTCCCCTAAATTAATGTAATTATCATATATTGAAAACATAAGCTGATAAAAATCATTTTTTATAAATAGTTATGAAAATGTTTTAGGTCCATAGAGGGACATGACATATAATGTAGGATTTATTGAAGAATATTTTATACACAGTGATTGTAATTGTAAAGAAGTATTTATGTGTCCTCATGACTCATCAGAATATATTCAAAGTGATATGTAGTAATGTGAATTGGTTTCAAAAGTCAAAAGATGGAAATTTTATAATAAAATTGCTAATACTGTAACTGTCTGAGTTAGTCTTCTCTCATTGCTGGGACAAATGCCCGACACCCAAATTGAAGGAAGGAAAGGTTTATTTAGCTCACAGTTTCTGGAGGCTTCAGGCCATATGCTCAGCTGGCTCCAAGGCATGACAGAGAACAACCTTTCATGGCGATGGTAAAAAGCAAGAGCACAAAAGGGAGGAGTAGCAGCAGCTCAAGCAGCCAGCATCTCTCCTCTCCTTACATTGTGAAATGCAAATTACCTGTCCCAGGGCAGTGGAGCAGCCACACCCGCAATAATCAGTTGAACTCCAGAAGCCACCCCAAGATTGCATGAAGCTTTGGGGGAGCAACTATACACAAGCCATAACAGTAGCCAAGCAAATGCACACACCCTAATCACTTCCTGGTGCATATCCCCAGATAGAATATGAATTTTCTTTTCTCCTAGCATTTGGCATAATATCCTGCACATAGTAAGTGTTCAATGTACAGTCACTGAAAGTTGTGCCAAATCCAATTACATTAAGTGGATGCCTTCTTCCAGGTGTACAATGTAGGTGACAGAGAACAATTACTGCCCCTGTGTCCCTCTCCTACTGGTTTTATGAAGGATCTATCTATCTATCTATCTATCTATCTATCTATCTATCTATCTATCTATCTATCTATCTATCTATCTATCTATGCACGCATACAGAGGTTTATTTAAAATTAACTGAATGCCAAAAATTAAAAATAGGATATCAGAAGGGGAAAGAAAGAACTGGAAAATTTTGGGAAGACCCTTTATTTGCCATTCAAATTATGTCATGTGGATAGCCAAATGGCTGTCTCCAGGAGGCCTTGTCCTGGAAAACAGTTCTCAAGCAAGAACGACATCTCTGCCATGACCAGTCTTGGGGTGCCACACCCAGTGGTGACTCACAGAGGAGCAGAGAGCCTCACGGAGGTGGAATGTCTAGAAGGTCTGTGCCACACAGAGGCTTAATTGAGACAGACTTTCTGATAGCATTTTCTATATCTTCATAGAATATGCAGGGTTTCTCCCTGAACAAAATATCAGTTCACCTTAAGATAGGAAATGGGTTGCTTCTGAGACTAGAAGAGGGAAACCGTTTCTCTACCATTCTCCAATGTGATCCCCATGCTATGGAGATTTCTAAACATTGGAGTATTGAACCTCCTTCATTTGAGCTTTTCTGGTACTGGACTAAGGCATAGTGTCTTCCTGGGGGTTGTGTGGCTGTATTCATGTGAAGCATGCATGCCTGTGTGGACTGTAAGGCAAGAGTAACTGTAGTGTCATTCAAACCTCAGGCTTCAGTGATTAGAGGTAAACAGGGTTGTTGTCAGGGATTGCGAGGGAATAGATTTAATGGTTTTCGATGGGTCGTATATAAGGTTATTTCATAATATTCACCTAAAAAGTCAAATGCAGAGGAGTGCAATAGATTGCCCACAAGCTAGAACCCAAAGAATCCAGCTGAGGGCCTGGATCCCACTGCAATGTCCTGTAGGAGCCCAATTGCAGACTTAGAGCCCATGGAAATGTCCTCCACAAATTCATCTGGAGCCTAGGGCTCACAATGCTGCCTCATGAAAGTCTGTATGAAGGATTTGCACTGGGAACATCCAGAGGCCAGTGGTAGAAACTAGAAAGTCTGTGTCAGCGGGATGAAGGACCTGTGTCACAAGGCTGAGGGATCTACACTGGAGCCAGGAGAACTCTCAGAGGACTGGAGTTCTCTTGAAGAGAACCACAGCCATCCTCAGTAATAGTGAGGGCTCCAGCTCCTCTGAGGATGAGAAGAGTTGAGTTCATGTTTGGAAAACCAGCATGACAAACTTCTCTGGGAGAATTAGTAATATACCATCTTTACCTTTAGTTCTACTTTTATGCTCTTGGCAACAATCCTCAGTAAGATAATTGTAATAATTTTTATCAATTTTAAAGGTAGCAGTTAATGCTTCAAATTTGTACTTTGACCAATTTTATATGCTTAAATCTGGTAATCTGAGAAACTATATTGAAGACAACAATATGAAATACAATAGCCACTACTGAATATCTATCATCTTGGGTCTTTTTCAAATGTGTATTGTTTCTATTGTCTTATCTATTATCTTTCTACTTTCTTAAAAATAATCCTCAGATGGGCCTTCCACACACAGATTCATGTTGATTCAGTTTAGCTTGGTATTTCAGGTTGACTATTAAACTGCCATAATGGTTGAATGTAGTATAAAGGCACAGAGATTGTCTCTATTCTCAACAGAAATTTGGGGCCCTTACTTTAATTTTTAAGTGTATTTGGTACAGGTATTATGTAGCTCAGACTTATAGTGATCCTCCTGTTTTCAGCCTCCTCAATGCTGGGATTATAGGTGTCACCACACATGGTTTCTGTGACCAGCTCAGTGTGCCTGGGGGTGGGGCCAGTGTGGCATGTGGTGCCTAGAATTGAACCCTGGTCCCTGTGCTTGCCTAAGCAGGCTCTTAGTCCACTGGGCTATCTCACTGGCCCAGGGCCCTTTATTTATATCAGCAGAGACGGATCCTCACCTACTATGTCAGTTTGCCCATGTCCTCCCATTTGGGTGAGGGAATAACAGGCTGTAGGAAATTTAAATAACAAAATATATTATGTGAATGAACGTCAATCACCAAAAAATACTTGCTAAATGCCAAACTGAGTTTTAAAAATGGTCTTTGGGTTAGGTGCAGACTCAGGTTTTCAGAAGTCAGAGTCAATGAAATTTCCATTCAGAAAATCTGGCATTTTAGCCATGAACTCTGCCAATTAAACATATCAGAAAAATATTAAATTCTTGTACTGTCAAATGCTTTGTCTTGAGCTGTTGTCATCTCAGTTTATGATGCTACCAGCACATTTCATTCATGATCTGTTAAACTGGCTTAGGTATCTTGGTGAGTTTATTATAGCTGTAGTGACTTGAGATGATGATAGCATTAAATCACAAAATGAATTGGTTAAACAAATGAAGAATAAGATATGTCTTTTGTATATGTACAGCTTAGTATTACTTAAATTTAGAATAACAACTCTGAGCTTTGTTTGATTTCTTGCTTTTCTATGCCTGGACAAGATTGGCCCTTGTTCTTTGTAGTATCTGTGATATTTAGCTTCTTCTGATTGAGGGTGTTTATTTTATATCATCTACTTTTTTTAACCTGGATTTTAATCTTCTTGCAGGCAGAGACTGTTGTTCTATATCTCATAGGGTGTGGAATTTAATAATTTGTGCTTCTTGATTGCACAAAAATGGAAATCTCTGTTAAATTACCCAGTTTTAACTAAGAGAGTATTTTAATCACCTCAGAATCCTGAAGCTGTGTAGAAGCAATCTGGTAATACCTTGCTCTGAATTGCATTTCAATAAAGATTTTTATAAAGCAAGTGAACTTGGTTGAATGTCATGTATGAGAAAACGGTGGGAGCACCAACTCCTCATTGACTCTAGTGCACCTGATGACAATGTCCACTGACTGTGCCTGCAAGTGTCTGGATTCTGGACAGAAACCACAACCATTTGCACAGTTCCTTCTCCTAAGGGGACTTTATTATTTGCTTTGCAAACACTAGCTCATGTGCTACCCTATAAATGAAGCTCAGATCAGAGAATGCATAAGGCAGGATTCATAAATGATTTTGGAAAGAAAAACAGGCATGCACATTCTCACTGAGTCTGTTTTAGACTGAAAAGTCCAACTCTTGTCTGCACTTTCAGTACCTAAGTTTGGGTAGAGGATCAGACTGCTAGGAGCTGTTAGTGCCTGTGACTTTCTAGAGTCCATGCCAGGAAATAGATTTAGTAAAGAAACATGCTGTGAAACTCAGACTGAAGACTCTTTGGGTAGTTTTAACAAACTCTCAGGAGGCATTTTGGATGGTTCCATCTTTGCTGATTGTGTGGATCCACGAGCCCCAAATATTCAGTTGACCCTTGATAGCGGAAATGTTTGAATCAGCATTCAGTGGATATAGTGGTTACTGCTAGCAGACTACTGAATGTAAATCAGGAAGATGGCTATTATTGCTAACATATATGGCTTTTAGTTTTGCTTGACCCCTAGGAAATCATTTCTTTCCTCCTCATTTCTAAATGGTGCATTCAGTTGACATGCATCTGTTTCCAAGCCTCCTGTAGTAGTGGTCTGTGGATATGTATGCCATATGGTGCTGCTCGTCTTTGAATCTTGAACCTGAAACCCTTTTCTGGATGCTCCTGTGAAGTCATAATACTGAATTCCACTTCTCTAGAACTTCTGTAGGGTTTTAAGTAAGATTTCCCCAGGGAACTGTGTAGTCCCATCATGGCCAATTGAAGGACAGAGAAATGTCACCTCCAGCCTTGTCAGGACTTATGAATGAGTGCCAGGAGAGCAGCCTTTTCCTCAGTCTTATGTCCTCTTTTGGGGACCTTGCCCATGTGGCAGGCTCCTAAGGTCTGTAGGATCCTCTCCCCTCCTCCCACAGCAAAGCTTAATTTGAATATGCATGAATTAGACTATAATTAGGTCACAGAACAGATGCTATTAATCATATCTTTACCAGGGAGGAAATGATATATGGTACTACTTAGCACAGGAACAATGTTTTGTGCATATTTGGAGCTTCTTGCTCTCATTTACCAAGGGATTGTAAAGTCAAGTCTAGCAGAAGGCTGAAATCTTGGCTTCTGTTGGAACCCGGGGTCTCTCAGGAGCAGACAGTATCTGGCATGGGAGGTCTTGCTTTCTTATGCAACTGACGATTGAACCATAGCAACTAGAAATTAGCCTTGGTGTGCAGTGCCCACTGCCATTTCTCATTACTGTTAGAAGGTCTTAAATTGCCCAGTGGTGTTTTCTTCTTGTTGTTACTGGTTTAATTATGGCAATGCCATCCTATGGGAGAGAACTAATTAACCTTCTGTCAAGAAATCAACTCTACTCTACTGCATATGACAGTAATAGCTCTGAGTATTTCAAGGCAAGCTTTTAAAGGTACTTTTCTGCTTTATTATTGTAGTTGATGTCTTAGGAAACTTTTTTTTTTTTTTACTATGGTTGTACCCAACTCCTTGTGGTTGGTGTGGATATTGTATTAATATTAATAATAATCAATTTAAATAAGTTGATAGTGCTAGTGGTGTGTTAGTGGACTACAAAAAATTTCTCAAAGAAGTGTTTATTACTTGAAATTAGTAGAAATAAGATATTAAAATGATGAAAGGGGGGGAGAGAAGGAAGATAGCATTCCCTCAATGCTAGCCACCTATCAGGTACTGCACATCTCCAAAGCCCTGAAAAATAGGACTTGCTCTCTGCATGGTATACATGAGACAGAGACTGAGGTTTTAAGAAGATATAATAATTGAACAGGGGCAGTGGTCATACTTAAATTGGCATGATTTCCAATCATTGGCATGATTTCCACAAAGACAACCTACAATTGTGTAGTTATTGATCCTTTTAGACACTCTTCTTTCTGTTACATTATTTACTATGAGCACTTGTCTTATTTGTGGCTTTAGGTAGAAAATGTGGAGAATTTTTTATTACATGTGATATTTTAACTTTATTCTGTATTTCATTTTGTAATTCAAATCTTGTTTCCTCTTCTGTTTAGCTTTTTTTTTTTTTGGTGGGAGGGCAGTGAAAGCTGTGCTGGGAATTGAACTCAGGACCTTGTGTTTGCCAAGCAGGCCTTGTTTTGCTGAGCTATAGCCTTGGTCTCTAGCTTACCTTCTTATACATTCATGTTAGTTGTCTTAACTCTTTTTCTAATGTAAAATAAGCATGCATAAATAAAAATAATTTTCACAACACCCTGCAAGGTAAAATGTAATCTTAGTATATATTTAATTGTATTTAATCTTAACTTATATTTAAATATATCCTTATTTAGAAATCATTCAGATTACATACTTACGAAGTAGGAGTATTGGCCCCTGAACTTGCATGTCTAGTCCTATGCTGTTTCTTCTTACCATGTAGCTACGCTACCAGGGAATGAAAGAGTACTAGAATAGGGATGTACTGAGTAAATGGATTACATGGAGGTAGAAGAGCAATATGCTCTTTAGAGAAGGAGGACATGAGCAAAGGGAGCAATGTTAACTATGAGATAAGCAAAAATCTAAGTTGGATATAGAATATCATTAGAATATTTCTCTGCACATAGATACTAAAGGTTGCAGCATAATTTTGTGGTTTAAGTCTGTTAATTATTACTAGTGCAGGAATTTTCATACTTGATTTGGTGATTCTTTTTTCTTAACTTACTTGAATCAAAATGATGTCTTCCCCATTAGCATTCTTACTAAATATTTAATTGATATCCTCTGAAGGTGATAGATGTCATTTGAAGGTACAATTGTTGAGCTTACAAAACAACAAAATCTTTTACAAATACAAAAGATAGTGCACAGAATTTGCATTTATATTTTAATTCTCTTTCAAAATTTGAGATCTATAAAACCTTTAGGGTCCAGTGAACCTCATATTCCTAGTATGTAGAAGATAACATGAAGGCGTGGGGGGGAAGTCCTTTGTTAGGAGTGAAGCAATAGTTAAAAGTCTGCTAAAATCTGAGTAACAGAAGTATGAAGATAAGGACCACCTTGATAATATTTTTATGTGAATTTTTGCACCACAAATACAGATGAAATTTGTTAGTAAACTTTCCTAGGGAAGAACCACACAGAATTTAGTTGCTGCTTAAGGTTGAGTCTTAATACTTGATTAAGACAGTCTTAATACTTGATTTGTTTTATCACTGTCATATGAAGAATCACTCATTCATCCCACCTTAGGAGTTAGAAAGTTCCTCCTAGGAAGGAAGAACTTTCTATTCTTGGCATCCGTGTCTCAACTCTATCACATTAATGGTCAAGAGGGAATCACACTCGAATGACTTGGAGACTTTAGAACAGTGAGGGATCCATATATCCCAGTGTGAGATTCTCATGGATACGTGTGACTCTCTTTGCCTCTTCCTCCACCTCAGCAATGATTAGTAAAAGAAAATCCTGGAACTGCCTTCTGCTTTTCCCCTCTTCTTTTGTCTTCTCACAGAAACATTTATGCATTTTGGGTGTTCTCTGAACATTGAAGTTGGTGGTTGGAAGGGAGGGCCCACAATGAGGTCTCAATCCAGTGGTAAGAACTGTCACCCAATTTACAAGGCAGCTCCACTTTGTGATACTGAGCTGAAAAGAGGTAAAGAGTCTTAGTAACTGATCTCCATTGTCCCAGGCTATATACTCCACCAGAAAATATACAGTTTGAGAGGAGGAATCTGAGAGGTAGTGGTGAAGATGCAGGTTGTGTTTACTGGATCAAGACAGAATTTGGGTCTTTCCTGTCATATGGCCACCTTACTATCTCCTATTTTTTGCTTTTAAAGATAAAGGAGGAATGGCAATTCTGTATATTTTAATTTTATTTTTCAGGTAAACAATAATAATAATTGCTTCAAAAAGTGACAAAAACAATAGTATAGTTGTGCTTGAAGACAGGGGAAGTAGATTCCAATAGGACTGTTGGTAATGTGTCTTTTACTGTAATAAATTATGTTTTAAATTTTAACATGCACTGTATTGTTTGATCATGCCATAGAAGTAAGAACATATGGTACTGTATTTGTTGTGCCTGACTTTTTTCATGTAGCAAAATGTAATTCAGGTTTGTTCTTATTGTTCCACATGACAGATTTTCCTTTTGCTTTTATGTGATGTAACTAGGGACTTCTATGAAGTATAGAAATATAGTCAATTTTTAAATAAAGATTTATCATAGTAAAAGAAACACTGTCCTGAACCTCTGTCTTTTCAGGATGATAGCCTCTCTCTACTTCAAACACACCTCTCCCACTGTTCTTGTTACTTTCTGAAGCAGTTCTGGAAGTCTTTCAGGAGTGTTTAATGGTGCTATTGTGGCTCCCTGAACTGATTAAAAACTTTTACCTTTCATGGCCATCTGGGGGAAATGTCAGAAGTTACACCTGGGTAGATCTAATAAAGGAGGTGGATGAGGACACAGTATAACACTTTTTAAGAGCCCATCTTTCTATTGTATCATACTCAGCATCAACACCAACTATATATATATATATATATATATATATTTTTTTTTTTTTTTTTTTTTTTTTTTTTTTTTTTGTGGAACCAGGGATTAAACTCAGGCCCTTGCACTTGCCAGGGAAGCACTTATTCTACTGAGCCATCTCTTGAGTCCCAACACCAACTATATTTTGATCCTAATTATTAAAGAAGCTCACAGAAGACGCCTTCCAGAACTGCTTCAGTCAATGGAAAGAAGGATGAGATAAATGTATTTGAAGCAAGGGGAAGTATTTTGGAGGAGAGTTATCTTTTTTTTTTTTTTCCTGTGGAACCAGGGATTGAACTCAAGCCCTTGTGCTTGGCAGGGAAGCGCTTATTCCACTGAGCCATCTCCATGGCCCATGGAGGAGATTAATGGTAATGCTTCTTATTATAATGAATATTTTCTTGTTCCAAAAATTAAACATTTGCATGTACTTTGATTACTTCTCTTCTATTCTTTTATCATGTTGAAGGACATTCCTCCTGTGTGTAATCTTTTGAGAGTTTTAACATGAAAAGATGATGTTGAATTTTCTTAAATTCCTTTTCTACACTCAGTGAGGTGGTGATGTGAGGCCCTTTGTGAATACGGTGGTGGCGGGTCACAGAAGACATTCACACAGCTGAGCCACCCTTGCAGCCCCGAGACCACTTGCCCTTGATCGTAGAAAATGGGACTTTGTGCTGCAAAACTCAGTTTGCTTGGGGTTTGTTGAGGACTTTTTCAGGCTGAATAGAGGTCCCTATCTCTTATTTGGTGGAACTCCTTGGACACCACTCAGGGACACAGTGAGAACATCTAAGTTGATAAAGGATGTAGATGAGTATGGACTGCCACTTGCCCCAACCAGTACTAGGGCCCGAGGTCAGCAGAACTGCAGGCCTTCTTCATTCATTTCCTGTCAGGTGTGCTGCTTTTACTGAAAATATGGGTCATATTTTCTGCTCTTTATTGAAGGCAAATCCCCAGTTTGGTGTGGGGACACACATCTGTCATCCCAACTTCTTAGGAGGAGGCTAAAGCAGGGTGACTCAAGTTTGAAGCCAGCCTGTGCAGTTTAGTTTCTAAATTCCTTTCTTTAATAAAAAGGCCCAGGAATCAGGGAGTGGCAGTGGGCATGATACCACTCGCCATTAGCCCTGTGATGAACTCACGGTATTGCTGCTTCCAAATTCCATAGCCTTATGTTCTGCTGGCCTAGAAGTCTTAGTTGGGGACACAGGTTGTGCCAGGAAGCACAACAAGGACACTACTGAACTTGAAGCTAATACTTCCTTGGTGATCATTTTGAGTTTTCCTGTCCAAACTAGTGGGAGGGGTGATTGATCCAGATTATCAAGGAGAAATGAAAGAGGAAAGGAATAAAACGCTTGGAATGCAGGAGATACCATAGGGCATCTCTTAGTATTGCTATGCCTTGTTATTACGGTCTATGGAAAACTATAACCCAATCTACGAGGGGTGACAAATGGCCCAGAACTTTCAGGGATGAGGTGTAGGTTACTCCACCAGGAAAACAATCAAGACTCAAAAATTAATACCAATCAGAAGGAAATGCAGGAAGAACAAAGTGCTCAAAGAAGAACAAATGACCCCCCAGAATTGCCTATCTTACAAAACATGATTATAAAATGACAGTGAAATAAGGCATTTTGATAGAAAAGGAGCTGGATGCAGCCAGTTTACCTCATCCTTTAAAATACTTTCACTGGCAGCGCACACCTGTCACTCCACCTACTGAAAAGGTCACTGTAGGAGCTTCTGGAGAACACATCTCAAAAGATACATCTATTAACACCTTCAGCTTGGCATGGTAAAATGCCATCACTCTCATCCCAGCACTTGGGAGGGTGAGGCAGGAGGATCACCGAGAGTTTGAGGCCAGCCTGGGCTTCTTAGTGAGACTCTGGTTCAAAATACAACAACAAAAGCTCAGACTACAGACATGTACTACTTCACCCGGAAAATTTCATTCTTCATGGATACACAATCTTCAAAATTCTTTGAGCATAAAACTTAGAATTTTAAAAGTTCATCTACTTTCCTTTTGTTTTTGTCTCTTAGGTCCCATAAAATATGATTACAAAATGACAGCGAATAAGGCATCTTTTCTCTCGAATTTCTAGTTCAGATATTTTTGTTGTCAGTTCATGTATGCATGCAAGACTAGGGCCAACAGGGACTTTCTGGTGTGACATGTAAATAGTCCTGTTTCTTCATGGGTCTGTCCCACCTTAGAAAGTCTGCATAGAGCTTTGTGGATGTACAGAGAATATTATCCAGCTCCTTTCACTAATGGCAGTGATTCCACAAGCAAACTGAATGCCACAATGGAAACATCATTATTCCTGGAATGGAGCGAGTGGCCACTGAGGCCCAAGAAAGGGCTGAGGTGAAGTAAATTACGTATGTGGAAGCCTTCCGCTAATTTACCATCATTAGACAGTTTTTGTGGGAACCAGGAATAGAACTCAGGACCTCTCGCTTGCCAGGCAGGCACTGCACCACTGAACTAAACCATGGTGCCAATGAGATAGTCTTGTCACGTGTTGTTGCACGTTACTCCTACTCAGTAGTGCAGGTATAAACATTTGGTGTTGTGTGCGTGACCAAGGAGCCAATGAAGTGAAGCTGCCATCCGTGAAATTATAACTGCCTCTAAGTCAGAATCCTACCCAGGAGGAAAAAAAATTGTTCTCAGTGACCACATGAGGAAAGGAACTGAGCCCAAGGGAATCTTGATTCTGGCACTGAGGGCCTAGGTGCAGCCGCTGGACACAACCTGCTGTAGAAATTGTACCAGATGCCTTTGGCTGAGTTGGTACTCCTATAAATCAGTAATAGAAGTGGCCCGCATTGGTCACCTTTCCTGTGCTGGGACAAAATGCCTAACACCCACAGTTTAAGGAGAAGGGGTATATTGGTATGTATTGGACAGGTGAGTTCTTGCTTAACTGGCTACAAGGCAGAAACAGAATGGCAGAAGAGAGCTGCTCAACCCACGGCAGCTGTGAAGTGGACAAAGAGAGGAGCTAACAGTCCCCTCAGCTAGGAACTCCTCAGTGGGTTAACCCAGTGATGAGTAAAGCACTCCCATGACCCAATTTAGACAGGGTGGTAGGGGAGTCACAGTGGTAGGGGAAAGGGTGCTCCTAGCACAGTGACACCACTGTCACTCTGCACACAACCCTAGAAGAGTGATATTTTGGTCAAATCAGAAACTTGCTCTTTTCGATTATTGATGTGAGTCTGCTCCTGTTCATAGGACTCAATGAAGGTGCTACTTTCAGTCCATAATTTGCATGTGAGTACAACCAATGGACACCAGTTTTGATTCTTCATTTACATGTAACAGGAAGCCAATCAAGTTTATGATAAGACAGATGATGCCAAGTGAGTGCTGAACGGGACAACCTCTCAAAGTATTATTTACATACAAGGCAGAGAACCTAGAATTTGGGAAACACAACCCACCACCCCTTATCCTCGGAGCTGCTGTGAGCTTTTTCTCTGGCCCATTCTCATTCTGCAGAGCATACTGCTTTTCTGCCCTCAATAAATGCACAGCTTCACTGGTTTTTCTGTTTATCTTGTTAATTTCTTGCTTTGGGAGACCTGGAAAGAAGCTCACAAGACCTCCATCTGGTGGCCTTTCTTGGCAAGCCAGGAGGAGGTAAGAAAGACCCATCTCTGTAGTCACATCTTAACTGTCTGGTTGCACTCGCATGAGCATTGGCTGGACAGTTGAAAGCCATTAGGGTGTCTGCCCCCTTCCTGACTCCTGTGACAGGATGACAGTCATGGAGCACTGCAGGCTCCACCAGACTCAAGACAATTCCCACACATCTGCTAGGTTGGTGCTTTATGTTTGCATAACAAAAGGATAAAAATGTCTTCACTGCACACCCTACAACTTGAATGGTTTGTCTTGCTTTCTTTGGAGTTCTGGGGGTCTCACCTTTCATCCTGTGCCCCTTTCTGAATTAGATTCTTTTGTGTCACTCAAACTCTTCTTGCATTTTTTTTTGTGTGGGATTGGGAAAGGCTCCTCTCATTATGTAGTTCAGGCTGGCCTTGAGCTCACTATGTAGCCCAGGGTAGCCTCAAACTCCTAAAGATACTCCTGCTTTGGCCTCCCAAGTGCTGGGATTAGAGGAATGTGCCACCATGCATGGCTTCAGGGCAGATGACTCTTAAAGACATTACGTACTCAGCCTCAGACATCAGGAGAAAACTGCAAAAGAGGTTTGGTTCCCTGGACATGTCACTCAATGTCCTAGTAAGTTTCTCTACTCAGGATTTTATAATCAAAATTGGGAAAGCCCAAGGGAAGGAAATAAGGAGACCAAAAGAAGGTGGCTGCCTTAGTTGGAGCCGTAAGTCAAGTAATTGAGTCTGATCCCCAGAGCTCAAGAAAGAGCTCGAAGACTAAATCCTGAGTGTGGCAAGATGGATATCCCACGTGCTCTCACATAATCCCAATTACCTGACATACAAAGACCCTGATAGTGCCCCCAATTCTCAAGGACAAAAAAATCCAGCAATGTATAAGGTGGATGCTACATTATGGCTGGGTTAGCCTTAGCCTAGAAGCCCAAGACCTTCTCAACCTTTCAAAATCAACTCTTGTAAAGGAAATGAAAACTTTCATTCACAAAATTCCCTAAGCAAATGTTTGTAATGGTTTCATTCATAATCACCAGCCTAGTCAACATAGCAAGAATTTGCCCCAAAGTAAAAGGTAAAAGGGCTGGAAGTGCAGCTCAGTTGTAGGGAGAGTGCTATTGGGTTTGGTGTCTAGTGACACACACATGCATGTGTGTGCATGCACACACATACACATACACAGATTTTTTTTTTTTAGAGAACAACAACAAAAAAGACTTACAACTAATTTCATATGTAATTGGCAGAAATTATATGTGTTCTTGATAAATTCAGGTACAGTGCATGGATGTCCCTTCTCAACACTGCTACTGAACATTGTACTACAAGCCCAAGTCTGTGGTCTCAGTTGCTCAGGAGGCTGAGGCAGGAAGACTACTTCTCCATGAATTTAGTGAAGCTGTGAAAACATAAGAAATTTTAATGGAGTGGAAGTCCTCCCAATGGAATAATATAAGAAAAAGAAATATAAATTATATAGATTAGAAAAGAAAACCTATTTTTATAGATCATGAGTTTCTATGTAGAAAACCCTAAAAGTTGACAAAATAATTCCCCTGATACTATATAAATGATGACTATATCAAGGTTGTATGATGCAAAGTTAATATTTTATTTTTCCTTTCTCCTTTTTTCTTCTTTCTTTTTTGAGACAGGGTCTCACTATGCAGTTCAGGCTGGCTTTGAACTCACTTTGTAGCCCAAGCTTGCCTTGATCTCACAGTGATCCTCCTGCCTCAGCCTCTCAAGAGCTGAGATTACAACTCCTCCTTTTTTAACTTTATTTTTTATAAGTACATATTTGACACACATATTGATCACATTCATCATGGGGACTTTGCACCTGCACATAATATACCTCAATTCTTTTTTTCCCCATTTCCCTCCCTTCCCTCCCACCTTGCTTCCCCAGCCCATTTGGAATTTTTTTTTTTTTTTTTTGAACCAGGGATTGAACTCAGGTTCTTAGTGCTTGCCAGGCAACTACTTATTCTATTGAGCCATCTCCCTGGCCCCTCCCCAACCCATTTCCAAAAGCTTCATTTCTACTTTTTTTCCTTCCATTCCTTTTTCTTCTTTTCCCTTGCTTTTCTCCTCCTCTCCCCTTTCCCCTTCCCGTTAGAATGTATTTTTCCTCCTTCCCAAAATTTCAGTATCTGTGTTCTACTATGCTCCTTGTTTACCCTTTGGGTTTCTCACAGTAGAGACAATGTGATTTATACTTGTGCATCCTATTGATTTTACTTAAGATTCTGACCTTGAGGTCCATCCATTGTCCTACAAATCACTCAAGCTTATCCTTGTTTATGGAAAGTAGTAGTACTCCATTGTATATGAACACCACATTTTTTAAATCCATTCATTGTGGATGAGAAAATGGAATGTCCCCAAGATTTAGGTATTATAAATTGTGCTACTATAAAAACAGGTGGGCACACATCACTGCAACACAATGCTTTCTACTTTTTTTGCAAAGGTACCTAGGTGGGAGGAGCCACTGACTCTACTTCGGTGGGGCTCGGCCAGAAGGAACTGAGCACAGCAGTCAGACCCAAGGCAGGCCCAGCTGTTGAGTTTGAGTTAAGCAGAACTAAAACCATGACTTGCCGTTTACTGCTAGGCCGGACTGAGGCCCAGACCCATGGGAGGCTCCTTATGGCATGGAGGTTGCAGCAGGTAACTTGGATAAAGTAGTCTGCCTGGAAGAGTCTGGGGGGTTCCTTCTATGGTCTAAACTAAAAACCTATTAGTTACAATAGTTCGTCAATTTCTAAATTTCACTAGTTGTTATTAGGATTGCTAATTGTACTACTGTAAATAGGTTACAATATCTACGTTAACCAATGTTCTCTCTTGGGTAGTAATCTCTAGAGACATTTTGGTGATAATCTCAACAAAGCTCTATACTGAAGAATGGAGGACAGCACCTAATGGAAACGCTCAATCAATAAAGAAGGGTTGAGGAGGAGGGAGACCCACACATTCCATCACCTAAGCTGGAATTAGAAGAAGCCTTTTGGCTCTATCAGTAAGAGGAGGACTATGAGCTCTCACTCCATGCATCGCCTACTGCAGCAGAACAGCTTAAGATGCCTTGTCTAGAAGATCCATCCACCCACCACAGAGCTACAGGCCTCTGGAGAAGGTTTTTTGTGCAAATGGCCACATGTTTCAGGCCAAACATTTCTGCAGGAGCACTCTCTGTGCCATCTGCACAGACTATAGCTGCATTGGGACAACTGGTGTACAAGTGCATCTACTGTAAGATCCTGGTGCACAAGAGGTGACACACACTGGTCACACTGAATGTGGGCAGCATTCCTCACCCATGGCTTCAGACCCACAAGGACCCTACACCCATCTCAGTTTTCGAGTCACCACACTTTGGACCAACTTGCTAAAGACCAGGAGTTAAACAACACCAGGGCACATGGCCAAGCTCCATCAAGGCTGGGTCCCCAGGATTTTAATATCCTCTGAGTGATAGGGAGAGGAGTTATGCAAAAGTGTTCTTATTTCAGCTGAAAAACACAGATTGAAAGTTCACAGTGAAAGTGGCGAAAAAAGACCTGCCAACTATTGTCAGGCAGAGACAGAGCTGCATGTATTGCAGCAGGTATCAAGTCATCCTTCTCTTCTTGGGCTGCATTCTTTCTTTCGCACGGAAAGCAGATTTCTTTTTGTTTTAGGCTATGCAAGTGGAGATCTGATGTTGCACATGCAGAGCTCTGGAAGACTTCTTGAGCCACATGCAGGTTTTACAAAGATCACCTTAGCCCTCAACTACCTTCACCGGTGAGGCCTTCTACAGAACCTGAAACTGAACAATTTATTTCTTGATTCTGAAGGGCACATCAAGCTCACTGACTACTTGACTACTGTGTCTGTAAGGAAGAACTGGAGCTGGGAGATGTGATGGGCACATTTTGTGGCACAGCTAATTACCTGGCTCCAGAAAATGTCAGAGCAGAAGATTATGGTTTCAGTGTGGATTGGTGGAGTCTTGGGTGATCCTGTACAAGATGATGGCCAGAAAGTCTCCCTTTCCTATCAAGAACCCTGATATCCCTGATGCACTGTCAATCACTCATCTCCTTCTGCTTATTTGGAAAAGCACTACTCTCATACCACCTTATCTGTCTGCAGAAGCTGCAAGTGTCCTTCAGGGTTTTCTGAAGAAGGACCCGGAGGAGAGACTGGGTTGTAGTGGTGACACGGGGTTGGAGGACATCAGTCCCACCCATTTTTTTCAGAATGTGGACTGGGACCTGATGGAGCAAAAGCCAAAGATTTCTGGAGAATTTGGGTTGGAAAACTTTGACTCCACACTTTACTAAGGAACCTGTCTTGCTCACTCCAGAAAATAAGGGAAGCATGACACGAATTTTCAGATTTTGAGTACATCAGTCCTCTTCGAGTCATGAAGAACAACAGGTCGGATCCTCAATTTCCATCCATGCACTCTGCTCATGTTGCCATAGCATGGGCAAAAGAACTTGCTACCAGCCTGGACTCAGTTGACCACTTCAGAATTGTTTAGAAACTCATTTTAATTTGTCTCTTTTTTGTACTGGTGTTTAGGTATCATACTTGATTCTTACAGTCTACGACAGAGTGCTGAGTTTCTTCCTGTTGACAGACTTGCTGTTTATGACTTAAGTACAAAGCAGTTGTTTGTTGCCCTACCTTGTAAACACATTCCATTTGTTCAGTGGTTTCAGAATATGGATGCTTTTTCTTGTTATTTAATTACTGGAAAATAATTTGCCTTTTAAGTAGTATGTCTTAACTATGCTTGTTTCCCTCCAAACCACATTACCTGTTCTTTTGGCACCCAATTTATGTAGTCTTCAGGGAAATCCAAAACTTTGGATTTTGAATACATCCCCAGAACACACATTGGTCCTAGTTCCATTCCCTTAGTTAAGTTTCTTTAGTTGGAGAACACAAGAAATACGTATAGGAATCTTTTCAGTAGAGAGTTCTTCAAATATGTTTATTTAAATTAGTGGTTAGTCGTTTCTGGAAGAAACTACTCAGATATAGCATTCTTGGTTTAGTACAGGTTTTTATGGTTTTTATGCAAAGGCCATTAAAATAAGCATCGTCATCTAAGTAAGTTACTAGGGCACAATCTTAGAATAATTTAAGTTTAGGTAAGTATCTAGTGTTCATCTTGGAATGATTTAAAATTTTTAGGTGTTAAATAAATGTTTATTTTTCTGAGGGACCCTACTTCACTGGGAACATAACTTTCCCAAAGGATATAGTCACATATTGTCATAGAGTTAAATTTAAAATAATGAACATATCAAAGGAAGATGTGCTTTCTTTTTAGGAAAATATTTAGTCACATGTTCATTTGCCAGGTGTACATTTTTCTCTTAATGTCTGGAGCTTGTTTTAAAATGAAAAGCAGTATTCACAACATAAACTTAGAGAGCGTTCTGCCATGTCAGAAACATGTCTGTTGCTCTTTCCTATAGGGCACTTCAGGATGCAGAACGACCTCACAGGGAGCTTGCTTCAAATGTTTATGACTCCGCATACATTTCAATTCTTTTGGGCATTTGGCCCTCATTTTGAGAAACACTTTTTTATTGTTTTATCCTCCAGTTAATAGTAGAAAGTATACCCATGGGAAACAACTTTAAGATGGCATAAATAGCCATTTACAACCTTATGAACATTTTATGAACAATTTTTCAATGAGGTATCTTTCCTGTGCTACCACCCCCCCAAAAAAAATCTTATCAGTTTTCTAACAATGTTGTAAAATGATGAGCAGTTTTCTTTGATGAGGTTTTAACTTTTCTTCAGGGTGGTCTTGTGCTTTTAAATTTTTCAAGTAAGATTTACCATGCATATTCTATGTGGAATTGCTTTACCAACATGTTTTCAACTGCCTTTATGAAGTCTTTATCATGCCTAGTCTTTTCATGCTGTATAGAAGTTCTTTCAAAACCGAATAAGGCAGCTTGAAGCCAGAAGGGCTGGCATTCTGGTATTCTAGGCCTTAATTTATTTCACAAAAGCCTGTGGTCAGATCATTTCATGTATATGCAGCCTAGATTTAATTTTAAGTATCTTGTTCAGCACTGGGAAGTTTACTGTATAAATTTGTTTTATTTTGATTCTTTTCATGTGGAATACTGCCTTGGTCATCTTAATGTCATCTCTATTTCTGTGCCTTCTTTTTCACATTAAAAAACCTTTTAGTAAAACATATGCTACTTGTATAAAAATATCAAACCTGTCTTCATCATCAGTTGATGTAATTACCTGCACAGAACGTCCAAGTCTGTGAAAGACTCTTGTGGATAAATTTCCAACCAACTACATGGAGTGAAGATTGGGCAGGGGGCAAAGGGCAAGCTATACACTTCCATTTATATGAAATTCTAGAAAATCGAGACTAACAACCGTATCAGAAATCAGAATTGTGGTCATATGGGGTCAGTGAGCAGAAAGCAGCATATTTCCTGTTCCAATAGTTTAAAGGCTCAGTAGAGAAACAACTATAAGAATCATGTATGGCCAGAATAGTCCAGAACGTGGCAGAGACATGTGCGAGGGCTGGGCTTTGAGCCACAGGATACGGCCTGGGGGTGGGGTATGGCGGCAGTTTCTCTTATTCACTAATAGGCCACTGCAGCCCTTGCTGTCACCTCCCCTCTGTCCTTAGTGGACTGTAGGGCTGAGCAGCATTTGTTGCTGAGCTGATCCATGCCCATGTGCTCTTTTACCACCTTTGACGGTAGTTTAATCTCTGAAAACAGCTTCAGGATAGGCTGAGAATAGAGGAATAGAAGACACACTGAGAATTTAGAAAAGCAAAAATTTAGATATAAAATAGGTCTTGGTCACATTGAGCCCAAGATAGAAATTGGCTTGAACTTTGCTGGGCTTCTATGTCTTCTGATAGTTGTAAGAAATTTCCTCTTAGTTAAAATGCTTTGAGATCTTTTTATTAATTGTAGCCAATATGAACATAAATCTTTAGGAATATGATGTATGACAGAAAACAATGGATTTGGAAAAGAAAAAAAAAAGGAAGAAAAAAAGAAAAGAAAAAAGAGTAAAGCAAGAAGACAGGGCAGAGTTGAATAAGTAGAAACTTAATTTCTAATTTACTTCAAAGATCTGTCTACAGTAGAATTTCATCTCAATGCATATAATCTCTCCCTCTCTTTCTTCTTCCACCAGAAGTATTCGTGGGGCAGGATGGACTTTATTTATTTATTTTTTATTTTTTGCAGTACCAGGGATTGAACTCAAGACCTTGTGCATGCCAGGCAAGTGCTTATTCTATTGAGCCATCTCCCTGCCCCCAGGATGGGCTTTGATGGGGAATTCAAATACTTTCTTCTAGAAGTGCACTTTAATCTAGGTCTTTAGCTTCCTTAGGTGCCAAAGGAGGAAGTGACTCACATACACCATCTTGGACTCAATATGGGTAATATTCTCCCTTTCCTTTGCTTTAGGGATCTGACAAAGGCAGGTTTGACAAGCTAATTCTAGCTGGACTTTGACACATTTACTCATAAGTGTTTAATTCTATCTGAATAATGTTTCTAAGTTGCTGACAGTTTTATAAAGTCTAGAGTTACATAAAATTAATCAATCGCCACAGAACAACTTCTGAATAGTATGTGCCTGGAGTCATTTCTGCTTCTTCAATTTTGTTTCATAGGCTCACTTGGCTGTTTTTGTGCCCATAATTTTAAAAAATAGTTTCATTAAGATTAATTGATGAAGGGTTATATGTATCTATGTATTTTTATTGAGTTTGAGTGTATATAAAGATCTGTGTTGCCATCACCAAAGAGCAGGTAATATATTAAACATCTCTCTTGATTGGGTTACCCAAAGATGCCTTGCATCACCATATCCAGGGCCACATGGCATGTGGTACAGGGGATTGAACCCATGTCCTTGGTCTTGCCAGGCAGGCGCTTAGACCACTGAACTATGTTCTCAGTCTTAGATGTGCTCTCTTAACTTGAATATCATATTAACTCTACATAGATCATGGTACAGCAAATTCTTAGAATTTATTCACCAGTTTAACTGAAATATACTCATGAAACAACACAATTTTTCAAAACATTCTTCTCCTGTGCTCACTAATTTTTGGTTTGAAAATAAGATAAATGAGGCTATAAGAGAACATATCTAGTAAAATTTATCAAGATTTTAAAACAGAAATAGGTTCATTATAAAACTTTCAAAATGTATATTTTTGATTCCATGTATCTTAACATTTAACTTACTCTATTTTCCATTATTTGATTAATTCATTGAGTAAATATATATTATCCATCTATTTGAGTCCGTGATATAGGTCCTGAGGATTTGCAGGAAGGCTCAGACAAAGTTCCTGCTTTCAGCCTGGCAGCTGGAGTACCCTTCTAGTTCCAGCATTCTGGAGAGTGAGGCAAGGGGTCTTCAAATTCAATCTCGCCTGGGAGCCTGTGACACACTGCCTCAAAATGAGAAATCAAGAAGGTCTGGGACTGTATCTCCATGTGAAGGCCCTTGGTTCAGCCCACCAGAACTGCTGTCATGAAGCTTCGATTTTAGTGAAGCCAGACAATAAAAAGGAATGAGTGAAAAGTACAACCTCTGTTAGGGGGTGGTCCATTATGAGCAAAGACAAAAACAGAAAACATGGCTAGGAGGTGGGGGTTGAGGAGTCATGGTTTAGAATGACTGAGAAAGGTCTTGTGGCAAAGACAGAGATGAGGGTGCGAGATCCTTAGATGGGAGAGGAAGGACTAAGGAACAGCAGGTGCAGAGTCCCGGAGTGGCTGGCCTGGTGTGACTGAGAAGCAAGGAGGGTGCTACTGGAGGCCAGAGTGAGTGAGAGGGTCAGGGGCGTGGAGGAGGGGTGACACAGAAGGGCAGTTCCTGTGGGGCTTGTGGGAGTTTTAATGCCATTTTGATTCCTACCTACTGGATATGCCAGTAGTAGTTCTGCCACCAGTGAAAACTAAAAATGTCTCCTGTGGGGCAGGCTCACACTCAAACAAGAGAACAGAGGCTCAGGCCTGTGGTGAAGCCTAAATTCCTTCTGCTGCTGGAGTCTCGAAAGAGTTGTGATCACTTTCATTTTTTTTTTTCTTTTTCTGATTAATGTTTCCTTCCTCTTATTTACCTAGGAAAACTTCTCAAAGTGTCTCACAAGGTGTCAAAAACAATGGGGTAAGCATGTTTGAAACAAGAGAGAATATTTTGAAGAGGACTAATGGCAAGATGTCTTTTACTGTAATGAATTTTTAAAGAATTTTAGATATGCATAATATTTTTCAGTCACCTCTCATATATATTTTTCAAGATAAAAGAAAATGAGAAGTTTTAATGAGAGTGTATCTCCATGAAGAATTAATGCTATCTATCTTTGAAGCTCTTACAGATGTACAAAACTTAGAATCTGCAGTATCATCTATTCCTACCGACTAGTTCTGTGAGTCAGACTCCTCCCTAAGGACCAATATCAGGTGGAATGAAAAGCCCATTTGGATTTAATTTAACACGGTCATAATTAATTAGTATTCTTGTAAAAATATGGCTTCCTACTCTTGGGGTTTCACCTGGGAACAGGGCCACCGGTGAGGGAATCATTTGGGGCTAATACATTCTAAGTTCCAATAAATGACTTTGAAATGAACTCTGGCAAGGTGACTTTTCATGGTGACAGCATCTGCTTTTCATGATGGACTCACAGAACTGAGGTCATGCACAGAGGCAGGTAGTAGGCTGCAGCAATGGAAAGTCTCCTGTGTGCCTTTATTTTATTTTATTTTTTGCGGAGTCTCAGTTTTTAATCTGTACCTTTGGTTTCAGATCTTGTTGAAGGCTGCAGTGTCCACACTCTGTGCATGCTCCTCAAACTTGGTGATCTCCTCTTCCAGCAAGTCAGTGCCCAACTTGTCGTCCTCTACGACACACTGGATCTGCAGTTTGAGGATGCCGTAACCCATGGGGACCAGTTTGTAACCATCCCAGAGCATCCCATCCAGCAGGATAGAGCATACGTAGGTCTCCACCTTGGCCGTGTCAGTCTCGTCATCCCAAGGTTTTACATCCAGAAGGACAGAGGACTTGGCCACCAGTGAAGGCTTCTTGGATTTTTTTCCCTGCGTATTGCCTTAGCCTCTCCTCCCGCAGCCAGGCCGCCTCCTTGTCCTCCTCCTCATCGCTGCCAAATAGGTCAATGTCATTGTCCTTGTCATCCTCTGCTGGGGTGGCCACCTTCTTGGTTGGGGCTCCATTGGCACATGGGAACCACGTGTTCGGTCTATGGGGCTGGGGCTCGATGGCTGGGTGAGCTCTTCTCCAGGGTGTTCAGCCGGACCTGCAGTCTAGAGATGGCCTGCTAAAGATCCTGCACTGCACTTCTCAGGTTCTGGTTCTCCACTTCCTGGCTGGCAATCTGGACAACAAGCTCACTGTGGTCTCCACCAGGCCCACTGGAGACCGCAGGGCCAGAGCTTCCAGCCGCCAGGGATTTCTGGATGTTCTCTCTGGCTCTTGCAATGCCATAGAGGATCACACTGGCACCATTCTCCTGGCAGGAGGCACCAGCCACAGGCCCATTCATCTGCTGGTAGAATTTCCTTTCTGCGTCATCATACTTGAACTTGTCAAACCAGATTTTCTCATGCACTAGGAAATTGGTGGCCATTTTTACATCAGCCAAGGACACGGCAACCCAGAAGAACCTACAGTGTGGGACTCCCTGTGTGCCTTTAAAACTGTTTTGTTTTCATCTCAGGAGGTGGAGAATTCAGATCAACAGGGCTTAGAATAGCTCCTGGCACTAGTGTCCATCTCATTGTCTGCAAGGGCTCCATTGCTAAGTATTGTGTGGTGTTAAGGAGCAGTCTGCCTGTAGAGTAGGTGAAAGAGGAAAGTGTTTAGAAAACGCAAACGCACAGTGATGCCTGTGTTTCTACCATCCAGAGATTCAAGCAATTGTTGCTGGTGGGAACAGAATGAATGATGAGGGCCAAGAAGAGTCAGTTAATGTCTCAGTTACTCTCCTTTCATTGCCAGGACAAATACCTGACACCCAAAATGAAGAAAGGAAAGGTTATTTAGCTCAGTTACTAGAGGTTTTAGTCCAAGGCAAAGTGACATAAGGCAGAAAGCAACCTTCCATAGTGATGACAAAGAGCAGAGCAAAAATGGAGTAACAGTAACAGAGGCAACAGAGAGCAAGTCTGTCTCTCAGTCTCTCTTATGTTACACTTAGGCTATCTGCCCCAGGCTGGGGGTAGCACTCACACTCATAATCATGTCAGTACTCTGACTCATGATTGCATGAGGCTTTTGGGGGACAAATACATACAAACCATAATAGTCCATAAACCACCCAGGATAAATTGTTAATTAGAAGCAGAGAGCACAAGCTGAAAATAACAAAGTGACTGGATCTGGGGAAAGAACCTGCTTTCCTTCATGTTTGTAATTGTATAAATACAGAAAGAGCTGTTAGCTCTCCCTGGGTGACAGCCAGATGATGTCGTGAAGCAGTGGCATGTTTTCTTATGGTCTTATGGCTAGTGTCTGAATAGCCACAGGCCTGGGTTTATGGTCACCCATGGAACCTGGTAGTAGTCTTAGTGCCCACTGTGTTTTTGCCAGGAAACCATGGGCTCAAGTTCAATTAGATTGCATTGTGTACACTGACTACCTGGGGATCTTGTTAAGATATGAATTCTGCTCAATAGATGTGGGGAGGGTTTGCGATTCTGAGTTTCTAATAAGCTCCCTGGTGCTGTGCATACTGCTGACCCTGGAACACAATTGGTGAGAATAATATTGAGTAGCAAGAGAATCTGTAGTGGGGGGATTGGGATTGGGAAGGCTTGGAAATGAAAGTAAGAGGCATGTGGATTAGGGTGATGCCAGCAACGTGCTCGAGTGCAGATGCTCAGGGCTCACACCTCCACATGAGAGAGGATGGAAACAGCAAAGGAACCTGGGCCAATAAAAGCTTTGGGAGCACAGAATAGGTACCTAAAGAAGAGAGGAAACACCAGCCCTACACCCACACCCTGGGATCAGCTTAATCTAAGAGGATCTCTGCAAAGTAAAGGTGATAGGTGGTCCCAGCACTGCTGCAGCCATGTGCTTCCAGCAGGACAGGAGAATCTCACAGTTCTGGAGGTCATAGTGGTCCACTACTTCAGAAGCAGGGCACACATTGTATCCTACTTGGCTCAAGCTGCTATCACCTTGTACTATCTTAAAACATGAGCCACTCTAGAGTGTGTCCTGCTCTGAGGCTAGTGGTCCTTGCATCACCCATTACTGAGCCTTTGTGTACCATGCCCAGCCATGTCTCCCTATGGACCAAGCCACTGAGGAGTCTCATTCCTTCCCTCTCTATTACTGCTGTACCCCAGCAACTCAGAGCCTGTAGTCAGTAGAGTAGCCATATCCTTGGGTTCCTGAGTCAACCTGGTATTCTGTGGCTGGGAGCCAGAGCTTCAGTCCTAGGGAACAGCTCTTATCTGTAGCACACACAGCAACTGGGGAGCAGGCATACAGATCCATTGAAGAAGCAGTGCCTGAACAGGTAAAGCAGCTGTCCCCCAGCATCTAACCAACCTGCTGGAACCTGGAGCTACATCTGAGGTGGAGGAAGAACTGTGGAGACTGGACCTCAGTGCTTGGGACACTGGAAGCACCTATCCAGTGAAGTAGCCACCCTGAGGCAATGGAACTGATGTGACAGCCCTTGGGCATTGTATAGTCAGAGTTTACAAGGAAAACAATTTAATATGGGACACATAACGTATAGGATTATCTTACAGTAATCACCCAAAAAGTCACATACAAGGAGAGCAGAAAATCTTTCCACACACCAAAGACCCAAAGGATCTGAGAGCCTGTGTTCCAAGACAGTGTCCTGCATGAGCCCAGTTGAGACTTAGAGCTCATCACAGTACCCCCATGAGTCCAACTGGGGGTCTCGAGCCCATCACAATGTCTCATGCAACACTGTTTCAAGGATCTGTGCTGGGAAGATGCCAAGGTCAGTTTGACTGGGTTGAAGGATCTGTGCTGGCAGGGTGAGGGATCTGCACTGGAGCCAGGAAGCCATGCTCAAAGGAAGAACCAGAGCTCCCCCAAAGTGAACCATAGGACAGTTCCCAGCAGTCCCAGGTCCCACTCGACGGCCCTGGACTGAGCACAGCTTGGCTGATCCAGCACAGCCTACCCGGTGCATAAGAACATCCACTATCCTTTTGGGAGCCCAGCGGACCCACCAAAGCCCAGGCCCACCCACCTAGAAAGTGACCTGCTTGAGACACTAGGGCCGACTGCGGCAACTTTCCAGATCCTTGCCCCACAGGCAGCCAAGAAAGTGGGAATTTTCACTACTCACTCTGCATCCTGGTTTGGTTCCTGTTGGCTTGACCAGGGAACCAAGAAAGGGGAACCACAAGAGCTGCAGCAAAAAGGAACTGAGCACAACAGCTAGATCTGGGCCAGGCACAACTGGATAATCTCAAACTTAATAGACTGGCACCCTAATCTCATTACACGCTAAGGTTATAGCTGCAACCAAAGCTCTACACCAAAGGTCAGAGGTCAGTGCTATAAAAAATGATAAAGACAAGGAGAAAAGTGCAATCTTAGGCCTCGAGTCCACCAGTAAGTGCAGAGAACACTAGCTCAGCTGAAATGACACCAAGACATTACGAAAACATTTTGCAATGTATTAATTTATCAAATATGTCCTGTTAATTTGTCTTGAAACTGTCTCATTGCTATTTGTTCTTCAACAAAAATAATAATAAAGCAAACAAACAAATAAAAAAAACAAAGTGAACCAATGCAATCCTCAGTGACAAGGTTCTGAGCTCCTCCTCTGATGAGAACAATCCAGTTCATGTCAGAGAAGCCAGTGTGACATGATCTTCCAGGAGAACAAATGGCCCCAAGAGAACCAACAGCTCCTACTTCTTCTCCAGCTCTTCTCTTTATGTTGTTGGCAACAATCCTCAGGTGGGTCCTCCATATCCAGCACTACACTGATTCAGTTCAGGTGGATAGTACAAGTTGCCTACCAGTTGTCAACTCACTGCAGCATAGAAAAAACAGACCTTGGCTGCCCTTTTTCATCCAAACAGACTGGGAAGACACAGTGACCCTTTTTCCTGGGTCTGCATCAGTATTCTAGAGTCTGAGTCACTGAGGTAACCTGTTTTTTTGGGCCATGGGGCTATTATTGCATTGTTCTCTATGTCCCAAATCACAGCCCACATTGTCATCTCAGCAATCTTCTTGCCCAGAATACTCTTGCCCTGTCTTCCCAGGACTATATAGTGGTTTGTTTCATCACTCCATGTGCCAGGGATACTATTCTATAGTGTTCCTTCTCTTGACAACTGAGTTGCCACTGTGCCCTATTGGATCCAAGATCTGCTTCCTGGGGCCCAAACCCTCTGAGAGATCTCTTCTTCCCTAGAACTGTGCTACAGCTGTATTCTGATTCCTAGGATTGGTGTTGCACTGTAGCTTTGCCTTCTAGCCCTGAGCTACTGGAGAGTACCACAGAGTCACAGTCCTTGGCTTGATGGAATACCACATGTACTTATGCTTCTCTGAGCCTACAGAGAGAGACATGTCATAGCAATTCAAAAAGGCACTGAACCCAGGATCCTATGTCTACAAGCACTTGGACCATTTGTGTCCTAGAATACATACCCTTGTGGTTGCTTATCAACCACTAGAACTAATGCGAAGAGAGGCCCTGTAGTATAAGTCTTTCCCTATGAAAGCCACTCTTTCGATTTGGAATAAGTACCTATTCTAACAGAAATGTTGACATCAGTGTAGTGACATAAAACACATACACACATGCACACCCCGCCCCCACAGAAATACAACACTGCTGAAGAAACATAATCTTTGGTAATGACCAAAAAGAAATGGAAATTTATGAATTGCTGGTAAGAAATTCAAAATAATGATCCAAAGGAAACTCATTGAGACACAGAAAATGCAAGTAGACAACCAATGAATTCAAGAAAATAATTCATGATCTGAATGAGAAATTCTACAAAGATAAGTATAAGAAAAACTAAAATTCAATGAATGAAATAAAAATTACAAATGAGAGGCTAGGGATATAGCTCAGTGGTTAAGTTCTTGCCTAGAAGGCACAGACCATGGTTTCAATCCCCAGAAATAAAAAAAAAAGGAAGAAAGTAAGAAGGAAAATATATAGAGAGAGGATAACTCCAGCAGTAGACAAAATCAAAAATAATCCCTGAACCTGAGGAAATTCTTTCAATATAACTCAGAAGGGGGGAAAAAAAAGAAAAAAAAGGGAAAGAGAGGCCTGCTGGGTTAGCTCAGTGGTTTAAGTGCCTTCTCATGCAAATGCAGTCAGGCCCATGATGCTGCAGTTAGATCCCCACCTGCCTTACCTACCAGACCCGCCTTTAAGGCAGACTGAGTGGCCAGTGACACACCACTCAGCAAGCCAGTTTTATGAGAGAGAAAAAAAACTGAAGGAAGTCACAGAAATAATTGCTGAAGAAAAACTAAACAAACTAAACAACAGCCAGCTGAGTCTGCTATAACAGAAAATATGTCTTTCAGAAATGAACAAAAATAGTACTTCTAAACAAGCAAAAGCGAGGGAAGCCATCACCACAAGGCTTACCTTATAAGCGATGAAGGTAGTTCTTTAACCATAATAATTACCATCATGAAAACATTTAAAAGGGTATTTATCTCATGGACAGAGATAAATTTATAGTTAAATTCACAATGCAATTTACTGTGCTGATGCTGCACAAATCTTTCAGTTCTCCAGTATGAATATTAAAAACCCAAATGATCAAGAGCAACTCTAGCTATAATAAGTTGGTATACACTATGAAAAGATATTAGTTGTGCCAACAAAAGCATACATAGGAGGAAAGTGAAAGTTTTGAATATTTTTGTGTTACTGAGATTAAGTGGTTATTAGCTCAAAATAGCCCATTATGACTATAAAAATTTTATGGAAGTGCTATGACAACCACAAAACATAGAACTATAGCAGATACACAAACAAGAAAAATTGAGGAATCAAACCTTAGCACTAAATAAATTTACCAAATCACAAAGATAGACCAAAAAAAAAAAAAAGAAAGAAAGAAAAGAGAAGGAAGTGCCTGCAACACACCCACATAAAAAGTAACAAAATAGCAGAAGTAGTTCCTTACTTATCAATAACAATATTGACTCTGAATGAAAAAATTCTCCAGCAAAAAAGCAAAGTAGATAAATGGATAAAATGATTCCAGCTATATGCTACCTATAGGAGACTTGTATTAGCTTCAAAGACATATAGAGGCTGAAGGTTAAGGGGTAGAATGAGATACGCCATGCAAATAGTAAGCAAAAGAGAGCAGAGATGGCTACACTTCTATCTTACAAAAGTTCAAGTTAAAAGCTATTACAAGAGACAAAGAAGAGACCAGGCCTGGTGGTGCATGCCTGTAATTCCAGTACTAGAAAGGCTGAAAACAGGAGGATCACTATGAGTGTGAGCTTCGTCGTGAGGCTCTATATTAAAAGAGAGACACAAAGAAGATCATTATTTAGTGGTAAACAAATCAAGATGATATGATTATAAGTTGATGTGTACCTACTATCACTGTATATAAAATATAAAGTAAATAATAATGGGTATGAAGAAATACATACAACTATAATACTAGTAGAGGTTGTCAATACTTTCAGTTCAACAATGAACAGATCAACTAGATATACAATTGATTAGAAAATACTGGACTTACACTGCAGTGTAGAATAAAGGGGAGTGACAGATGAATGTCACCTTTTCATCTAATAGCAGCAGAATATCCTGCACTTGTGGCACCTTTTCCAAGACAGAGTATCTACTAGGGCACGAAACTATCTTGGAAACTTTAAAAAGGCTTGTGACATATCTAGAATCATTTCTAACTATAACGGTGTGAAAATAGAAATTAATAACAGGAAGAATCTTAGAAGACTCACAAACATGTAGAAATTATGCTATGTGTGCCTGAAAATCTAGTGGGTCAAAATTAAATTTAAAAATCTTATAAACACGATTGAAATACAATTCCCCCAAAGTCTATGAGATATGACCAAAACATTCTAAGAGAGAATGTTTTAGTAATAAATGCCTACATTGAATAAGAAAGATTCTAAATAAGTAGTCTAGCACTTAACCTGAAGAAACTAGAAAAAGAACAAGTTAAACCCAAAAATTAGCAGAAGGAAACACTAACAGTAAGAACATAGAAAAGAGAAAATACATGGAAAGAGTCAATAAAACCAAGAGTTGATTTTGTTTGAAAGAAACAAAAGCAACAAATCCCTATTTACACAAAGAAAAAAGGAAGGCTCATTTGAATAAAATTAGAAATAAAAGTGAAGACATTAAAACAGATGCCTCCGAACTAAAAATTAGGAACATTATGAATAATTATATGCCAACAAATTGGATAACCTAGAGGAAATGGATAAATTCCCAGAAAATATAACCTATCAAGATCAAATCAGGAAGAAACAGAAAGCTTAGCAGAACCATAACAAATACAGAGACTGAAGAAATAATTAAAAACTTACCAAGAATGAAAAGCAGATGGAATCATGGACGAATTCTATCAAACATTTAAGGAGTAACAATGATCAATACTCTGCAATTCACCCTGAAAAACAGAGCTAGAAGGAACTTCAAGAACTTCAAGGAAAGGAAAGTACAGACCAGAATCTTTAGAGTTTTTGATGTAAAAATTGTCAACAAATACCAGTAATCCAAATTCAACAAAATATCAGAAAGATCACAGGACATGATCCATTGAGATTTATACCTGGCAGAAGAGGCTAGCTTAACATATGTAAATCAACAGTGTGAAGTGTACACTAACATAATAAAGGATAAAGCCATGTGATTATTTCAACAGGCACTGAAATAAGTATTTGACAAAATGCAACATTTTTCACCAAAATTCTTTTTTTTGCCATACTGAGGATTGAACTCATGATCTTGCACTTCCCAGGTAAGTGCTTAGTCTACTGAGCTATCTCCCTGGCCTCTCTTCATAAAGTTTTTAATACATTATGTATAGAAGGAGATGTTCTCAACGTATAAAGTCCATTTCTAAAAATCCGCAAGTAACACCATCAATAATAAACCAACTAAAATCAATTTCCACCAATAGCCAGTACATGACAGAGATTCTCACTCTTGTCTTCCACACAGTGCTGGAAGTACTAGCAATAGCAAACAGAAGAATGAATGAAAGGCATCCAAATAAGAATGGAAGATTAAGCATTTTTGTATGTGATATGATCTATAGATTAAAAACAAAATTTCTATGCAAAACTTGTTTGAATCAACAAATGAATTTAAGTAAAGCTGCACAAGACAAAATCAATTTACAAAAACCAATAGCATTTTATGCACAAATAAAAGCTGGCTGAAAAAGAAATAAAAACAATAAAACTTTACAAGAGCAATAAAATGGAAATATTTAGCAATAATCCAAACCAAACGAGAAAAATAGACACTAAAAACTATAAAATACTGCTGAAAGTCACTGAACGTAAACAGATGAAAAGACATCCTGCATTTGTAGACCAGCACGATTAATATTGTTAAAGTGCCCAGACTACTCAAGCTCTACACAGACTTAAAATTTCTTCCAAAATTTTAATGTACTCTTCACAGATACAGAAAAAAATAATTTAAAATTTATACAGACATCAAAGAAAGTTAAATAGTCAAAGAATTATTGAACATATAAAACAAAATTAGTGGTACATTTCCTGACTTAAAAGTGTATTATACATTGATAGTAATCAAAACAGTATGGTACTGGCATACAAGCAGAAGCACAAATGAATGGAATAAAATACACAGCCAAGAAATACATTCAAATGTATATAATTGGCTAAGTATTGACAAAGCCACCAAGAGGATACAGTGGACAAAGGACGGTCGCTTCAATTAAATGATGCTGAGAACATTAATTTATACATGAAACATAGTTATAATTCTATAACTATAACGAAACTGGATCTTTACCTACACCATATACAACAATCAACTGTAAGTGGATATTACACACAAATATAAAACCTGAAAACCTGAAACACTTAGACAAGAAAATAGGAGGAAAATGTTATGACATTGGCCTGGGCAATAATTCTTTTGTATATCATGCCAAGAGGTCAGGTGACAGAAACAAGAAAATAAATCCATGGGACTACATCAAAAGCAAAAGCAAAAGCTTCTGCCACAGCAAAGGAAACAATTAACAAAATAAGGCAACATACAGATTGGGAAAAATATTTGCAATCTGAATAATTGATAATATAGAAAATTTGTAAAGAACTCAAAACTGAATAGCAGAAAACTAAATAGGCTGAGTGAAAACTGGGAGAAAGACTCAACAGATAGTTTTTTTCAAAATAGGCATAAAAGGGCTGACCAGATAGCTCAGCAGATTCAAGCACCTGCTTAGGCAGACTCAGTCCCGGGCATGCCGTGTCACCAGGGTGTGCTGAGAGGTAACTGAGATTGGGTATGGTGGTGTGCACCTGCAATCCCAGTACTTGGGAGGCTGAAAATAGGAGGATCACTAGAAGTCTGATCTGTGTAGTGAGACCCTGTAGACCCTGTACTAAATACATTTAAAAGTTGATATTACTCAAAATAGACATAAAAGTGGCCCATAGACTTATGTGAAGATACTTAACATTACTAATCAAGAGCAAAATGGAAATGTTGTGAGTTAGATTTAAAATTTCCCCCAGAAGTTGTAAAGAGGGTGATCACACATGGGGACCCAAATACATTAGTGGGACAGTCCATTGATGAGTTCAGTAGCTCTTGAGAGGAGGTGCCTTCATGGAGGCAGGTCACCAAGGGTAGGCCTTGCAGGTGCAGTCTTGTCAACAGCTCATCGTTTCTCTCTCTGCTTCCTGGCCACCCTGAGTTCCTAGCTTTACTTCACTGTGCTCTTCCATGGTGCCATTTCTGCCTTGGACCCAGCTAACTGTGGAATGAAACCATGAACCAAAATAAATGTTCCCTCCTTCAAGTTGTGGGTCACTTGTCCTAGGGATGTGACAGTAAGTGATTCAGCAAATTCAAACCACTGTGAGAATTTACCTCATCTTGTTAGGATCACAAGAACAAGAGGCCAAAGAACTAGTGTGAATGTCCATGGCTACAGCCACTATGGAAAACAGTACGATAGCTTCTAATGAAATTAAAATAGAACTACCACATGTCCTAGCAGTAGCTCTTCTGGGTATATAACCATAAGGAGGGAAAAATATTTGCACTGTCATGTTCATTGTGCTATCATTTGGAATAGTCAAGATATGGAAACCATCTAAGTATCTGTTAAGAGATGAACAGCTAAAGAAAATGTGGTACATACACACAGTGGGACACCATCAGCCTTAGAAAGAAAGAGATGCTGCCATCGGCTGCAGCCTGGGTAGACCTGGAGGCCACTGCGCTAGGTGAAATAAGGCAGACCCAGTATGAAATACATGTGCGATATTACTTGCATACAGAATTATCCCTCCCCAAAGGTCAATTTAGAGAAATAGAGAACAAAACGGAGGTTGGGAGGAGGGAGAGGCAAAGGGAGTTGTACGAGGAAGGGTACAAAGCTGCAGACACATAGGAAGAATAAATCTAGAGATTAAATGTACATACAGCCTGGGGACCACAGAGAATAAAGTTCCTGTGTAAGAGATTTATGTTAAGTAAGGTGATTTTAGCAGTCTTTCACAGCAAAATAACTATGTGAGATGATAGACACATATAAAACTGCTTCTTTAGGTTCTAGAGCAGCGGTCCCCAAACCTTTTGGCACCTAGGGACTGATTCAGTGGAAGGCAATTTTTCCCTGGACAGGGTCGTGCTTTGGGATGATTGGCAGGAACTTGCAACCTACCTCCCAGCGCATGCTTCTTTGTGATTCTAACACCAGGCTGATCTGACCTGAGGCACAGTGCAGGTGATCATGTGAGAGATGAGGAGCAGTTGTACATACAGATTCTCATCTCCTGCCACCCAAGCTGGTTCATCACAGCCCACAGAAGCTGGTCTGTGGCCTGGGAATCGTAGGACCCCTGTGTCCTAGTGCCTGCGCAGTGGAATCAGTGGGAATTCCTCCCTGATGCAGAAATCCAGACCTCTGTCCCAGACCTACTTTCACAACCTTTGCACCTGCATACTTGAGGATCAAGGTTCCAAACTTGGGCCTTTCCCCTGGCATGCTTTGCATACACCTCTGGAGTGCTCTAGGTACCTCAGTGCCTGCTGGTCTCTGCTGAGGAGGACACAAGGGCTTGTTGCAGTTCTCTGCTCAGGTTGGCCAAGCTGTCAGCCTTTTTCATAGGACACTATGTGCTGTTGAGCAGAAAGTTTGTTTCTTAGGAAGTCCTGTTCAATCAATTTGCTTTGGACCCTGAGTGGACCCCTGAATTCTGGTGGACAGGGGGAGGCAGGACAACTTCAGATGCTCATTAGGTGGGCTGGACCAGTCTGGCTGTGATGGTCCCATAGAGTATCCTGCGCTATGGTTGTGAGTCCTGCAACACCAGGCATGCACCTTGGCATGCACCTTTCTAGAATCCCCTCTCACAGAGCAAAGTTCATAAACGTCACCATCAGTGAATGGAAGCAGACCTCTGTCCCAGACCTACTGTCCCAGACCTACTTTCCCAGACCATACTCCATGCTGCCCCGGGCACCCCAAGCCCAGCTTCCTGTCATTTGCGGTGTTCTCTTCACAAAACCACAGGGCTGAGCAGCAAGGAGTGTCTGTTTACAGAGCCCCAGCTGTAATTAAGTCAAATTGGATCTGCTCTCTGTAGTATGGTGAAGAAACACACTGCCATCCATTATGCCCATGCCGAGTGGGGGAATAAAAGCATTCTTGCAAGTTTTTATGCACGTTGCAGCTGGAGAATGTGGGGGGAAACGTTTTGTGGATCAAAAGAATATACTGAGGAGCAGAGCTGCAGAGGCCAGCAGAGAGGACAGAGGTGTGGACAGATCAGACCTCCATGGTGTGGATGAGGACAGAGTCTCAGGAGCAAAGCAACTGGGCTAGAGAGAGCTGGTAGCAGCAACGTTCTCTATTTGAATATTCCAAAGTGTCCCACCCCAATAGGTGACATTGCCTTACTTTCTACAGTGGTCCCTCTTAATCACAGAACTCTAAGTTTATGTCTTTTTTTAATTGAGTTGATTGTATTCTGAAGTGATCGTATTTATTCCCGTGGTTAATGTCATTATTTGCTTAGCTGCATTACAGTAGATACATTACTTTCTTGCTCAGCACTATCCTTGTTCTGGAAACTGTGATTAGAAAATATTAAGAACATATTAGTTTCCTGTGGCTACCATAATAAATTACAAAAATCAAGTGGTTCAGAACGACAGGGATTTGCTTTCTCATAGTTGAAGAAGCCAGGTGTCCTAAAATTAGATGCCAGCAGGCTTCGCCCCTTCTGGAGGCTTCAAGGCACACTGTGTTCCATACCTTTTTTCTCATCTTACTTGTTACTGGAAAATCTTGGGGCTGGTTCTTCAGCTGATAACTGCACCAATCTAATCTCTTCCTCCACTGGCATATGGTGATCTTCCCCATATATAACATTTCATGTCATCTCTGCTTACAAGGACATCTGCCCACTCTAGCAGAATGTGATTTCAACTAAGTATCTCTGCAAAGACTATTCTTACATAGTCATATTCTGAAATTTGAGGAAGACATGCATCTTGGGAGACCCAGTTGTACACTCTATAGATGTTGTACAAACATCATTGATTAAGTGAATCTTAGGAGATTCCCTTTGAGCTTCATATTTAAGCACAGCAGAACAGAAAGACAGAAAAGATAGGGCTACTTTGGGGTCCAAGGTATCGCTCAATCTTATTTGCTGAGTACAATGTTCTCAGGAATATGCCAAAGGAAGACACTGAGGTGTAGACATTATTCTTCACTGTGGGAAACTTGGCAGCTGCAATGTTACAAGGTACTTGGAGCAAACTATTCATGAGCCGCTGAAGTTCTGGCCCCTGTACTGAGCTTTCCCATAAGCTTAGTCGGCTGGCAACACCTGCAGAAATGGACACCCAAGTAAAGGAGACTATCTTGAGACAGTTACTAGAATTAAACATCTGTGTGACATTTGAATTAAAAACTTGTTTGAAAAATCACTCATTACCCAGAAAAAAGAACACGAAAATTTAGTTGGATTTATTTGTACTTACATCGTACTTTAGAATCATTATAATTTTGAATTGCACATGACCAGAAGACACCATAATTAATTTTCTCAGGGATCTCCAGTTGATTTAATCACAGTCTTATTGAATCCTGACATTTCTGAAGCCATAGTCAGAATAAAGTCAGAACAGGGGAGATAGTTAATATTTCGGAGCTGCTAGCACTTCCTGTTTAGTGGTAGGCTTAAGTTGATCACTTAAATTCATAAACTGGCATATATGAAATAAGACCAAATCAGTTTCCAGGGCATGAGGAGTCAAGCAATTCTGCCTGATCATATGGGTGTCACCTGGTTTGAAGTCAACCTTGCATCTTTGAGACATGTCAATTGGATTGCATTCTCTATTTGCTGGGTATTAAGGCCATGTGTGAACTAGGACAACAAAAGCAAAGGAAAATTTGGATCACACATTTGAGCTCATATTCTTCTTAAGTTGCTGGCTTTCCCCTTTTGGTATGTCCTGATTCCAATTTTCTCTTGTGTTGCCTTTTCCCCCGTCACTGGCCACGGCCAATTTGCTTCCCACTTGGTCTGTGTGGTTCTTGTAAAGTGCCACATCACCCATCACTGCCCTGGCCTTTTGTGGCTTAGCGGTGGAGGTCTGACAGCCGGTTTAAACAACACTGTGTGTGGGACTCACATGGGGCTGGGGCTGTGCCAAGTCCTGAAAGCCGTGCAGCGATGTTTACTCACAGAAGTGTTGGCTGTGGAGGGGAATGCATGGAACAGTAATTAGCATCTGATCTTTGAAGGCTTTCTTCATTCAGAGGGGCTGCTTGCATTTATGTAAATAATGGACAATGTCCCATTTACCAAGTAAGTGTCTTCTCAGGGAATAACTGGGACTTGCACCTCTTCTCATTGCGTGGTTATCATACTTAGAAGGGCAGTGTAAGTGTGGAAGCTGACGTGACACAGGGCGGTCCCAGCCTCTGAATGTGAGGAGGTTTGCTCTGTTCTAGGGCTGAATGAGGTTCTTGCACAATCAGAGGCCTCCACGGGCACCCAATTAATCTCAAGAGCCCCTCTGTGACTGTATCACTCACAGTTTGGGCTCCAAGGCAGAAGGTGGAGCTTGAACTTTTTAATGGGCTCTGATAACAGCTGAGGATTCCTCTTCCCTGGTTTCCTGCCACCCACTGCTTCCCAAGAGGCAGGATAAAAGAGAACAGCCTTGCTTTTCCTTTCTTCTCTGGCTTTGATTTCCTCTTCTTCCTTGAGTTTCTAAACAGTTCAAAATAAGTAAACATATAAAACATTGCTCCAGCAGTTCTGGGCCTGGCATTTTAATCCACTGCCTTCCTTCCCCTTTACTATTTTTCCCCTTGCACTATTTTTCTGATTTGCTTCTAAGTTCATGAATTTGCTTCATTCCCTTTGTATTAGTTAGGATTTGGGTTTTGCTGCTTCAGAGTAGGACAAGTAGGTAGCAGTGCCTCCCACCATAGATGAACATTTATTTTACCCTCGTGTAACAATGCTTACTGGTATCTCCATAAGGGATGTTCAAGGATTTGCAGTTTGTCTGGTTTGTCTTCCTGCCCCTTTATGGTGCAGTCTTCACAGCTTTGGTCTATGTCAGTGTTCCATAACACTTGAATCTGAAGATTCCCCTCAAGGAAGAAAGAAAGAAGTGAGGGAGATGAAGCACAGGACCTGCAAATTGTACTCAGCATTTTTGCTCACATCCTTTAAGGTACATATTGGGGCAAGAAAGAGTACAGGATGTAGTTTCCAGCTGGTGGCCAACGGAAATGTAGGTGGCTCTGCTACTTACAGGGGGGATGTGGAGAATGACAATGATGTGAGGGGACAAATACCCACCTTGCCCCACTACTAATGCTATTAAACCCCTAAGTTTTGAAAATGAGACAGCCTTAGGGTGAGCTGACAGACTGTTTACTGCTAATTGGGAGAAAAAGGAAGAAAACATGCTGAACAGTCCAGGAGGCACAAACCTATAAAACAAACCTCAGAGCTTCTATTCAGGTTTTAGGAGGATCCTAAAGAATGAAATTTGATGGGTATTTTTTCCAAACTCATCTAGGTTCCATCCCAAGTTCTGCCTAACTATCTGATTTTGACACATGACTGAACTTCTCTAAACTTGGATTCCCACGTCTGTTAAGTGAGGATAATATAGACGCCTACTTCCTAGTGATGAATTAATTCATAGGATGCTTGATATAAGAAGATGAGGCTTCAAGAAATGTTGGCTGGTGCTATTTCTCACAGGATGGAAATTGATTTGGAATCTGTACCCGATGTCCCTAAATAGGAAATATCAAGCAGAAAGAGTGCCTGTTACAATACCCGTGATGGGTTGTGACTGGGGAGGGGTGTGTGATGAGGAGCTGAGAGAAGTTCCCTGTGGAAACCCAAGGAAAGAACGCTTGGGAATGGGTCTCCAGAGAGAAGCTCTCTCTTTGGTGGTGATGCCAGGAAACTCTGGTGGGAAAGCAGAGAAGTTAGAGAAGGAAGAAAGGCATCTGCCGGGTACTTCATGGAGCAGTTATGTCTACAGGCAGCTGGGCAGCAGTGTTGTAGGGCAGTATGGAAGTGGCACCTGGTGTCCTATGAGAGGAGTGAGTGACGGCAGCTTCTACCAGTGGCTGCATGCCAACTGCTCCAGGGTTCTGGTTATCCTGCTTGACCACCCTTCCAGCCCATGGGCCAGGAAACCCCTTAGGTTGTGAGATGTAGATCATGTGCTTGGAAGCCTTGCTGGGTTGCTCAAGTTGGGGATATGGGTGATACATTCATAGTCAGCAGGTAGTCTCTGCTACACTGGGTGGCCTTTCCCAGTGCCTAATTCTTCTGCCTGTGGCCTGAGGATTATGTCCATGAAGAAGTCTGCTGCCTTGCATTGTACAAGTGTGCCACAAGCCTATTTGAGGATAATTCAGCCATTTTCCTTGTTTAATAAAATCCAAAGAGCTACAGGAGAATCTCCTGCATTTTTTATTTCTCCCAACATAGAAATTGACATGGTAAACAGTGATGTACCTTTGGGTAAAGACTCTTTGACAGTTTATCTTGTAGTTTAAAGTAATAGTCTTACTCTGGCAGGTCCTAAGAATGACCAGAACAGATTCCATGCCAAGGCCTATGCTGTGCACACAAGTGTTCTCCTCTGATCCTCATGACTTCCCATATGATGGTTGAACAGTTCTCAATGGACACATGATGAAGCAAAGGCCTATTGTTTGTGACAAAATCTCCCTTGGTGTTTTCCTTCAATTTTATGAGGTGATGAATTCTCATATCACAAATCTTCCAGAAAATTTAGCTGAATTTGTGTAACTGTTGCCCTACCCTTCCAAGACAAAAGAGATCACACTCCACATGGAGACCTCCATTCCATCCTACTTGCCTTCTAATTTTGCATACTCATGTCACTTTCTTCCTTACTTCTCTTCTGCCGCTGAAGTCTCTTCAACCTGGCAACAGAAAGAAAATTTCTAGAGGTTAGCTTATCAAAGCACTAGTTTCTGTGGTGGGGATGAAGAGGGAAAGAAATAAAAAGGTTTTAGAGGATGGTGCCTCAGTGAGATAGCCCAGTGGTAGTGTGTGATTGTTGTCAGGAAAATGGGACACTTCTAAGAAGTCTTCCTATTGAGTAAAATTGGAGAGGCAGATTGATAGCGGCGTTCTGGCCAGTCTGTTTTCATCCTTTTCAGTGCTGGTTCTGTCTAAGGATAAATGTACCTGGCTGTATGACTCGCTTAAAATTCCTGGCTCCTTTTTTAGGCTGCTGATGGGGAAAGCAAGTCTTGTGAAATAGACACATTTCCAGTCTATTAGCTTAAAATCTAATTCTTTCTTATATAGATTGGTAAATAGCCCTTGGATGGTAAAGAATTGGAATGTAAGAAGGAGAAAAGAACTGTGGAGCCAGTTATTTAGATGTACAAAGCACCCCATCTCTTCCATCTCTGAGGAGAAATCTGATTCTCTGGAAAGATTCAGGGTCCAGAATGCATAATTTCTGAACTTAAGGCAAGATTGACTTTGTGCCAAGAGGTTCTGGTGAGTGAATGAATTAGTAAAACTTTTCTGCTATCCAAGAAATCTTTATAGCAACTGGTTTCTCCCTCAGGTATTTCATCTGTACAATTGTACACAGCAGACTGCTATGAAGAGCTTTTGAGGTATGAAAGTGCATTAATGTGTATTGTTATTTTGGAGTCTAGCTAAAGTTAGGGTGAGCTGTGTGGACTAAATACACCCAGGTGAGTGTTTACTTTTATAAACTCTTACAACCTCTTTTTTTTTTTGTACTTGCAATTGCTTCATTTTAGGCTTTAAAGAAGAAAATCTCTATTACAATTTACTCACAAAGATTTAAAATTTTGGCAGTAATGTTTGTGAGAACAGAGCACTGACTTTTATAAAGGAATTAAATTAATTTATTATACATTTATCAAACTGTGACATTAAACCCTTCCTTTAAGAAATTCATAGCATTATCAGTGAGATTAACTAAGTGAGATTAATGTATTGTATGGCTTCCTAGGTGTAGTAAAGAGAAAGACAATTTAAAATTCATACAACTTATCCAGATATAAATGACAACCCCTTCAAAAGCACTAACTGTGGTAAGATCTTTCACTATCACTTTTGTGGAAGAAGGACAATATTAAAGGGAGATTATTATTATCATTATCATTATTATTATTATTATTATTATTGTTGGCATCAATATCTATACTCTGCTGTGTTTCATGCATCCAGATAGAATTTGCTTGGATTTTCACTGTACATGATGAAATTTCAAAACCCAAAGTTATTACTTGCATCAGTCAGGGTTTTACTAGAGGAACAGATATAATACAAGGAGCACATAAAAGATAAGATATATGAATGTATGAGAAATTGCAAGATTGGGTTATGATGATCAGCTGCAGAGACAGATGAGGAAGCATCGTAGGATGTCTGCACACTGGAGACTTCAGGATTTAACCCAAGGTCTGGAGTTCAGTGCAGTGTTCTGTGTAAGTTCATATCAGGAGGCAGATGGGTCTGTGATGGAAGGAATGGGAGGATAGTGAACATGCAATGGAAGGCTGAAGAGTCTGTGATAAAAAGCTGAAGGATCCAAGGCAGAGGCCAAGAGTCTGCACTTGAAGCCAGGAGACAACGGCCAAGAGTCTGCACTTGAAGCCAGGAGACAACGTACAAGCTGACTGGGAAGACTGAAGTTCCTCTAAGGAGGTGGAACAAAACATCCTTCCTCAATCTCCTTTATATATCCTCTAAGTGCTGGGTCATTCTAGGGGGCGCCCTCCACACCCTAGGGAGCGGCCCCTGTGTCCCCAGGATGTGGAATCCTGGATTCAGTCAATCCTTCAACTTCCAAGATGACACAGTGTGTCAACACTATACTGCCACTACCAACCGTATAGACTTCCTTTATTAGCTTCCTCTGTCTTTTCACATTGCTTTGCAGTGAGGAAAATAATTCTCCTCCTGTCCAAGGTAAATTCCTGGTGTATCCAAGCCATCCCATTGTGATCCTCCATGATGTCTACTTCGAATCTTTGTCTCAGCTCCCATCCTTCCTTTTCTTTCTACCAAGGTTCTTTTTATAATGGGATAAATTCCAAGAAGCCAATGTGCTGTGTATTCTCCATAGTAAAATATCCTCTTCCTCAACTTCCAGCATGCTTCTTCCTTTGTAACTGTCCCATGTATTACTTTCTCTTCTTGACTGAATTCTCTACATAGATTTTTTTCTTATTCCATTTCATTGAAGTCCATTAAAAATTCAGTCCCTACCACTCCACTGAGATGAGTTATCTCCTTGTTGCAAAGGTAATGAATATTTTTCACTTGGATTTTACTTCATTCTTGCAGCATTGACACTTTTGACTCCATATCTTTGCACTTAATTTAGTCATATGCCAACATAATACACACTCAAGGTAAATTGGTGCAGCCATACTGGAAGTATTTTAAGTGGGACTTTATAGCCCTCTTCTCCCTAGGATTCCCCTCTTTCTTTCTTCATGACCTCTTCTTGACAATCTCTTACATATCTTTCCAGAAATATTTCAATCAGATTCAGTAGTGAGAAAATACCATGAGATCTTAAATGCATTGTTGTTCAACTTGCTCAATATTTTGAACATCATTGTATAACTACATATACATATAGCCACATATACAATACATATCATGCATTGTGTTTGAACATCTTTACCCAGCCACATGTGGCCATATCAAAGGCATCCACTTTTGACACCTGCAGTGTTCAATTGTAAGCTTCTTTGGAAAAAAAATCTTGCTTTCCAGACCATTACAGCCCTCCTTCCAGGCATCTTGTCATCTTGGTAGGCAAAAAGCCTCGGCTCTTTTGCCCTCTACCTTCTCCATATCATCTGCTTCCAAGGTTGCCACCATATTCCTGTTAGTTGAATCTTTGCCTTCTATCCAGATTTTTGAAAAATTCCATGCCGAACTGCCTGATACATCTTTCCTCTGCATATATTGTGAAAATTTACAATTAAGCACCTCAGGAACTCAGTTCATGATTCTTCTCTGTTCCTTTTCCCCAAAGCTTCTTCTTCCTGGTTTCATAACACAACAAAAGCTATTCTTATCCAGAAGGCTGCTACTTCCAGAAACCTGGAGCCATTCTTAACTTCTCTTACTACTCAACCTTTGCATGTAATTATCAATTTTATTGATTTTAATTACTAGTTTTTAGCACACAATTACTCATTTACCTCCCTATCATTAGTTCCCTAATATAAAACCATAATTTCTTATCTAAATTATTACAATAAGCCTCCAAAATGAATAGTACCCCCTCCAGTCTTCTATGATAATTTTCTACTATTTAAAGTGATATTTATTAAACACAAGACATGACAAATCCTAAATATTATATGGTTAATAAGTGCCTTCTGAGCCTAGTGATGTTTGTCTTTTTCTGACTTCCCAGGTCATCACATGTGTCTGGATGAACTTCTTTTAGAATCCTAAATAGACCAGATCATCTTTCAGCTCTAAATTTTTCCTTACTCTGTGCACTTCTCCCATGACTCTTCTACTCTGTCCATATTCCTTTTCTTTATCCTAGGTATCCTGTATACATCTCTTGGTTCTATGTTGGATTTTATTGCCTCCAGCAAGAATTATAGGTCTGTTTCTGTGACCATTCATGCGTTCATATGCTATCTTTCCATTCTGTGAATCATGCTTATTACAGTGCTAAGGACATTGACTTGAAAGTTCTTTCTTCGTTCTTTGTCTCTCTCTGTTCTCTACAGTTGTAGAAGATAACCATCTTATTTACTGCTCTATCTGTGTCCACTGCAGGGCTGATTCCAGTTCAATACTTATAAACTAATTCAATACCATGAAATAATTTTTAACTTCATGAAAACTGACTATCCTTTCCTGTATTTCTTTCTGTGGATTGGGATGGAGATGTTCCTATGTAGTATTGTTCTTTTCCCAATACTTGCTCATTTGTCTGATTCTTATTTATTTCTTCAGAAGATTCAAGTAGGAACTACACAGAATTAGGAAATGTTGGCTTCTCCCTCACTTATATGCACATCTCTTATGTGATGGTATCTTCCCAGGGCACTGAGAATTCAAGGCTATGTTTGGCATTGAAACTTCTGTATATTAAATTTGTCATTGACTGCAGGCTCATTGTAACTCTCAGTGGGCTCCTTTATTACATAGCAAACAGACTGTGAACCCATTGGCCTAGTAAATCTTTTAATTCTCATGAATTAATCACAAGAGAAACTTGGAGGCTAATAGGAAGGTGACATTCTGAGAAGAGTGAAAATTATCTAGCACTTTACTATAAGGGAAAAAATTACTAGAAGAAGAATATTTATGGACAGAAGGATGTTGGGTCTTGAGGGATATCCTTGCAGGATGTCACAATATAGTCTATGTAAGCTAGATTTAATTTTCTGGGATGGATTAAAGGTGATGTCAGGGGCGCTACATGAATCCTTCTGTTTTGAGTTAGGGCTGGAGGAGAATAACCAATCCAAAAAAATTATGAGATTTACAATTAGACTTTGGAAATGAGTGGAAGAAATTGAAAATATATTTTTAGCATGAAAAATTAATTGGTGGCTTCACAAAAGGTATATGATCAAGAGTGAGAAGTTGCTTTGAGTATAGAAGATACAGAACATGATTTGAGAAATTTTGAACTTGAGGTCTTTATGTTCAATTTGTTTAGATGAAAAAGACCATTAAGATAAAAGTTATAAAGCTCATAAGAAATATTGTACTTGGGATATAAATTTGAAGATTAAATGGTAACTGAACGCAGAGCACCAGAAAGATTAGTTCTTAACTTTCTTTGTAACTAGTAGTTCAGGTGTAGATCCCCATTCATTTTGCTGCCATATCATTGCCACAGTCTGACTCAGATTTTCCCCTCCCTGGAGCTAGAGGTATCTTCTGAGTCTCTAGCACTTTTTCTTTCACCTGTTGGTCTCAGATCTGGGTGCCTGGGTAGAGAATTTGAGGGTAGCCTATGTAGGACAAGAGAAGAAGAGCCCTCACCTTCTAGAGGTAGGTGGAGGTAGAGGGACTCTCTGAGGAAACAGAAGGGTCTGTAGGAAAGCAGGAGAAATTCCAGGAAGCCAACGCAGAAGAGCAGTAAGGAAGAGGAATTGTCTAGAAACAACTCTGTTGGATTCTCCTCAGTGCTCGTAACATCTAGATTCTCTTGGAGGCTTTCTCCTAGATGACAGTGACCTTAATGGCCCTATTGCTTGCCTATTGCTTGTTGATGCCTATGACATTTTTAATTTTTAACGAAGTTTCTAGAAGGGATCAAGGTGAAGTAAGATACAGGGTGTCCTTTGGGGAAGTCTAATTCTTGAGGGAACTGACTGATTGGGAAAGTGTAGTGGCTCCCATATCAAGTCCTGTTTATGTAAGGAGGTGTACTTTACTCTCTTTGAGGCTTCTTTCCTATGGAAGAGGCATGAAATTCCATGGGCCTTCATTTGAAGGCTTCCAAAGCTCTACTCCATGCTTAAGAGTGCTTGTCTTGGCTGTCTCTGAGCTTCCCTAAGAACCACAAAGATGGTTGGGTGTGTGGCATTTGAAGGGGATCTTTGACTGGTGCACTCTAACTAGGTTACAAAAGTGAGCCCTAAATTTTTAGTTTAGAAAACCTTCCAAGTAATGTTGGAAATGGATATCTTCAATTACCTCGGGAGGGAGGGGTTGAGAGCAGAGTTGAAGGTCACAGAGGGAGTGGAAGGTTAGAGAAGTCTTCCCAGCACATAGCTATCATATCTGAAAGCTATTTTTTATTTTGTTCACAGCTGTTTTGATGAGGCTATGTCCTAATATTCTCTACAAATAAACAACCAAGTCAAGAAAGTATTTGGCAAGAAAAGATCTCAAGTGCGTGTTGTATTGCTTTATAGCTTGGGAAAGGACCTGAGGGACATGGGTCAGAAGCTACTGGGGTCATGTTCATTATAAGGGCTATAGAAGAGGAGTGATTGAATATCAGGCATTGTGTTGGGTTCTTAGCCCACACACAGTATGGTGTAGATATAATTATCTCCATTTTACTGATGAGGTAACTAATCATCAAAGTGATAACTGTTCAAGGCCACACTGTGTAGGTTACAAACATTTGTGACTCATGCAATCTCCAATACAAGTACAGGAAGATTTCTTAAGAAAAAGGATGAGACATACACTTGCTGTGGGGAACACAATGCCTTTATCATACTGTTATTTTTGTTTTGGTGCCAATAACTACAATGTTTTTCCAGTGGGATATTGATGTTTTGTCTTTTTTCCTCACTTGCTCAAATGAGTCACAGACTTTTAAAAGCTTAAAAAAGGTAATTGAATAAATTGTCCTTGTTAAAGCACTCTGGGCTGAAGGAGGCTTGACTGTTCCAGCTTATGTTAAAGATGGAGAAATTATTTTAAAGATAATTACATGTTCTTTTTGATAGAACAAAAACACTTAGAAGTACAGGCCTAGTTTCCGAGTGGCCTGCCCAGGTGGGGGGTAATTGATTAGCCTGGGGTGGTGACTCTTCTACTTCCTGAGAGAAGAAAGCCTTGCAGGATCTTAGTGGGCAAAGGGGGAACAGACTGGCTCAGTGGGTTATCCTGGCATGAAATTCAGGGCTACTTTCAAAAACCAATGCCTGAACTTAGAAGGCCTGGAGAGAACATGTCGCTATGCCCAGCTAAGCTATAAGAGGCTTAGCATCTGCCTTTATAACTCTCTGAGTACTTTCAACGTATATATTGAACTAATGCAACAATTACCAATAGTCCCTTTCCTGTCTCTGTGTTGATTTTCCTACACCTTCCAGACATCCCTGCTTCCTGAGGCCAGGATCTGCTTCTTTACACCTCCATTCACTTACTGAGTTATCACATCTTGGTTTCCAAAGTCTTACCTGGAAACTGATGACTTCCAAAATTTAATCTTCTGCCCAAACCCACACTCAAACTCCAAATTTGTATCTTACAACCTCTCTGACATTTCCTCTAGTAGATTTCTCAAGCACAGTGTTCCATAATGTAGCGATTTATTTGCCAGTCTTAAATTTCCCCCAGTCCATTCTTCCTGTGTTTTAGTAAAAACCTGTGCTTTCAGCACCTCAGGCTTTTCTTTTTCCCCTATTCTCCACATCTAAGCTGGTAACAAGTCTGACTTATTCCATCTCCAAAACATCTTGGATTCAATCACTTCACGCTGTGTATAAGTCTCTCATTGGTTCAACCTGCACTCGTCTCTCACCACTCTTGCCTCCCGTGTATTCTCAGCACACCAGTTCCAGCCATCTACTTTCTACATGAGGTTTAAATGACACTGTGTTTTCCTTATGAATTAGAATATGAATCAAACTTTTGAAAGTACTCTGTGACCTTCTCCTCACCTCTACCAATCTCTCTCTTTTGATCCTATCTCTTTCCACTCTTCATCTACTTCTGTTCACTCCAGCCACACTAATTTTCCTGCTTGTCGCCCCCATGACTGGTCTACTCAATCTAAGAGGGTTTGCTGGAAAACAGATTTGGTGTTCCTGCTGCAGAGTTTCTGGGTCAGCAGGTCTTGGTTGTGACTGGTTAATTTGCATTTCTTGATGGCTCCACGTGTGTTGCTGACATTGCAAAGATCGTAGCTTCAGAATGACTTGGTGGTATACTGGGTGTGTGGAAGGTCTGGTCTACAGTGCTTGTTAGTTTTCTCCCAAAATTGATAAATCCAAGCTAGAAACATGACATCAACTGACTCACACAATAACAATTCCTGACAATTGAGGTGTAGATTTTAAGGAATAACAGTTATAAGACTGTTATAAACACTGGTCTGTAACACCCTTGTGGATTTACAAGGGCTGAAGGTTGATGAAAGAAGCAACTATATACTGTAAAACAACTGTTTTCTAGTGACTGTTCTGACTTGGGTTATGTCATTTGGTCCTAATAACAACCCTACAGCATTATGTCTTGCTTGGAATTACTCCTCTTAAATCACTCAAAGGATATTTGAAACAATGATTGCTTGAATCCAATGTTGTATAACAATAATAATTCCAAAAGCATTCCTCAGCCTTGTCAGGTGGCACTCTGTCACTAGGGCCACCTCTGAAACGCTGGGAGATGAAAGGCATTAGGAACTTCAAGTAACCTGTGGTGTAGACAACCTGACATTAGACCTGACTAAATTTTGTCTAACTGGGCTCTTGGAAGGGAGTTCTGACCTGTAAGAGGTGAAATGGCGAAAGGTAACCACAAGGGGGTCTGCAGCCTGCAGAGCTGATAGCGGTGTGTGAGCCAAATACAGCTAGAGTACATGTTCCTTCCTCTGGTTACTGTCTGATAATCCAGGAACTAGTAAGTGCAGATCAAAGGAGACTGCAAAGCTCATATATTGAGGATTCTGGTGCCAGGTGCTGAAATAACTTTCCTTTAAGAGCAAGTAAATTCCTTCAACTGATGGAACAGAAGTTGCTTGAGGCAAAGGCCTCACTTGTTCTCCTGCTTAATTGCCTTGCTACCCTCCTTCTGGATGGAGCTTCAATCACTGTACTTTCCAAGCCTGGAACCTCTGGGACAGGTTTCCACTGGCAAGCTTTGCAAGCAACAGGGGTGATTATCCAGGCATCAAAATTGCTTTCCTCAGGCCTTTTTAGAGCCAACTTCGGGTCTGTTCCTCTGAATTGCCTGGAATGTTGCCCTCTATCTCACCATCCTGGGCTGGTGGAAACTAAATCTCAGGCTGGGTGGTGGAGCTACCTGGCCTGAATGAAAAGACTGAACCTTAAGTATTACGAACTTTGTGATGAATCCAAAGTTGACAGCAATACAAAGCAAAGTCCAGGGCAATGAAAGCCAAGCTACACATTCTGAGCCTATTCCTTCTTTGAAATTTTTGTTACCCTGTTTTATGGAGAGCTTCTGGACTTTCACTGCCCTGAAAATGCAGAGGAAAAGTCACCCTAAAGAGGAGCAGAGAAAGATTCATTCCTTTTTCACAACTAAGCAAGCAAGCAAGCAAGCAAGCAAGCAAGCAAGCAAGCAATACTCTTTTCTTTTTTTATCATGATACATTTACTCATCTGTTTATGTCCATATTCTGCAAGAAAGTACAGTGGAAAATTAGAAGAGAAGGGGACCTCTCTAGAGATGAGAGAAGGCTTCTAGGAAAACTTTAGGAAGGAATTTGGGCAATACAGTTTTGAGGACAGCCTAGATCAGAGGAAGAGATGTAAAATGGCTCTACACTCAAGACTCAGTTATATACTATCTTCTTTTCCTCATCCAAAAGGCTAAGAATCACGTTAAAGCCATCAAGACACGAGGTTCTTATAACTTGTTATGCCTTTTTCATAGCCCATAATATGGATTGACAAGTGGATGATCATTTTCCTTTTCCTGGTGAGGCCTCCAATACTTCAAAGGCAAAGAAAAGAAAGATACATGTTTTCTATCTGCCAAAAAATCTTGTGAAAGAAAGAAGAAAGGAAAAAAAACTGAGAAAGAAAAGAAAGAAGAAAGAAAGAAAGAAAGAAAGAAAGAAAGAAAGAAAGAAAGAAAGAAAGAAAGAAAGAGAAGTAGATTTTAGAGCTCAAATTGCTACTTCTTACCTGCCATGGTGATCCTTGAGAATGGAGAACCAACATGTTTCCGTTCCCATGATAGAACCTTAGCTTGGAGGATGGTGTGTAAAGACAAACAAGATGTTGACTTTTCCAATGTTGAACTCAGGCTCAGCAGAGTCACATGCCTAGCTAACTTGACTCCTGCTGTGGCTTGGACAAGTGTCCCCAAAAGGCCCATGTGTGAAAGGATTGGTCATACTTAGGCCCTGGTGGGAGGAGAAGCTTGAGTGGGACATGGTAGAAGAAACTTAAGCCCTGGTGATGGGCTCTGCAAGGGGACACGAGAATCCCACCCCACCTCTCTCTGCTTGCTTCTTGGCTACCATGAAGTGAACAGGCTTCCTCTATCATGTACTCTGTGCTGTGACATGTGCTGAGGTTCTCATACAACAAGGCCAAGAAATCATGGACTAAACCCTCTGAAGCCATGAATCAAAATAAGTGTTTCCTCCTTATAAAGGGCACATCTCAGGTATTTTGTGAGGCAATAAAAAACTGGCTCCCATAGCCCTTAGTGTAAAAGAAGCAAGGTGCTACAAGAAACAGCCTCTCATGGCCCTGGAGTGGAATGAGGATGGGTTAGGGAAGGGCGGAGGGGGGGAGACTGTTACCCTAGGGAAGCCCCCTTCAGTTGGGACTTTAGGTGTGAGGAAATAGCATTCTTCCATAGCCTTATGTACAGGCCAGAGAAAGCAAAGGGGTGGCCTAGGAGTTATGGTGGTGGGGAAAGACCTTAAGGGGGCAAGGTCAGCTTCTGCCGTAATGCAGGATTATGAAGAAGTTGTTCCACTAGGGCATTTCTTTTTATCCCTTCAATGAGATAGAGAGAAAGCAAAAATTTACCTCACAGAAGCTTTAGCCTTGGGTAGGCAGACTCTGAGTGGGTTCCATTGACATTCATTTCTGGCATCAGGAATAAAAAAGTAAGTGAGAAAGGGCCTGGCTCAGTAAGAAACAGCCTTTGAGGCTTGAGGAATAAAGTGGATTTAACTTGACTCCATCTCTCCAGGATCTTATTAAAAGAAGAAAGGATAATGAGGATTTTGTAGGGCAAGAGTAGAATAAGGCTGAGTCTGTGCTCTCTTATGTATTCAAAAGAGGAAGAAGGAAAGGAGGACCAAATATGGAATAAGACTTTATTTCTAAGTGTGATCCTTCATCACTTTCATCAGTAGCCATCTGGCATGCAGCGCTCTGTGGCATTTCTCTAAAATGACTGGCAACTTCCAACAGTTTCCTTGGCACTGCCGCTAAGAAGCCTCCATTCTTAGCAATGTGCTAGAAATAGTCAAAGCTCCACACAGGCAAATAGTGGTACTTATGTAATCCTCACCTTATTTAATCTCAGTACAGGGAAGCCCTCATCTCTGTGTGGCAGCTCCAGATGCACATTCAGAATTTCTTTGTTTTGCCCTCTTTTCATGAAGCTTTTTGAAAGAAATGCCAGCAATAGGGAAGAATAACAACGCACACATTCACATAAAAAATCTTATCCTCCTTGAGGTTTCCACATTACTGTGTTCACATGTCTTTATAGCTTATAGCACTTCTCACATGGTACTATAATTATCTGTTTATATGTCTGTTGCTTCCAATAGATTTTAGCACTTAGAGGTGAGAAAACATATCCACTTCATCTGTATCTTCAACACTGAGTCCAGATACTCAGGGGAACTTTGGACAGTTACATTTTTCAGCTTTATGCTTTCTACCTTTTGTACAAGTGGCTTACAATAGGTAAGCCAGTCACTCATTTTCTAAACATAAACAATTCCAAATTATTTATTCAGAAATAGATGATTTGAAGATTTATTTTTCTTAACAAGTGTGGATCTTTGTTAAGGTGCTGTGAGTGGAACCAAACCAACACCCAAAGTAGGTCTGAGCAACAACCCCAGGGTACTTTTTCATAAGCACAAAAGTGTGTGTTCTGATATTTTTGCCAACATTTGGAACTGGCAGTTGATTTGACTCATTTAATGCAAGAATTTACTCAGGCTTTTAAGACATCAAATTGAATCTCTTAATGTTTTAGAAAAGAAAAAATGCACACATGAAGAAAATGACACATGTAGAATGATTTGAGGGGTTGATAAAAGTTTACTCAATGCTAGAGACTGAAGGCAGAACATAGAATCAAGACTTGGATAGAATTAAGTTGAGTAAAGAATGAAGCTCCTAGATTGGCAATCCCTGAACATCTTATGAAAAAAAATCTGATTGAACAAATAGCTTCCATCAATTGTGTGTATATTCAAATAAAACTGAGTGTGTTTGTTATATGCCACAGCTGACTTGTCAGCTCACTTCTCTGTGCATCTTTCTGTAGATGCACATGCATGTCACCCATTCACCATTGCTAAAGCTGCTGGCTGAATTTTGCTGCATCTCTATACATCAGCTAAAGGCTAGCTTATGTGAGCCAGCAAAATGCTCTGGAAAGTAAAGGATTTTGACTGCATCTTGGAGATTGTTGTCATAGATTTTGACTTAAAATCAAGTTTTCTTAAATGTTTTCTGATGATAATGTCCTAAAGTGGACTATCTTGTGTAATAGGTGTTTTTTTCTCCCCCCTAAAACATGAGGTTCTGGTGATCCATGTCTATGTTGATATCTGGATATGTCTTCCAGGATTTATGGTGCATAACTGTTACTAATAAAATGCATAGGTGGTTGTCACAGGATCTTACTACGTAGCTCAGATTCATGGTGATCCTTCTGTTTTCAGCCTCCCCAGCACTGGGATTATGGGCATGTGCGACCACATGCCTGACCAGTTCAGCCTGCCCTGGGGGTGTGGCTGACATGGCATGCAGTGCTGGTAATTGAACCACCATCCCTGTGCTTGCCTGAGCCTGTCTAAGAAGGTGCTTTACTCTGCTGAGCTATCTTGCCAGCTTTTTTAAAATTTACTTTTTAATTGCCCCCCAAAACAATTAGCCCAGTTTGTTTGTAAAATTCTCTAGATACCACCCGTGGAAAGCAATATTATTTAAGCTTGGAAAATTTAGAAAAGGTTTTTGAAAGGTTTCGATGAAAGTGTCCTCAAGTGGGCTATTTTGTATAGTAGTCAGTTTCTTTTAAAAACAAAAGAAAATTCATAGATTCACCAGGAGTTTCTAGGAGACAACTACAATTGACTTTAACTTAAGAAATTACTATTTTAATTTATGAAAATATGTTTTAAAAGATAATATAAATGACCCATGTGGCCTATGGTAATCACTTGATAAATTTTAAGTTATGATGGAACTTGAAAACAAAAGTATAGGTATAAGTAAGTCCTAGAGAAAACTCTCATTCAAAACTGTAGGTATTGGGCTGGCCAAATAGCTCAGTGGATTGAAGTGCCTACAAGCAGGCACGGGGCCAGGCCTACTGTGCCGGCTCCACCCCCAGGGTGCCCTGAGATGGCAATTGAAACTGGGGGTGGTGGTACACACCTGTAAATCCTAGCTCTTGGGAGGCTATAAACAGGTGGATCATCATGAATCTGATCTAGTCTTGAGACCCTGAACACCTTGTAGACACTTCCCTAAAAAATACAAAAACAAAACAAAACAAAACAAAAGGTATTTTGAATCCCAAGTAAATGTAAACAATGGAAGGACATGAATGTTTTCTTATTTTGCAGGCCTAAAGTTTAAAGATATATGGTTGAGCTTTTAATTATATATGGATATGTCAAACCTCTTTTTGGAAATATTTTATGAGTTACATAGGCACTTGCTGTAAAATTTCTCTTCATAGCACAATTTATTAAACTTCAAATTGAATACAATGTCACTTAAAAAAGACAAATTGAATCATGTAGACCAATAGCTTAGACATACTTGGAGTCTGTCACTGGCACTATAAAAGTAAATCAAAGCTCTGTGGCCAAGTTCAGGTACCTGTGTGCAAAGCTGGCCTTTGTCTTTCATTGCTTCCAAGTGGTTGTGACAGTGTCGCTAGCCACACCTTGGCGAGAGAGTTGGAGAGATTAGTACTCACTTGAGTGTACAGCCTGAAGGATTAAGGAGAAAACATCTTCCATTTAGCCAACTGACGTATCTTTGGTTTGCCATGATAAAATACACTTGCATAATTAAAAATACTTCATTATTAAAAATCCCCAAGGAAAACCATTTTATTATTTAAATATGAAATTATCTTGTTTTTCAACCATTAACATAATGATTATTTCAACATGTTATAGTTCGTTATATTTTAGGGTGGAGCTATCATGTTATTATGAATAGGTTATCATATGTATTTTATAAATTAAATGCTGCTTGCAGGCACTTTAATCCGCTGAGCTATTTGGCCGGCCCAATATCTATGGTTTTGAATGTGAGTTTTCTCTAGGACTTACTTATAGCTATACTTTTATTTTCAAGGTTCATCATTCTCTACTCCCTGTAATTGTTGATTGAATGCAAAAGCTTAGTAACTTAGCTAACAATATCTATAGCTGGATTGTATAGTTCATACTACGAGGTCATTAGGACAGAATGGCCACATACTTGGTGGCAGCTCACTCTTTATTTAGAACACCCTGTACCTGCAGTAAAACATCCGTGCTAAAGATTTTCTATAACCTGAACGTCTTCCCACAGTTTTAAAATCTACATTCTGTTACATTCTGCTACAGAAATCAACCTCTAGAGACTTAAAAATAGATACCTTCATTTACCATAACATCTGTGCTAAGATCAAATCCAGAGCTATCTGCATGAAACACAAGCATTCTACCATCAAGAGCTCTGCTGTAGCACTATCACACCATTTCTTTGAAGATCTCATGTTTCTTTAGGGGACTGTATAATTCTTTTCATTTCATCATGGCAGGATTTTGTCCCTTTGGGCTGGTTTAACTGTCATGTTCTCCATGACATTTTCAAGACAAATCAAACATTCTTACACTCTTTCTTTACGCCATGTTGAGTGTGGGCATGAGTTGTTCGCAGGTCTATAGAAGGATGACAGAATTTGAAGTCAGATATGCATAAGAAAAGATTTACTGACCCAGCTCTTAGAATTTACTAGAAAAATCTTATGCAATCCTTAACCACTCAGTCTTATTCTTCTTAAGGTAAAATGGTATCAACCACCCTTTGGCAAGTTTGTAACACATAAAAAAATGTATAGCAGATTTCCTATCATATGACATAATAAATTATTTTCTGCGTTGTTTTCTCATTATACTTTGACTAACTTAAAGTCAAATGTCCAGATGCTAAAATCTAAAGCAGGGCAGCAGTGTTAATAAAGGTAAGTAATTAACTGAATTAATGACCAAGTAAAACTATCTTCTGAGACCTCAGCTTTTAAAATTAGAAGGCACTGTATCCATTTTCAAAGCCTGTGTTAATCTTCTTTAAAGAATAATTATGTTACTCATTTGTAGCCTGATGCTAAAGAACTTGGAGACATTGATTCCTAAATGAAAAAGAAATTAACTGTATTCTAATGTCATTGGGCACTGAGGATGGCTTTACTATAGAACTAGTAGAAATGTTAGTGCAATAAAGCTTATTCTCAGGAGGCCCCTAAAGGGGGGATATTTATTTTAGATGTTCTAGTTTGGAGAATGCACTAAAACTAGAAAAGCTATGAATCAGACAATCAGGGGATTATGGGACTATAATGCATGACTGCTGAGTATCAACCCATTTTATTAGGTACACTGACTTGTTTTAGTTTTTAAAGAGTAAGAGACAGTAGTAGAAAAAAACATTACAAAAGATACAAAATTTCAATAACAAATAGGAATTCAACAATGGTTGTTGTGTTGCATGATGTTATCTTCAAATTAATTGTTTAGATTACCAGATATAAATGTGCAAGATTGGTTTAAAGAAAAAGCAGAACAAAATAATAATACAAATGTTATAAGAAATTCAAAAATATAACAATAAAAAGAAAAATACTTTAAGCATTAACTGTTCCTTTCAAAAGACTAGCAGAAATCAGCACTTCAGTTATTGAAACTGCCCGCACATACATCTTTTTCCTTTCTTTCTTTTGTTCTTTTCCTCAGCCAAGGTTTTCCTTTCCATTGACCAAATTATTTCCCTGTCGAAGTATTTATTGTACCTTTCTACTTTTATTTACTTTTTCAGATTTTCACAATCATAAGATAATATGATGTTGGTACATGTGGATCTGATTTATTTAACTTATCAAAATCATCTCTAGTTGCATCAATTTACCTACAAAACTCTTGAATTTATCAGTTTTTATAGCTAAAAAAATACTCTGTTGCATAAAAATACCACATCTTTTTTATCCATTCCTCAGTTGATGGGCATATGGATTGTTTCCAAGATTTAGCTATGAAAAATTGTGGTGGTGTAAACATGGATGCACATAAATTGCTGTGGTATGATGATTTCAGTTCTTTTGGAAAAATACCTAGGCAGGGAATGGCTGGGTTAAATGGACCCCCAGTCCTACCATTTGAGAAAACTCCATACAAATTTCCTTAATATTTGTACCAGCCTCCACTCCCACCAAGAGTGGAGAAGGGTTCCTTTTTCCTCACAGCCCCATCAGCATTTGTTATTGGTTGACATCTTGATGATAATCATTCTTTGTGTCATAAGATGGTATCTCAGTGTTGTTTTAATTTTCATCTCTTGAAGGAATATTATTTCATATGCTTATTTGCCATTTATATCTCTTATTTGTGAAGTGTGTATTCATCTCAGAGGCCAATCTTTGGATTGGGTCCTTGAATTTTCAAGGCCTCATTTTTTAAATTCTTCATATGTTTTGGACAGGAGTCCTTTGTCTGCAACACAGTCCACTGTATTTTTTTCTTACTTTGTGAGTTTTTCTTTTTAAACTGCTAGTGATTTCTTTTACTGTGCAAAAAACTTTTCAAAAACATGAGATCCCAACCATTGATTCTTTGAAGTATTTCTTGTACAGATTGATTTTGGTTCATGAACTCTCCATCTACCCTTATGTCTTTAAGATTTCTATTTTTTTCTTCTAGAGGATTTAATGTTTCAGTTTTAATATTTAAATCTCTGATCTACTTTGACTGTACTATTGTGCTGGGTGATAGGCATTGTTCTATTTTAAGCTTTGAACATATAGAAAGACAGTTTTTCCATTGCCATTTATTAAAGCTGTTTTTCCTCCAATGGACATTTTTGTTCCCTTGGTTAAATATAAGATGGCTAAGTATGTTTGTAGTTGTGTCTGCATCTTGTAATCTGTCCCATTAATCCTCCAATTTGTTTTCGTGTCAGTGCTATGCTGATTTTATCACAGTAGCTTTATACTATAATTTTACACACAGACTGTGATGCCTCCTGCCTTTCCTTTGTTACACAGGATTTATTTTGCTATTCTAGGTCTCTTATGATTGCAAATAAATTCTATAATTTTTTTCTAGATCTGTGTGGGATACTAATAGTATTTTAATTGGGATTGTATTGAATCTTTATAATAAATTTGGGAGTATGGCCATTCCAATAATATTTGTTCTTACTATCCAGGAACAAGGAATATCTATTTTCTGAAATCCTCTTCTATCTCTTTTTTCAGAGTACTATAATTTTCATTGTATAAATCTTTTGCTTCTGTTGTGAGCTTGCTTTCTAAGTATTTAATTTTGGAGGGTGTTATTGTAAAAGACATGCTTTCTGTAATTTATCTCTCCATGTGTTCATTGAGTATAGAAATGCTATTGAATTTTGAGTTGATACTGTATTCTGCTACATTACTGAACATGATTATTAAATGTACAAGATTCTTAATGGGGTTTTTGAAGTCTTCTCTGTACATCTGCAAATAACGATAATTTTACTTCTTCCTTACCAATCATTCTTTCTTTTTTTTTTTTAATCTCTCTTGCTTAATTGCTCTGGCTAATGTTTCTAGAACTACGTTGAATAGGAGTGATGACAGGGGGCATCCTTGTATGGTTCTTGATTTTAAAGTGAAGGCTTTAAATTTTTGTTCATTTAGTATGATGTTGGCTATTGGTTTATCATAGATGGCTTTTACCATGTTAAGGTAAAAACCATCTATTTGCAATATTTTGTAGGGTTTTTTTTTTAATCACGAATATGTATTAAATTATGTCAACAGCTTTTCCTGTATCTATTGAGGTGATCATATGGTTTTTCTCTTTGGCTCTGTTCATATGGTGCATTACATTTATAGATTTGCATAAAATGTACCATCCTTGCATTCCTGGAATAAATCCCATTTGATCATGACATACATTCTTCTTAAAGATTTGCTGTATTCTTTCTGATAGTATTTTACTGAGAATTTTTACATGTATGTTCATTAGGGAGATTGGCCTGTAGTTCTCTTTCTTGGTTAGTCCCTTCTCTCCTTTTGTTATCACAGTAATACTTGTATCCAGGAATGAGTTTGGGAGGATTGTTTCCCTTTTCATTTCACTGAAGAATTTGAGAAGAGTTGGTGGTAGGTATTTCTTAAATGTCTCATGGAATTCAGCTGTCAATCCATCAGGATTTTGGCTTTTCTTTGTTGATAAGTTTTTGATTACATTTTTCAATTTCCTTAACTGAGATTGGATTATTCAGAATTTTTATCTTTCTGATTCAGCTTTGGTAATTCATATGTATCTAGGAATCTGTTCATTTCTTCTGTATTTTTTATGCTGTGAAAATAAAGATTTTGAAATAGGTATTGACAATCTTGATTTCCATAGGGTCTGTAGTGATTTCACCCCTTTAATTCTGTATTGCTTGAATTTGAATTTTTCTTTCCCTGTTTTGATGAAGTTGGCTAGGGGTTTATTATTTATTTTTCAAATAACCAACTGTTCAACTCATTAAATCTTTGTAATTGTGTTCTTCATCTCCATTGCATTCATTTTTGGTCTATCTTTATAATTGCTTACCTTCTCTGGACCTTGGGCTTGACTTGCACTTCTTTTACCAGAAGCTTGAGGTGAAACATAAGATTGTTTATTTGGGTTCATTCTGTTTTCCTGATGTGAGACTTTATCACTATAAATTTCCCTCTTAAGACAGCATTCATCACATCCCACAATGAAGATGCAATGGTAAGCCATACCTGTTAGGTTGTATCTGCATTTTTATTTAATTATAAATATTGTTTAACATCTTCTTCAATTTCATTTGTACCCCATTGATTGTTCAATAGAGTATTACTTAGTTTCCATGTGTTTATAGAGATTTGCTGTTTCTTTTGTCAATAGTTTCCAGTTTCATTGCACTATAGTCAGATAATATATGGGATAGTTTTGATTCCTTTGATTTACTTAACCATGTGCTAGCACATGGTCTGTTTTGGAAACTTCCTATACACAGCAAAAGGAAATGTGTATTCTATTGTTTGTGGAATATTCTGTTAAGATCTACTAAGTCTATTTCCTCACAAGTTTGGTTTAGTTCTGTTATTTATTTGCTCATATTTTGAATAATTGATCTATCTCTTTGTGTTAATGGGTTGTTAAGTCCCCCAGTACAATTGTGTTATTGCTCATTAGATTTAATCATGTCTGTTACAATTTGTCTTACATAGTTGGGTGCTCCTACATTGGGTGCATGTATATTTATAATTGTTATCTCTTCCTCTTGTGTTTTTCCACTAACAAGTACAGAGACCTCTTTTAATCACCCTTGGTTTGAAGTTGACATTGTCAGTGTAGATGTTGATACATTGTGTCAACTTGAGAAGTGAAAAGCTTAATTAAGGCAGGTCAGCAATTCCAGGCCATAGGGTGTGTAATGCTCCTCTCTCAGGCATGCAAGACCCCTCTGTAGGGTGTGGTGGACCCACTGTAGGGTGTGGAGGGCCTGCCCTAGAGTGACTCAACACTTAAAGGCTATGTAAAGGGGGGATTGAAAAATGATAGTGAGGACCACTTCCTCAGAGGAGGTCTGGTCTTTGCAGTCAGTATGGAAGGAAGGGAGAGAGGCTTGCAAGAAGCTGCAGTTGTGTCTCTTCCCTTTGCTTGGCTTTTTTCCACCTCCGTGACTTCTGCCCTTTGCAATGTTTTACTCTGCCTTGGAGCCAGCTGAGTATGGATTGAAACTTCCACTAACTGTGAGCTGAATAAACCTTTCTTTTCTTAACTTTGGGTGTTGGGTATTTTTTTTTCCAGCAATGAGAGAAAGGTAACTAAGGAAGTCAGCAACCAGAACAACTACTGCTCTTTTTTGGTTTCCTGTCACATGGAGTATTGTTATTCATCCTTTGACATTCAGTCTATTAATTTATGTTTGAGTTAAGTGTGTTTCTTGTGTACAGCATACTGTTGGATTTTGTTTCTTGATCCACTCTGCCTGTCTGCTTCTGATCGGTGAATTGAGGCTGTTTACATTGATGGTTATAACTAATATATGTTGGCTTATCTTTGTCATGGTTTCCGACTGTAGGATCCCTACTTTTCCTCTCTAATTGCTTGCTCTGCTTGGTGGTTCTCTTTTGTTGTTCTTGAAGTTGTAGTCATCTTTTTGTCTTTCTAAAATATCTGTCAGCACTCTTTATAGAGTTGGTATAGTTGTCATGAATTTCTTTAGTTGTTTTTTGTTATGGCAGTATCTTATATTTCCATTAAATTGCATAGACAGTTTCTCAGGGTACATCAATCTGGGTAGAAGTTGTTTCTTTCAGAACTTCAAATATCTTACTCCAAACTCTTCCTGATTTGATGGTCTGTGTTGAGAAATCTTCCACAATTCTGATATGCTTTCCATTATAGGTATCTATTTCTTCTTTCTAACAGTTTTTAATATTCTGTTCTTTTGCTCAGTTTCTGAGATTCTGAGTATTATAAGTCTGGGTGAAGATGTATTTTGATTATGGCTAGCTGGATTTCTATATGCTTCACTTTTCTGTATGTCAGATTCTTTTCTCCTGCTTGGAAAATTTTCTGCTACTGCTTCTGCAAATAGTCTTTTCATGTCATTTGTGTTAACTCCAGCTATTTTGCTGACACTTAGTAGTCTGCCTCATCTTGCAGCTGTTGTATTGTAATTTCCTCATTCCTTGTTATATTTAAGAGATCTTTCCTCTCATGCTCACTATCTGTATTGCTATCTTCAAGGTCTGAAATACGTCTCATTCAAGTGGTTTTTCAGCTTGAATGAAATTTTTTTTTTTTTAATGTATTTAGTTCAGGGTCTACAGGGTCTCACTACACAGATTGGACTTGTAGTGATTCTCTTGTTTTAGCCTCCCAAGTGCTGGGATTATAGGCGTGTACCACCACACAGAGTCTCAGTTGCTGTCTCAGCATGCCCTATGGGTGGAGCTGGCACAGCATGCCAGAGATCAAACCCTGGCCACTGTGCTCTGCCTAAGTAGGTGTGTTAGTGCACTGAACTGACTGGCCCTTCAGTGAAATTCTTAATATCCTAGATATCCATTTGAATCTGTTTCATGAACTGTAGTTCTTCCCTGTATCATTCATTCAGTGTTTCCATCACTTTCCTACTCCCTTCTGTTTTTTACCTGTGTCTTTCTTGGATGTATTGGGCAATACTTTCATGATTGTTATTATTTACATTTTTATCTGTGAGATTATTTCTGATGTAATTTCCTCTGTAGCCCAATGGAGTTGTTTCTTTACTTCAGTTACTTATATCTCAGAAATTTCAGGTGTGTGACTTCCAATTTCTATGGTCTTGTCTCCTGGATTCATTTTGTGTACACTAGAGGTCTGGGATTGCCTTTAGTTCCTTCCTTTTGTGATTTTTGAAACCCAAAATGTTTTCCCTGACTCTACAGTGATGGCATGGAAGATAGGATATGGGTGACCAAGGCTCATAGGAGAATGGGATAGCAGGGTATGCTCACCAAACCTCCTGCTGTGTAGGATTTAATGGGGCTTCCAACTCACTGGTTGTGTGTATGGCATTCATCAGCTCAAGAGGGATCCAGTGATGATGAATACAGGCTGAAGTTCTACAAGGCTCTCTCAATGGTGGATTGGCACAGGGTAGGGATCACCAAGGCTCCTATGGGTTCCTGTCACAGTCTTACAGGCATCTGTTTTCAGGTCCCTGCGGCAGTCTCCCTGCGTGATGAAGGATGGGCAGGGCTCAGATGAGCTTCAGCAATTGTGAGGGAAGTGGCCAGAAAAGACCCACTGTGTCTCCCCAGCAGTCTTCTAGGCCTGGGCTCAGAGGAACTCTTGTGGATAGTTCGTACACTGATTTCAAATGGTTCATTTTAATGCATCAACTTGACTAGGTCTCGATGCCCAGATATTTGATCCAACAGTATTCTGGATGTTTCTCTGTGGGTGTTTGTGGGTGAGATTTACAGAATAGTGCTTTCCATAAAGTACACAAATGAACCTCATCCAACAAAATGAAGGCTGAAATAGGGACAGCCTTGGACTTCATGTGCCATGTCAGCACTTCCTGGTTTCATATTGGCTGTCTCTGCTCTTGAACTATAGCTCTTTCTTGAGCTTAGAGCCTGATCATTTCCTTCATTAGATTTTGCACTCAACAAGCTTTCATGGTCACATGACACAATTTCTTAAAATAAATCTCTTAGTAGATGGTGTTTTTCTGGTGAGCCCTAATTAATACACTAACTTATAAGAAATAATTTTACAAATTGATGTCCTTCTGTTGCTTTTCATCTGTACCATCATTAAAAAACTCAGCCCATCCTTTGCTGGTGCTTCTCAGTATTTCTCAAAGAACTATATCCTGTTGGATGGTGAATCTGTCTCAAGGGTAGTGTGCACCAATGTCACTGGGGAAGCCTGCTAAGATTCATATCACTAGGATCCATCTCCAACATACTGCATCAGGCTTTCTGAAGGCAGGCAGGACTTGATGACCTGTATCTCTGACAAATTCTGCTTCTTGTGCATATAAAAGTTCCATATCTTCTGGGTTCAATGGTAAATGTTTCTGATTTTTTCCTGGACAATGACGTTTAGGAAAAGGAATATTATAAGTAAGAAAAATCTGGTAGTCAAAGGATTCTTCAATGGGAATAATAAACATGTAGATGATAGATTCTATATGGCTTATACATTTCCTTCTACATATGGGTTATGGGTGGGTTATCCACTGATGTGGTTTATTTTTTCCCATTGATTTTAAGTATGGAATAGAATTGTCATTAGATAACACTATATGCCAGATTTGAACTTTAAATGTCACAGAAATTTCCCTGAATGTAATTTTACTATTAAAAGAGAGAGAGGGGAAAATTAAGGCATTGTGTAAATAGGCACAGAGAGTGACATGAAGACCCCCAAAGAAGAAACAGGTGTCTGTGCAGAATAGCAGAAGAAAACTAAACTGTGACCTGAGGTCTAGTTTAGAAATGGACTCTCAGGAACTGATGGATCATGTATAGAATCTGGCTGCAGCCAATCTTTCATTCTCCAAAGAAAGGTTGAAGGAGGGAGCAGAGGGAAGAGCCCCATCTCATTGCGTGAGTGCCAGCTGTATAATGTGCAACATATGGAGTGTGGTTTTCATCAACAATATGCTAGAACGATTTTGACCCACCTGGTAGTAGAAATGAGTGGGTTTACAGAAACAATTAGCATATGGAATAGATTATGAAGAAGGTCATATTAGCATCTGGCTAACTAAAGCTGCCCATTTCCTATAACTCTAAGATACACGGACAGCAATTTTCATAACAGAATAGGTCCAATAACATATGAAGAATGATTTATTTTCACCCAGTGTGACCCTGCATTTATTAACATAGTATTGATTTCCTGTTTGCTTTTCCTGAGTCAACATAGAAAATGGTATTTAACCCCTAAAAAATCATGAATATCAAATAGTCAGACAAGAGAATGCTGATGAAAGAATAATTCTTTACATTTACTTTGGCTTTTTGTGAGCGATTTGTGGGGGCTAATTAACTTTTCAGAGAAAGACTCACTGGTTAAGTTCAAAGTGATGACAGGTAATAAAGTACAGCTTTAAAAAGCTCAGAACTCCCATTTTCTCTTCCTTTAATATTGAGAAATTTTGGGGAAGAAGAACACCTTCCAAAATTCTTAGAAATTTAGACTACATAGACATTTTTGTATTAGAAGGTTTAGACTAACATGTTTTCTTTCATAGAAATACTGTAAAATTATTTAGTTATTTTAGAAAGACGTTTTAGTTATGGATCTATGAATTCTAAATTTATTTTACAGAACTTTTAGTAGAGAATTGTCTACAAAAAAAAAAAGCCTGAAATCTTGTAGCTACTATTGGAAATCAAATACCACCCACTATAGAAGCAAAGCAAAGCAAAACAAAACAAAAATCAAAGGCAAATTGTATAATCTTAAGGCAGTTAAAATTTTCTCTGCTTCATGGGACAAAGTAAAAAATAAAATACAAGTAATGTGTCAGCAAAATTGGTCTAGATTTGAAGTTGATAAACTATACACTCTAGGTCATATGAGCTCACCACCTGCTTTATTTATTTTTTTTAACAAAATGTGAGCCAAAAATTATTTAGAAATTCTTAAAGGCTCAAAAATATAATAAAGTAAGATATGCAAAGGAATTTATATACAGTCCTTGAAGCCTAAAATATTTACTACCTTTTTCTTTTGAAAAAATTGGCTATTCTCAATCTACTTTAAGCATGGATTGAAAACTGTTATGTCACTTTTGAGATCCGTGGAAAACTGCACGTTGTTCTCTGAGCCTTTGCCCTTATCTGTGACCTTGAGATGATTACGCCTGATCAATCTTACAAATTCAGCTGTCTCCCATTATCCAAGATTTTATCTTCTGTGGATTCAGTTACCTGTACTCAATCATGGTTCAAAAAACCAAGGGGACAATTCTAGAAATACATGCATAGATTTTAAAATAACTTATGATGCATTATTATAATTGTTCTATTATAATTGTTCTATTAAATCTCTCTTACATTTAATTTATAAATTAAACTTTATTATAGCTGTTTTGTTTAGCAAAATCATATCATATTTCTTTCTATGTGAGGTTGCAGGTAACTTTGGAATGTCTTGGTACACGTCCTCTAGGATACGAGGTGTCTACCATAAAGAAAACGAGAGTTTTGTAATTTCAAAACCAATACTGACAACAAAATGTGGTAAATAATACCTTCCAAAAGTGTTAGTTTTTTTTTTTCTTTCATCAAAAAACAAGAATTTTGGTGAGTTTGTGTAACAACTTTATTTAGGAGACAATTTCCATCAGATAAAGGTGTGCACTGAGCATACATTGGACATTGATGGAAAACTAAACCCTGGTACTTTCAGACCAAGACTGAGCAAACCTTTCTGATGGAAAGTCATCCTTCATTTTATGTCAATTTTTACAAGAAAAATATCTGTGTTTCTGAGTGTGGGAAGGGTAGAAGAACTCTGATTATACTTTCTTTTTTTTTTTTTTTAATCGAAGAACAAATAGTAATGAGACAGTTTCAAATCAAGTTAACAGGACAGATTCAATAGTTAATACATTTCAAACGGTTTTTGTAATGGTACGTTGTTGTACAAGGTGCATACATGATATTCTACTTACAGACACCATTAGATCAGATATCTCTAATCAATGAATTAAGAGAATGTAGTTGTATACTTATTTTTTTAAAGCTGAATTATAGCACATTATAATACTTATAATTAATGCTTTCTACCTTGTTATCTTCCTAATGGTTGTCCATAGTACTAGAAGCCAACATAATATCCTGTCCAACCACTATTAGTGCAAATCTTGCTTGTCATAGAATTATGTAGAAGTACTGCATATTTATCTAACTGTACTGTTTATACAAACACGTCATGGTTTTTGCTTTGTATCCCCCTTTTTTGTCCAGACCTGTCAAAGATGGGCACTCCACTGTCATTCAACCATTATAGGTCCCTGAACTCAGTGACACAATCAAACACAGTCCAGCAGTCCACAACAATAGTCAGTTATCTGAAGAAGTTGTTGACTATAGCCATTTGCAGCTCAACCTATTATGATGGCTCCATGCTATATACCTCATTTTTATACTTTTCTGCTGGATGGTTAAGACTGAGATAAAGTAAGACCTATATAACAAAAAATGTAGCTTTTGTATCTGATGAGGTCAGTCAAGTCCCCTCAGGGTTTATCTTGTGATCCTGTACCTCACTCTATAGATCCTTTGTCTGTGTCAGCCATGTGGGTGAGTCATGGCCATTTCCATCAGAATTCCTTTTAGCACCCTGTCTTTAGAGTTGGGAAAATGATGCAAGGCCCTGATGATTGGGAAATTACTGTGGCAGAGCTATCCATATGCAAAACTCTGGAATATGGCAACAGCAGACCACTAACTTCATGCCAAAAACTGAGAAAGATAAGAGATCTAAAATATTTGCAAAGAGCCAAGGATTCGTATTGACTTGGAGGGAGCAGAACCATGCACTTAAGCAATGACCACATCTAAACCATGCAAATGATCTATGTTCTACACTCACCACACTGTAGAAAGCAGGCTAGCGACTCACTTTAAGCACATTATCCCATTTACATTTGACAGCTACATAGGGAAGTATGTGTACATACTCTCATTTTATAGATGATGGAAGTGAGAGAAGTCAAAAAGAAGTTGAGAAATTTGAATAAGGGTGAACTAGACAAGAGAACCAGGAAGCCACAGAAAGGAAAAGGAAGAAACAGTGACAAGAGCAGGCAGAAAAAAGACAGCTGGCCTGGCCCATGCTGGCCCCATCCCTGGGCTTGCTGAGATGGTGACTGAGTCTGGGTGTTGTGGCCTACTTCTATAATCCCAGTGCTTGGGAGGCTGAAAACAGGAGGCTCACTACAAGTCTAATCTGTATAGTGAGACCTTGTAGACCCTGTATTAAATACAAAAAAGAAAAGAAAAAAGACAGCTCTCCAACACCGTGTGACTGTGTTCCTGACCATTGCATCTTGATCTTATTGCCCTGGTTTCATTTACCTCCCCACAGATGACTGACTGTAAGTGATTTCACCTAAGCACTCTGCTGGGGGGGATCACAAGCCTTTGAGCAGTGACTTTGAGGCAAGAGTACGAGAGATTTTATGTTTTAACTTTGTTGAGAAAACTACTCGTATGGATACTAGTGATATGAAAAATAAACATGTTTTCTCATGACCAAAGTATGTTCTTTCCTAGGCATTCATTTGTTAACTTGGTTTGACCAGCAATTTGTAATAAGTCCTTTTTGTGTTGCTGGGACAAAGTGTTTGACATGTACAACTTAAAGGAAAACAGGTTTGGTGTGTGGGTTTTGGCTCAGGATTGCAGAGATTTTAGGCCATGGTCATCTGGTTCCCAGGCCCAAATATCATGGTGGAAAAGGTCCAGTGGAGAAAGGCTGTTCACCTCATGGCAGCCAAAAAACATCAGGGGAAGAGCAGAGAGGAATGGACCAGCGACCAGATACAGCTTCCAAGGCTAGATGTCTCTCAAACCTATCAAGTTCACAATCAAGATGAACCATCCATCGACTGCTTTTGAGAGTAATTAATATTTTTAAAGTAATCTACAATTCAGATAGTAAATTTCTGCTAATTCAGTGCTCCGGAAAACAGTAGTTAAAGTGAGGGCCTGCTGTATGAGGGCCTGCTTCATATGGACTCATGATTAAAGGAAAAACCTCATCTGTCTTCAGTACTAGCTCAGATGTTTATGTCCTAGCATGCCACACTGTTGGAAATGAAGCACATTCCAGGGGACACTCATTCCAGTCTTCTCTTATGACTCAAAAAAGGAAACCAAGGTGCAGAAAGGACATGTGATTTGTCCAAGGTCACAGAGTAGATAAGGGTCATGTGGATGGAGTGGCAGGTGTGAAATGTGTACCCAAATGTAGCCCTTCTGCCTTTGAGTGGCTTAGAAATCTGCCAGAGAGACAAATCTGAGCAATTACCATAGCATATTCTTAAAGAAGTCCAATTGGCCAGTGGGTGGCCATGGGTCTGCACTAGGCCCACCATGGCAAGCCAGTGGGTGGAGGGATATCTACTATACTTCTGTGCTTGTCTGTCCTGTTTGCAGAATTTCAGCCTGCATCACTGCTCAGGAGCTCATAAAATCTCAGTGTACAATACTATTCTTCCTGACCTACAGGTGTGAGCCTACTTTCATAACAAAGAAAAAAAAAATGAATGAGATGATAACCATAGGATTCTCGCTGGCTACCATCCAGGAGCAGCTGCCCTCAAAACATCCAGGCATGGACATCTGAGGACACTGCTAATGTAGTAGCTCACAGGAACTCTCTGCAAGTATGGGTGCTATTCTTTAAGATACAAAACATACATTAGGTGTCCCCAGAAGACATAACTTATGGGTGAGAGGTCTAAGGGGTAGAATAAAAACTGCTCTATATACCATTAGTGCCTTGCTGGAGATTTTGTGCTTCTTGTTCCTGGAACTCTGGCCTCTTAGGTTTGGAAGACCTGGATCTCAAGGATAACCTAAAGGGAACAAAGTCAAGCACTGTCTGCTGAAGGAGGAATTATCCTTCCCTCCCGAACACTGAGGATGACTTTGTTAGAGACCAACAGGCAAGAAGGAAAGTTATTGTTCTGGCAAGAGTTATTGATCCTAACCATTAGTAGAGTGGGGCTTTGCTGACACAGTGGGGAACGAAGGAATGTGTGTGGAAGCTGATGATGTCATTGGCATCTGTTGCCATCCTCTTGCCTCTTAGAGATCTGAGCAGATGTATCCAGTAATGCCTATACCAGAAGGGCGACTATTCAGGCCTTCTGAAAATGAGGTTTGGAGTTTGGGAAACTGAGACAGGGGGGTATAAAGTTCAAGGACAGCCTTTGTAATGTAGAAAGACCCCAAATCAAAATTGGAAAAAATATGAAAGGGATGAAAAATGTAGCTCAGTATGAAGACCCTCTATTTAATCATTAGTATTGCTGTTATGGTTTAGATCTAGAATGTACCCCCAAAGGCATACATGTGGAGCTTTTGGAAGGTGACTGAATAATAGGGGTGCTATAATCATTCACCCATTCACAAGTTCAGAGCAGAATGTTCTATGAGGAGTAGGGCCTCATTGAAAGGTCAGAAAAAATTGGCCCATGACTTGGAAGGGTGTGTCTTCTCTGCCTGTCCATCCATCCATCCATCCATCCATCCATCCATCCATCCATCCATCCATCCGCCAATCCATCTGCCCATCTGTCTGTTGTCCATCCGTCTCTGTTGTCTGTCTGTCTGTCTGTCTGCCTGCCTGCCTATCTGTCTGCCTGTCTGCCAGTCTGTCTGCCTGTCTCCTTATCTGCCATGACATAAGATTTCTCCCACCATGCTCTTCCTGCCTTTGAGCCAGCCAACTATGGGTTGAATCCCCTAAAAACTAAAGTAAAATTAAGGTCTTCTCATTGAAGTTGTGGATGTCAGACATTGTGTCGAGCAGCAAGGGAAAATGTCTAATACACAAAAGAGTGAGGATTGGGTCACTACCAGGTGAAACACCCTGGCCTGCTGAGATAACAGCAGAGGATCTGACACTGAAGGTAGAAAAAGAGAACCCAATGTGGCCCTGAGAGAAGCTTCCAGGAATGTGGAACAGCTGCGCCCATGGTTGTGCACAGAGCACATCTGTACAAGAGAGGAAGACAATGGCTGTGCAAACGAATCCCCAGAGTGTGGAGTGTGGGAGCACTGTCAATGAATGGCCATGGATGCGTCCATATAGACTTATCCAATGTTCCTGCTGAGGCCACACCACCATAGCTTCCCTCAGCACACAACTAAGTATAGGAGTGATTGACCCAAGCCCTTGCTGCATGACCGGGAACAACTCAGCTGGGCGACTGTCTTGGGGACTTTCTATTGATCTGGGCAACAATTTCTTGGAACTGCCCTGCCCTCTGTGATACTTTCTGTCCCTTTTGTTTTCCCTTTCTCCTTCACTGGGCTCAGAACTACTTTACTTAATGTTCATTCATAGCCCTTAACTTCATTGGCTTGCTTCATTTCCTCTGCAAAAGTTTCCACTACAAATCTCCTGCATGGCTGGGGAGATACCTTGCTAGTTTGAGTGCCTTCCTGGCAAGCTTAAAGACCCAGGTTCGATTGCTGGTATAGCATGCCATGTTCTGGGTGCACCATGCTAGCCACTGAAACCAGGCATGGTAGTGCACAACCGTAATATCAGCATTGGGGAAGAGACAAGAGCATCACTATTAGTGAGCTGCATAGTGAGATCCTGTTCCAAGTAAATAAATACATAAATAAATAATTTTTTAAAATTAAAAAAAATCTCCCATATAAGAATCAGCATACTTCACACTGATGCTGGGTGTGAAACACATTCTGGCAGGTGGTTCTTCCTCCCTTTCCAAAAATGTCTTAATTCTCCAAAATGCTAACTTCTCTTCCAGGAGTAGGTACCCCTAGAAGGTCCTCTTTCCCTACATATTTCATATCATCACCAGTTCAGAATGCTGTGTCCAAAACCTCGAGTTAGATTTCATTCTCCGTAGTGCAACATAAGCCTTCTCACCTAAAAGTGTACCTAAAATTCTGCTTCATAGTCAGTTCCTCCTCAGTGGCCATAGCCATTGGTTTCCAGTAGACTCCTTAGGTCATTTAGGTCTCATAGTGTTCACTTAATCCTCACAATAGTTCTGTGACATGTGTAGTGAAATGCTCTCTTTTATACAGAGGAGAGAAAAGGACAGAATAACATGTAAACCCATAGCTGGTGGATCTATAGTTAGTGCATTCTCTAGAAACAGAATGTGAACCAAGGAAATAAGAGGAAGAAAGAAAGGGAGTGATAATTAAACTGGGCCAAGGATGACAGTCATATTGAAGAGGCTGGAGTTCTTCCCTTTGTCCCCCAACACTGGATTTACTTCAATCAATGAATTAATGTATACTTTTGTTCAGTCAAGTGCATGTGTTGAGCAGAATGATTTCCTGTTTGCTTGCTTGCTTGTTTGAGGCCAGCAAAAGACCCAGTAAGCTGCAGAGTCCTTCACAGCTCTTGGTCCTTTGTGGCTTGTTTACTCTCAGCTCCTCTTGCATTCATGTCTGAAGCACCACAGCTCCTGGACGGTTTCATTTTACATGTGTCCTGGCCCCAGCTGATAGCCTCTGACACTATACACACACACACACACACGCACACACACACACACACACACCTGAGACAAATGGCAGATGCTCTCATGTGAATTTCTGGATACCATGTAAGAGCCCTCTGGCAGTGTCACCTCTACACCTCTGCAGTGCAGGGATGGTGGTGGCACACTGGAACATTCTCGCAAAAACCCTCCACTTCCCATGCATTTCCCCTTCTGATGTCCTAAAAGCAGAGTTAGATGGAGCCTCAAAGATTTGTGCAGGTGGAGAAGAACAAAAGGGCAGAAAGAGCTGATCAGCTTTAAATGTCTGGGCTGCTAAATCAGGATTAACCTCTCTGGGTTTTGTGCTGATGGGATTTAGAGAGCGCTGCATGATGGTCATCCAGCTTAGAGGTACGAATGAGATTGGTCCTGTTTCGTAAGTATTAGCCTAGATTTATACTACTAGTCAGAAAAGAATGCCCCTGAATTGAGATCTATATGTTAATTTTATGTTCAGTTTGAGTTAGCTAGATTCATATTGGCATAAGAATTCATATTAGCATATATTATTTATAAATATGCATTACTGGGAAAGTGAAAACAACTCAGACCTTTTTCCACCTCATGTTTTAATTTATTTATGGAAGAGGTCATCTTTCTTCCATTAAGTTAATTAAAGACTTCATGACCTTTGTTCATTGCCTAACATGCAATACATACATATTTTTTCCCAAGGATGAGCTTTTATAATTCTCAGTGACTAAGAATGAAGGTCACATTAGTGGAATTAATATTATTAAAAAATTTTAGGGCCAGCAAGATAGTTTAGCCGCCTAAGCACTTGCTTAGGCAAGCACAGAGACCAAGGTTCGATCCACATGCCGCGCTGGCCCTCACCCCAGGTGTGCTGATCCGGGCGACCGAGTCTGGGTGTGCTAGCATGCATCTGTAATCCCAGCACTAGGGAGGCTGAAAACAGGAGGATCACTACAAGTCCGAGCTGTGTAGTGAGACCCTGCCAAAATACAAACAAACAAGCAAACAAAACGTTAAAGTTTTACTGTATGCTGAACATGTCATTTTCTAAGTAATTGATCTTACTACTGTGTAAGCATCCTATGTTCAAGTGAAGATGAGAAATTTCAAAGATTTGAAGTAACCTGCCTAAAGTGAGTGGCAGAGGCTGCATTAGACTCATATACCATGACTTTAGACCTTGTGCTTTGGTCTCTGCATGTATTTATACTGTTACTCAAGTTGCCCCAAGGAAAAGTGTAAAAGATGAGTTCTAAAGGCAAACGCATGATCAAAAGATACATCTACTACTACTATAACCGTATAATCCTTAGAAATAATTTAATCTATTTCATAATGTATAACATTGAGAGAATTTTTCTGGCATTTACTTAATGCTGAAGTATTTTTTCTATTCCACAAAATATTAAAAAAACTTTTATATGAATAGCAGGCATCCTGCCCTGCTGGGAAATTACCCTTTACATAGAAGCCATCAATAGGCAATTTGTTGGGAAGTTCTGATTTACAGATGTGTTTTCTATGGCACATGCTGTCAATGAGTTGCTGACTTTTGAAACAAGATTCTTTCACATGGAATCATGGTTTCTATACTATTTTGACTTATTGAAAGATCAGACAATGTCATGTTTGTAATCTCATGGTGAAGACAGATGGAAATAAGTAGTTATTGTCCTTTGGAATATAGTGGCAAACATGGGTACATCTCAGACTTTGCCTTTGTTATCTTCCTGATTTCTTTAGGCATTTGAATTTGTAACTTTGGGACCAGGGATAAAGCTCAGTAGCATAAGTGCCTGACTGCCGGATGAAAATCTTTGAGTTTGATCTCCAGCCCCCTATTCCCTCCAAAAATGGGGCCAGGGATATAGCTCAGCTGTGCAGTACCTGTCTGGCAAGTGTAAGGCCCTGAGTTCAATTCCCAGTATAAAAAAAAAGAAGTTGTACATTGCACCAAGGAGTTCTGAAATGCATATTGCTTCCCATATAGCCATTCCTTCTGTAATTAACTCAAACAGAGATAATGTTTAATGCCTGAAGTTGTTTTAGAAATTCCATAACACAGCATAGGTGAAAGATCTAGTATGCTGCCTGCTATATCATTACTGCTGGGTGGGTCAGATTTATTTGCAGCTTTTTGTTTCAGTCTGCCCATTGGATATTCATGGTAAAAAGTATTCTTTTATACATTTTAAAATAAAATTCTTTTGAAATACATTTCAAACTGTTCAGATTTTATGTCCTACCATATCTTCTCTTGCATTAGAGTCCTATTACAATTTTTCACACAAAAAGAAGAAATACTATTCATATTGGTTGATCCGATCTTGATCAATACCCACAAACTATAGTATCCTGGGATTTGGTTAATAGTTTCATGTAACATAATTGGTTGGGGTCACTGAAAATTACACATTTATTAAGGATTTTTTCCCCACTTTTTCTGCATGCCAAACTAGAAGGTCTGAGACCAATTTGAAAATTGTAGTATTATAATTTAGACATCTGGAGAGCTAAGCAATGGGATTCAATTTCAAGTATAATTAAAAAAAAACAGTAAACTTCGATAACAAGTTTTGCACCCTGTGCTAGGAGATTATACCAACAAAGTGAACTTGTTTATCAGGAAGTCTTTGGACAATTAACTGACCTACACTCTGGAGGAGCCCTCTCTGTAAGATAAAATGGTACAGCTAGTGTTAAGACAATTTGAAAATATTACAATTTAGGTGTTTAATGTAATAACTGTGTGTATTTTAGTAGATCCAGAATTAGTCCTGTCCCACAATAAGACAAATATTTGCAGGAAGAGTTTGTGAGTTTATAATTTGGTGTACATACTTCTTTTGTTACTACTGACAATATTATTTATTTTCATTTTGAAGACTCTGGCTACCTCTTGGCCTTAGGTAGTTCATAATTTCCATTTCTTAACATAGTTATTACTCATATCGTGCTCCTTATATATACCTAAGTAATATGTGATGTTTGTTCCAAGAACACTTGGGAATATGTCACAGAGCCATTTTCTGAATTTGTAACATTTTCATTTGATCTTAGGGGTAAATCATACTTACGATGTCCTCTAATTCAAGTGATATAATTTCCATCACTGGCAATGCTGCCAAACTGTAAGTGGAGAAAAAATGCTGCAATGGGCTGATTTGCAAGTCTATTGCAAAACATTTGTGTTTACTCAAACCAAATATATACATATATATATATTATATATAATATATATTATATATATGTGAAATGTATTACATACAAAGTCCTATACCTTTGCAACCTGAGAATCTATTCTTATTCTCATTCTCTTTCTCTCTCTCTTTCTTTCTGCTTGAAGATTGGCATTTGTGAACAAAGTACTGTGAAAATGTCTATTA
>PVKA01000127.1:0-156001 GCA_004027165.1 Ctenomys sociabilis | reverse complement strand
AATTTTGTGTTGTTTGATTTGTTATATCAGAAACTTAGTAGAATTTAAAATGCATAGTTATTTTCACATGAAATATAGTAATTATACATTATAGGGTACAATGCCATATTATACTATGTGTGTATAACATATAATGCTTAGGCAAGAAAAATTGGTGGAATTTTATTGTTTCTTTGTGTTGGGAACATTCAAAATGCTTTCTGCTAGCTATTTTGAACTATTTCATCTAATTATTTTTGAACAAGTTAGTCCTATAATGCTGGGTATGTAGAGAATTAGATACTTCCTATCCAGCTGCACCCTGAGCTTACTAATAGCATTCCCTGTGTCTCTCACTTCCATCCAAACTTCCAAGGCTCTGGTGGCCACTGGTCTATTTTTTCCTTTTTTAAGGTCAACATTTTAGCTTCCATATAAAAGTCAAACCTTGTCTTTCTATGTCTAACTTATTTTGCTTAACATCTTTTGTTTCATCTGTTTTGGTACAGATGGGAGAAACTCATTCTTTTGATGACTGAATGCATTCCACTGTATTTTTATACTACATTTTCTGTTTTTTAATTTTATGTATTTGATACAAGGTCTCACTATACAGCTCAAACTTACAGTGATCTTCCTGTTTCAGCCTTCCAAGTCCTGGTATTATAGGCATGTGCCACCATGCCTGGTCTACCTGGGGTGGGGCTGGTGCACCCTGTCATGTGGGGATTGAACCCCAGTCCCTGTATTTCCCCAAGCAGGCACTTAAACCCCTTATCTAGGTCCATGGCCCCCTATATTTTCCTTATCCAGTCATTCATCAATAGGTTATTTCAAAACCATGGTTACAATGAATAATGCTGCAATAAATACGTGAGGAACTTATCAGACTGACTCAATGCTCAGGGCATGTAAGGATGCTTCTGGATAGCTCTGAGGACATGACCCTGTTGTTAGTATAAAATGGGGCACCATTATATAACCAGGACTTGGTACTAGAAAACTACACATGCACCAATAAGGCTAGCATGTAAGAATGTAAATAGGTGGCAACAACATGAATAAAAATTATATGGGTGAACCAGGTGGAGTGATGCATACCTGTAATCCCAACACTTGGGAGGAAGAATTGCTATGAGTTCAAGACTGGCCTAGAGTCTTCAAAAGTGAGCACAAGCCCAGCCTGAACTGCATAGAGAGACCCTGTCCCCCCAAAAAAGAACTATATGGAATACATTGGAAGTTCTTGCACTTCGCTCTGCTCCATGCTGCCTGCTGTCATCATTGATGTTTTGCACATCTGTGCTCTTTAACCTGGGACTCTCATACACAAAAATCTTCCATGGTCCCCCTGAGCAGGCTGTTGCATGTGAATGTATTTTAATTCCTTTGGATACACACTCAGTTATGGAATTTCTGGATCATATGGCCATTCTATTTCCAGAGTTCATATTATTCACATACTATGTCTACGAATATAGATTCCTGCCAGCAGTGTTGTAGGTTTTCCCTTTCTCTGCATCCTCATGGTGACACATGTAGTACTTTTTTTAAAGAAAACAAGTAGACAAAAGACAAAACATAATTATAAAAAGAATCAAGTTATGAACATTTTTTCAGTGCCCTCAAGATTTGATGCATGTAATTCACTTGTGGGTTCTGTTTGACTGCTTGTACCAACTCAGCAGGTCCATGTTCAGACCATCTCTGAGGCCAGCCACTCCTCATGGGCCACATTCTCAAGAATATGTCATTAAACCTGGTAGTAAGTAACAGTACTTGGTCCTCATCATTAATAACAAGAAATAGTTCTATGTTTTAAAAAATCTGTGTCAGTTCCTTCTTAAAAAAGTCTAGCATTTTTGTCAAATGTAGATTAAATGTAAAATACTGCATCAAACCAGGCTATAGAAACAGCTTTCTAGGCAGCCGATTCTTAGAAGCAATTATATTTAAATCAATCAAGTAGGCATTTGCTATAAACACATTTGCTTTACAATTGGATTCAGACTGTGTTCTCTAAGAATGTATTTTTTCCTGACATAAAAATGAGACTTGGAAATCATTTTTGCCTGGTTAGAAAGTAGTACCGCATGTAGGAAAACAAGCTCCAGGACAGCTGGAAGCCAATGAGGCCTGAGTCCAAGAAGATTGCCCAGGTGGCAGAACAGAGACTCAGTCTGCAGCACCGGTAGGACTGGACAGTTGGAGGGCACAGGTTTCCTCTTCAGATGGAATCATTGTTTCTAGAAGGTGACTCCTGTGTGCTTGAGAGAAGCTTAGCATTTTTCTTAGCTTGAGGCTTCATGCAGCTGAAGGGGGATTAACTGCTGATTAGCCAAGACTTGCTGAGGAGGATCAGCTCTGTTCAGCAAAATCTTGTTCTCCCCATCACATCCTCATATTCAATTACTCCAACTAAACAAGTATTTGGGTTGTGTCTGCCAGATGGTCAGCCTTCTTTTCTGTAGAAAAGCTGCTCATTAAAGTAGATTAGCGAGAAAAATACTTGGTAGGAAATGCATAAATAAATGAATTTCTTATTATATCTTCATGCTATTCTTTGAAGATCTTATAAGGGAAATAGAAAAGCATACAAATACTATTCAGCCCAAGTTCTTACTGCCTTCAAAGTGGAGTAGGCAGACAGTATGCCAGACTGTCAGCATCTTTCTTAGAGCACCACAAACACAGCTTGTGGCATGTTACATTCTTAATTTATTTGCAGTATGAACTTGTTAGTGATATCTTGTCCATCATCATAATCCAAATGGCTAGCTTTTAAAAAGTATTATTTTCATTTGATTTATGAATGTTCATTTTGTTTGACTTTGATGCATTTTAAGGGCCTCCATTTTTTCCCCCAATGGAAGATCAAATGCAATTTGTATGAAATCCAATGAGATGAGAACTTCTACGACAGACACTAGATTTAAATCTATTTTTTGCAGTTTTGTTTATGGGGGCTGGTGTGATAGCTCAGCAGACTAAGCACCTGCTTTGGCAAGTTCAGGGACCAGGGTTCAATCCCTGGTCCTGCAGGCTGCATGGGCCCCACCCTCAGGGTGTGCTGAGCCTGTGACCAAGTCCAGGCATGCTGGCACATGCCTGTAATCCCAGCAGTGGGGAGGCTGTAAATAAGAGGATCACGACAAATCCAAGGGGTGTAGTGAGTCCCTGTACCAAATACATAAAATGAAAAAACAATTTTTGTTGATAGTACATATTTGGTTGAAGTTTCTCCTCATGTTATCTGATGGGTTAGGGATGCACAGTGTTTTCCAGATTTTATCTGTCCCAAACAATGACCTGGCCAGGACAATTGGTGGATGTGAAAGATTGCCATTTACTTGAGAGCAGAAATAAAAATAAAAGAGAAAGGAAAAGAAATACTCAGGGAGAAAAAGGGTGCCTTGAAGGAAAAAGAAGACACCACCCAAGAAGCAGAGGGCAGTGGCTCCATGGTAAATTAGTGCTTCTCTTTTTCTTTATAGATCATCTGGGTGGGCCTGCTTGGCCTCAGGTTACAGGCTGGTGTGGTGTTCTCATATCAGAAGACTGGTACCCAGTGCAGGGCTTGGCTTGATCTCCTGCCAGGATTGGGTGTTGCTGTTCTGCATTCGTGATTAATAAGTCTCCTCCACTGGTAAGCAGTGCCTCACTGCTCCTCCTCTGTGGCCATGCCCTGGCCTCATCTGATGGTCTTACTGAATGCAGTTAAAATGTATTAAGTTTCAGCATAGAAGAAATGGATTTTTGCATCTTCAATTAGCTACAGTGAAATCCTGACCTGGGGCTTGTGAACAGTGCTGGTGCATCCATCATTCTATGAGCATTGGTAAATTAATTCTCAGTAATTCACTGCCCAAATGAGTGAATTTGGTGTTGCTCAAATTTTCTTTGAGTGAAGAATTTTGATTGATCATATTTACTGATTCCATTTTATGACTTTCACTTTTAAGTAAAAGTATTTAGGGTTTTAGCACATTGAGGGATCAAAATAGAGGTCCAGGTATGAGCCCCAAAGGAAACAAAATTTCCCAAAAATCACATCTGGAGGCAGAATGACTTGAGTTCAAATCTCATCCTCTCATTCACAATCTCTGTGACCTTGAATAAGCTGTGTAACTGAATCTTTTCATTTGTAAAATTATGATTTAAATACTATCTAATACCATATGGCAATAATAAGGTGTAATATATACTTCTAAATATTTACATGGTTACTTCAATTGTTACCAATAACGTACAGAGTTGTTGTAGAGTGGGGCTGGGGGTTTCATATCACACACTTGCAGCTGTATGTTAGCAGCTGCAAGTTTTGTGGTTGTGTTTGTTGTTTCTGCTCCAGAAGGCCACGTGTGTTTACAAGACTGGGGCCTTGAATTTTCTACATTTTGAAAAGGAGTTAAGCTTGGAAACAACCCCAATGCCCATCAGCTGAGCATTGGACAAAATGATTTGGTACTTCTATATGATGTAATATCACTCAGCAATAAAAAAGATAAATTGGAGGCTCTTGTAGAAAAATGGATACAGCTAGAGACTACATTGGTAAGTGAAATAAATCAGGTCCACATAGACAGCATCACATAATACAGCAACCATTATTTAATTCCTATTACTTTGTTTAGTGAAATCTTGTACCATTTCTAGTGTTTTTTTCTATCACTATTTTGAATTCTTTAGAAGTAAAAAAAAAAAATAAAAGAGTTAAGGAGAGGAATAGTTTGTAAACTCTGACACTATCTCTATCTATCAATTTGAGGAAGTATTCCAAGGTTTCCAGCTGTATTGATGTTATACAATTCCACACTATATATTAACCTCTTTCTACTCTTTTTTAACAGCTCATCTTAGTACACATTATATGTTCAGTTTTCTGCATTGCATCTTTAGGTCTCTGAAACCAGAGTAGGAAGAGTTAACATGTGAGTGTTCTGTCTTGCTTTTGTACAAGGAGAAAGGACTCATCACTCTTGAAAATATATTTGTATAATTTGAATAAAAATAAAAACAATTAGTGCCTGTTTTCAGTACAAATATAACAAGGGACATTCATGAGGAGGAGCAGGTCCATGTGCGCAGCTGCTCCATTCTTTATACTTCTGCTTTCCCTTTAGCCCCCCTCTGTTTAGGTAAATAAAGGCCTGAGCATAAACTACATCCAGTTTAGGGTGTGGGAGGAAGGGCCTGTGACTTCTTCCTTCCTAGTATTTTCTCCTGTAGTAAGGTGCCTTGGAAATTAACCCACTGAAGACCTTTCTTCCTTCTTGACCTGACAGACTAAAGGGTCAGGAGGAACACACACACACAGACACACAGACACACACACACACAGACACACACACACACACAGACACACACACACACGCATGCATGCACACACACATGCGCACATACACACACAGACATACACACACACACACTCCTTCCACACCACTTAGCTTTTTAAGATGAGGAATTATTGATAGAATCTTTTAAACATTGTTCTAAATGGAAACCATACCTGACACAAAGGAAAAATGATCAACACAGTCTTTTGTATTCAGGTTCACAAACATTGGTCTTCTTGATAATAGAAAAGAAATAAAAGGTAGTGAAGAACCTTAAAAGTCTCCTTTTTAAATGCTTATTTTAAAATTGTTTTACTTTAAAAAGACATTGTGATCACCTTGGTTATACTTCCAAATTTCATTTTGTGATTAGTTACTCTTATTTCTTGTTTATTATCATTTCATCATCCTTATTTAAAGGATTCTATTAACAGTATCTGAAGCTATTTTCCTATACAGAGTTGTGGGATTGAAAGCTCTTTTATCTTGATTAAAAGGATAATAAACTAACCTATACTTCTTTAGCAAGGGATCCTCACATCCAATTGAATTCCATTTTCTGCCTATTAAAATAATGGCATTGTGAAAAGGAAAGAAACTGTTAAAAGGAAAGAAAAACTGGGATGAGAGAAAGGAAAAAATGGAAAGAAGAAAGAAAGAAAGAAAGAGAGAAAGAAAGAAAGAAAGAAAGAAAGAAAGAAAGGAAGAAAGAAAGAAAGAAAGAAAAAAAGAAAGATGTATATATGCAAGATAGTTTGGATAACTGTACTGCTGATTTCTGCTGGTCTGTTGGAAGGAGCAGTTAAAGCTTATTTTTTCTGTCTTTTTTAAAACATATAATAAATATATAAATATATATAATAAATTTTGCAAGCTGATATCTGAGCATCTGAACAAGTAATTTGAAGGCAACAACATGCAATAGAACAACCATTGTTGAAGTCCTGTAATTTTGTTTTGTGAAATTCTATATCATTTCTAATGATTTTTTTGAACTATTGTTTTATTCTCTTTAAGAAAACAACGGTGCCCCCGGGGCCTGTGTGGGGGCCATGTGCTCCCCAGTCACTTCATCCCTGCCTTCGCGCTGCTCATACTTTTTTGATACGAACATCATTCTTATTTAGATGACTTCTCTGAATGCGTCTTTTTCTTCTGAACTTCAGTGTCACGGCTTCCCTTTCTGGGTAACTTGGTGGTCTTCCCTTCAAGCATCTAAAACTAAGCTCATGTTTTCCTCTTGAAATCATGCTCTACCTTGGATTCCCATGATTCTTATCACTGTGCTTTCAATCCTGATGTAGCTCATGCCTTCGGTCTCTAGGTCTTACTCTGCCTTCTATCCCTATACACATCACCGTCATTTAGGGCTTTACCCCACTGACACTTCCGCCTCACAGCTTTCCCTGTTCTCATTTGTCCTTTCAACCACCTGGACCCCAGAGCTTGACTTTACTCTTCTCAGACCTGGATGATAACAAAGTTTGCTTAAATGGTCTTCCATTCACCCCCGTTGACCATTTTCCCACCTGGCTACTATGGACCTTTAGTGTGAAACTGTGTCTTGGAAATTTTGTCTTCCCAGAAGAGAAGCTTCCACAGCATAGCACTCAAACCTTGTTTTTATCAAAGGACAGAAGGCCAGTTCTAGCATTTACCACATGGCTCTGGTTGGAAATTTGAAACTAAACATGGTACAGACTTTATAAAGAAATGACATGTAGAGCAGTTCAATATCTGAGATTAGTGATTATTCTGTGGACTGGGAGGATCTCTTGTTTCAGTTTCTAACTTTCTAAGCTCTAAACTTTGATGATATTGGTTGAATAAGCAGGCTCTACTTGTATTGCACGGTGTAGACAGATATGTATTACTTAGGCCAATGCACTTTTTTTTTATTTGAGAAATATACCATTTAAAATGAGCAAGAACATCTTTTGTCTTACTTTTTTCTAAAGATTTTAATATGCAGTTATAAATCTAACTGTGAAAGGGAAACATCAATTTATGAAATTTAATTTTAATTATTTAAACTAAAGAAGCTCATTCTACTGAATGGACTTTTAACTTACTTGCAGCAGAAATGCCTGAAGTTGACCCAAAGTAGTTCTTAATCCTAATAGGATACAAATAGGTTATTCTGAGGACACACACACACACATCTTAACCATTTTCTCTTAAGTGAGAAAACTTGGCAAAATTATTCAAGTATATCATGAAAACTACTTGCCCCAAAACATACCTGTTCTCTGGGTGGACAATAATACATTTCTGCTATATCAGCTATAGGTGGACTTACCAGATTTCCATTTTATTTATTAGCAAAGAGAAACATCATCTCCTGTCATCACCACACCAAATCAACCAAGAAAGCCAATGCTTTTCTTTCTTTTTCTGTGTGTGGAACTGGGGATTGAACAATGCTTTTCTTTTACTGATTCAGATTTCATCTGTTCTTGGGTTATTTGGACTGGGACTGGCAAAATTAGTGTTCTTTTTTAAAATTTTAATTTAATTAAACTTAATTTAATTTGGTTGTTATAGGGTCTCAATAAGCAGCTTGGGCTTGCGGTGATCCTCCTGCTTTCGGCCTCCCCAGTGCTGGGATTACAGGCCAACATCATTAGGCCCGGACCAGGTGGCTGGCGCAGGCTGCACTGGAGGCAGTTCCGGCATGGTGTGTGGTGCCAGGGATTGAAATATGGTCCCTGCGCTTGCCTAAGCAGGCACTTTACTCCACTGAACTATGTTGCCGGCCCCCAGGGCTCTTAGTGTTTAGCCTACTTCTCTCCTCCATCTCAACTATAATTATTTAAGGGCCCAAAATGAAGAATTTATTTACTACTGTTGAGTACAATGGACAAACAAAATTATATATTCAAGGTATACAACATCATGTTGTGAAATGATTGCTGTAACCAAGTTAATTTATGTATTCATTACCTTCCATGTTTAGAGCAGACCTTAATTGCTGCTGCTTAGAATCATTTTAAAATAGCACAAGTAAATAGTGCAAGAATATTTTTTAAATGCTCTAAATTAAACAAAAAGAAAAAAAACATGCTCAGCGTCTCTCAAAGACAGATTATCAGTTTGGTGAACACTATTCTAGACAATTTCATGGTATCTTTATTTATTTATTATTTTTCTATATTTTAGCGAAGGGTCTATAGGGTGTTCAGATTCTCAGTACTAGATCGGGCCCAGAGTGATCCTCCTGCTTATAGTCTCCCAAGTGTTAGGATTACAGGCATGCGCTGCCACGCCCAGTGTCAATGGCCATTTCAGCCCTCCCGTGGGGGTGGGGCCGGTACAGCAGATCATGATATCTTTATACATTAAAGTATTCAGAAAATAAAATTCGGCAATACCATACTTACTGTTTTAGAGACCTGCTATTTCACTGTTCAGACTGTCTACACATATTCTGCCATTGTGAAAGGAGCCCTGTGAATGTTACTGAATTATATATCTTCAGTGATCATTGTTTTTACACTGCATAGAAGTTTTAATTGCATCTTATGTGAGTGTAGCTCACTCCAAAATGGTAAATTTCTATGTTATGATTGATATCATATGTGGTCTGTTGTATCACCTGAGTAAATTCTCAAGAAATTTGAGCCATTTTAGTGGACGGAAACTATACTCAAGAGCAGGGGAACCATGAGGTCAATTTATTTTCTATCTAGGGCCTTGCATGCTTAGTTTGTACCCTACTCCTACATCAGAAACAACTTTACCAATCACTTTCTAAACTGCTCAAATTAATGGACATTTTGGTCATTGTATGTAAATTAACTATTAGGATAAACTATTCCTTCTCTTTGAAAAGTTTGTGTCATCATTTTATGTTCTCATTCTCCTTTGACTTGTTTTGTCCCGTCCAGCTACCCTTTCCTGATCTCACTGGATGGTGTCTGCCTTCCCAGCTTCACTGCTGGCACTGTATGCTAGATCCCGGGTGCCTTCCTGGGCATGCTCTACATTCCTCCTCTAGACAGTTGCATCTCAGGGGCAGGGAGATGGTTCAGTGGAATAAGCGCTTCCCTGGCAAGCATAAGGGCCTGAGTTTAATCCCCAGTTTCCCCCGCAAAAAAGCAAACCAAAACAAAAAAAACCCAAAAAACAGACAGTTGCATCTCTATCATGGTTTCCATATGAGTTATCTACAGACAAAATTTGAGTGTAGACAAAATAAAACCTATACATTAATATTGTTTTGCACGCTTTAATTAAACATGTTGGGGAGAGTGTGATCAACCCTGAGCCAATTTTAAAGCATAAGTAATTTGGATATTGGAAATTAACTCTGTGATTTTTCTTTCCAAGGAGGAAAGTGGATCAAATTTCTGCTCTCTGGCTGAGGCATCCCAGGGCACATCTGTGGGAAGCAGATCTGATTTCTTCTTTTAGCTGTCTTTGGTTTAATTATGCTAATGGCAGGGGCTCTAGAAAGTAACTGCTCTTCAGCATGACTTAAAATGTTACTCTAAGAACTTGTTTTGAGTTGCTAAACAGAGGTGAAATATGGATAATGATATCTACTCCTATGTGTTGAAAAGGTACTTGTGAAAAGAGAGAAAAAAATCATTGAGTGGGCATTGGAATTAATTCTGAGTTTAGTAGAGATGGCTTTTAACTAAAGACTTTAGCCTGGGATACAGCTCAGTGACACAGCAAAGTGCCAAGTTTGATTCCCAGAACCAATAAATAGATAAATGAATAAATAAGATTTTTGAAACAGAAATTTATATAAGTCATGTGTTTGTAGTTGAATATTTTAGTGGGTATACCAGTATTTGGAAATATACTGTCCTCACTAATTAATATATTGTACAGTGTTCCTTCTGTGGCTTTGTTTACTCTGCCCAAGCTATATTTCCCTTTCTCCAATGCAACCAGCATGGGAAATTTTTGGTAAATTAGTCCAAGTGAAAATATTAATTGGTCTAGGGAGATAGCTAGGTGGTTTAAGCTCTTGCCTGGCAACTGTGAGGAACTGGGCTCAGTTCTCAGTATCACATGTCATGCCAGCCCTGGGACACTGAGTGTGCTGTGCTGGCCACCAAGACTGGATGTGATGGTGCAGGCTTTTAACCCCAGTGCTGGGGAGGCTGACACAGGAGGATCACTGCAAGTTTGAGCAGTGGAGTGAGACCCTGTACCAAATAAATAAATAAATGAATAAAAGATTAAAAATTTTAAAAAAACATATTAATTTGCTAGAAATAGCAACATTATTCTTTAGATGAAAACTGCTTGTGTGCTGTTGTGACTTTTCTGCCTGTTTTGTTGACATACAAAAGGCCAAGAGGTGTATGACTATTGGTTCCATGGTTCATATTGTTGATGTTGTGTTGTTCTTTATTGTGGAGACTCTCCTTGCCATGATGACTAGTGAATGCTATCACTCAAGGGCTCCCATTGTGTCTGAAATTATTCTACAGTAATCTTTGCAACTCTCTGTTAGTATGATTTTCTGTTGCTCTTCATTGAAAAGGCAAACTAGGTTTCTGTTATAGGTTACCCTGGAAATCTAGCTACAATAACTCATGTCATTAAAAACAACAACAACAACAACAAACTTTGCTCAACTTTTGAGTAGAAGTTTACAATTTAAATTTTAGGATATAAATCCTTTTAAAATACTGAATTTGTATGGAAGACTCACTACAGGCAAGGTGTATCAGAAGAAAACACAATATCTATCCTGCAGAAACAGGCATTCTTATCAAGGAACTTACAACTTTCTGAAAACCTTAATAAGATATGACAATGTACATTTAAGTGCCAAATGGGTGGTATCAAATATACATGTGATTAAAGGCCAAAATCCATGAAATTATTCAATTTAAAGAATCTATTTCCATCCATCCTATTTCCTATATTCTACACAAGGGGTCTGAAAATGTGAATGAAAAAGATATTCAGAAATGGAGAAAGTGTTTCTATAGGAGAGAATACTAATGATCCCTTGGAAAACACATTAAAATCCTCTGTGATTAAATTTTTTGTTTTAGTTCTTTAACTTTCATGGACTGTAGATTCCAAAAGGTTATGAAGCAAATGATGTTAGTGTCTCCTTGTATCATGCTTTTATATGTTTGCAGATTTTATCATGCCTTTAATGCTAATGTTACCTGAAAAATTATAGCAAGTAGGATAATTACAGGATAATCAGAAGAGAAGAGCCAACCAGATAGTTCAGTGCATTAAAGCATCTGCTTAGGCAAATGCAGAGACTGGTTTGATTCCAGGCATGTAGTGCCATGCCAGCTACACCCCAGGGCTCGCTGAGACAGTGATTGAGACTGGGTGTGGTGGCGTGTACCTGTGATCCCAGTGCTTGGAAGGCTGAAAGCAGGAGGATCACTATGAGTGTGATCTGTGTAGTGAGACCCTGTAGACCCTGTATTAAACACATTAAAAAAAATCAGAAGAGAAATTCCTTTAAAATCATTAGTATATCTTACCACAACCATGTAGGAGGCATATGCACTTGTTCAGTGAAATTGAAAATTATTTTCTATTTCATCTAAAACCTTATTGTTGATTTCTTTGCTTATTCTTCCTGGAAACTTTTATGTTTCTGAATTTACCAAATAAAAGGTATAACGTAAGTCCAAGGTGTGACTCCAAAATTCAAGAACAAAAATCAAACCTCAAGTATTATCTAATACTTGTGTCCAAATTTAAATTTATCTGGAAATCTATTTGATGAATTAGGCTTTAATAAATTTGAATTTGTTCTGTACATCCCTCTGTTTTTAGGTTCGTTGATAGTGCCTAAGCCTATGTTATTTATTTATTTTTACTTCAGCCTTCCTTTTTGTCTCTAGCAGATTCACATGGGTGTATAAAAATATTTTTTGTGTCTATATGTCATGCTTAAGCATTCCTCTAATTTTTCAACATTTGAATATTCAGAAGACAGTTATAACTTTTAATGCCCTTTACTATTTCTTTAATCATTTGCCATTTCTCAGTCTGTTTGTATTAATTAGTTTTGTTCCTCACTATAAGTTATATCTTCCCTTTCTTATGGTGAGGCCTAAAATTTCTCTCTGCTTCAGAATCTGGGCAACTGTCAGGCTCAGTTACTTCTATTTTTTCCTCTGAGAAACTGTTGTCTGGCTCTGTCTATTGTCAGTGTGGGAAAATCTGGCTTCAAACAGTTTGCCTAGGTTTTTCTGTGAAGTTATTTTAAACAAAAGGTTAAATTTGGATCCTATTATTCTATTTGGGCCCAAAGCTAATGTTTCTTTATAATTTATTTATTTTTTTATAAGATTGCCTCAATTGTTCTGAATTACTGATCTGACTTTTTTCATTTTCTCATTTGAAAACCTTGAGTCATAATTTTCTGCCTTCAACTCAGAGTTCTAATCTTCAGTAGAACATCTGAAGCCCTTTATATTATGCTTCATTCCACCCTGACTTGAGACCATTAATTTTTTCCTTTGCTGTCCCACCCTGCCTCACCTCCTACCCATATGTGCTCCTTTCCATTAAATACAGTACCTGGAATATGCCACTCTATTGTTTGATCATGTTTTTCTGTGTGCATACCACTTTCCCTTCTCAGCCTGATGAAATCTTAACCTACTTCACAAGTCCTAGTTCAACATGCGCTCGTATCCAATGTTTTTTTTAACTACTGCCTTGGTAAGATGAATAATCTAGTTTTTTCCTCACCAGGATATTTCTGATCTGTACAGACTCAAAATTTACACGTTATATTTTACAAATACCACACAGTAAATATTTCATACTCTGAGGGACACTATAGGTTTTTATCATATACTTTTCTTTGATTTATTCTTAATTTGGGGGCTGAGTAAAACCATGCTGCAGTAGGCTGCAGATGGCTGACCTCTTCCTGGAGGAATGGAGATTCTGTTTCATTCTTTCATTCTGCAGAATGCCTGACCCTGAGGAGATGCTCAATACAGATAGACAAATTCTTAATGATGAATAGAAAGTAGGCTATTTGAATCCTTAATATATAGCTGTGATTTTATTTTATTTATTTATTTATTTATTTATTTATTTATTTATTTATTTATTTATTTTACTGAGAAGAAAAAGTATATATTTAGAATTCGTTATCTGGATTCAGTAGTTTAGATGATCCCAATGTTGTTGGTAACATCCAATGCATCATAATCAGGAGCCAGTCGAACATACGCCTTCTTCTCTCCATCAGGCCTGATTAGGGTATTGACCTTGGCAACATCAATGTCATAGAGCTTCTTTACAGCTTGTTTGATTTGGTGTTTATTGGCTTTGACATCCACAATGAGCATGAGTGTGTTGTTGTCTTCGATTTTTTTCACGGCGGACTCTGTGGTCAGGGGGAACTTGATGATGGCATAGTGGTCAAGCTTGTTTCTCCTGGGGGCGCTCTTCCAAGGGTACTTGGGCTGCCTCCGGAGCCTCAGTGTCTTGGGATGGTGCAAGGTGGGCGATGTTCTTATCTTCTTTTTGTGGCTGTGGATGCCTTTCAGCACTGCCTTCTTAGCCTTCAAAGCTTTTGCTTTGGCTTCAGCTTTGGGAGGGGCAGGGGCTTCCTTCTTCACCTTCAGCGCCACCTTGGTAAAAAGGCTCTCCTCATAGCTGTGATTTTATAAGAACTTAAAGGCTGTAGCATTTGGTTTGCACAAAATCAGGCTATATTGTTAGTATAGTTTCATAGATAAAGCACCTGTATAGAGACATAGATTATCCAAAATCATACAGTAGATTCTCTAAGTATTTAAGTAAAGGTCAGGCTGAGATGAAGGAAATGCCTTGGGTTTTTCTTCTCTTAGAGGAGGCTCCCAAAGAGGACGGGATGACTCTGAGGTCAATATACTCAACATCTCTGTTTCTGGTGGGAAAAAAAATATAGATTGACATATATCTGTAGTTCTTGACCTAACACTGGATAACTTTTAAGAGTCTGTAACCACATCTGGTCACTTTTATGTTTATCATATAGTTTTAGACAAAATGACAAAACTAGATTTCTTTTCTCTCTCTCTTTTTTTTTTTTTTTTTTTGTATTTTAGGGAAAGGTCTACAGGGTACTGGATTCACAGTGATCTGCCTGTTTACAGCCTCTCAAGAGCTGGGATTACAGGCGTGTATCACCACATCCAGTCTCAGTTGCCAGCTCAGTGTGCCACAGGGGTGGGGCTGACAAGGCAGGCCGGGGGACTGAACCCCTGACCCCTGAGCTTGCTTGCAGGCTCTTTAATCTGCTGAGCTATTTGGCTGGCCCTAGCCAAAACCAGATTTCTAAGAGGGTGTTTTTATCTAAAAGAAAATTTCTTGTATGCATTGCTGTTGACAATTTTTTTTTCTTTTAAAAAGCTGTTCCATTTTAAATATAATCATATACTTCAAATGAAACACTTGGTCTAAGTTAGTTTCTTTAGAGCATATCTGATTTTGAGTAAGAAGCCAAAGAAACATTATCTGAAGCTGCACATAAATATTGGGCTTAATTTAAAAATTTTTGGAACCAAAAGGAAAAGATAGGAGTCTTCTTTTTCTAAAAAGAATGTTCCTCATGGCTGACAGTTTGTGACAGAGTGAAATAAAGTCAGTCAGTGTTAAAACTTTGGTAATGCCTTTTGGAAATCCCAACAGATTAGACTCCTCAGCATAGTGGGATAGAAATTCCAATAATCAATCAAACCATCATCATGAATGAAAAAGCACTCAAAGAAGCTGTCATCGACAATTCAGTGATAATGATCTTATAGGAAAAAAATTACAGTGGCATAAAAAGCACCTGCTGTCAAAATGAGCTTTTAGAAAAGCAGAAGCTGTTTCATTTCTACAACTTGAAGCAGTCATTATGATTAGGCCAATTTAAAACAAATTAATAAGTGTTTGCAATTAAGTATATGATATATTTACATCCAGAGCAGTATTGTGAAGACAGTTAATTTTCCCTGCTGGGAATTGAGTGCGTTCTATCAGATGACAATGACATTCTTTGCTGCACTGCATTCTACCAGCTGGGACGCAGATGTGAAATCTACACAGGAGCAGGGCATTTGCTTGAAGTTGGTGTATTGCCAAGGCAATGGCCCACTCTTTGAAATCATATAGCTGACATTTATTTCAGTTTCTAGAGATAAATACTTTTACCTCTCAACTTTTCAGTGCCATTATTCTCTCCTGCCTTCCCTGTTACTTGTCACTGTATTCCTAGGCCATTGTAATATTACTGACAGCCAAAAACCAAACCAAACAATCAAACAAACTAAATAACAAAGAAATACAATAAACAGTGAAGAAAATGACATATGGACTACTGGAGTATTCCAGATGACTTTGCTGAATTCACGCATCTACAATATTTAAATGGGAATGGATTACCCATCTCTGACAAAACTAAACAAAAAAAGGGGGTACAAATGGAGGAACATTTGTATCTGTATATACAAAATAGTTTGGATACACAGTTACTTTCTCTTAATTCAATGGGAAGAAAGATTTGCACTAATAGCATTTAGACAGGATATCATGTCTGCATCTTGTTCTATGAATAATCACGACAAAGACAACAATATGTAACATATTAATTATTGAAACTGTCCTATTAATCAGTTTAGAAACTGTCTCACTGCTATTTGTTTCTCAATAAAATTAATAAAAAAAGAAGCTTATATATGGGCTGAAGATTGGTTGTTCTGACATTGTTTATACTTGTGAACACCAGAATTACCTCTTAGAATTAGAGAAAATTAGAGTGATAATTCTATATATTTTCAAATAAACTCTTACAAGATATCCTCTTATAAGGATACATTATTCTCTAGGCATCGAGTTGGTTTTGTGGCTGAAAGTTGCAGAGGACCATGTCTGTGTGTCAATTTGATTGGTCAACAGAAACTTGGAAGGGTTGGCTCCTGAGCCTGTCATCTTTGGCCCATTCCTTCCCACACAAAAGAGAAAGTTAGCTACCACAGAATGGGGCTAGCGATGGCAACTCCTCTCTCTTGTTAAATTCTCAAAGGACCATCTGATTTCTTTTATGTAGATACAATGGCAGGTGGAGCTGCGTGAAATTACTCTCTACTACTGGAGGCAGTCATTTACCTTTGTAGAGAGTCATGCCTTTCTATAGAGTTGAGCAAATGTTACACATAAGCTGGGCATATTTACCGATTACATATTTACTTACTTGATCTTTTCTTTATGATGGATACAAGTAGAGGCTCCCTGAAAGGATCGTCAATCTATGGCCATGTCACTGTAGAAATATGATACTATTTCTGCAGAGAAGTCATGTTCCCAAAAAGGTAAGGAGTGGAACTCCACAAGCAATGTATGAATCTTTAAGTCAGTAACCTGGTGTCTTAGTTACTCTTCTCTCCTTGCTGGACAAATTCCCAATGCTCAAAATGGAAGAAGGAAAGGTTTATTTAGCTCGCAGTTACTGGAGGTTTCAGTCCATACTCAGCTGGGTCTAAGGCAGAGCAGCACAAGGCAGAGAACAACCTTTCATAGTAGTGGCAAAGAGCAGAACTCAAAAGGAGTAGCAGCAGCAGCTCAAGCTTCTCTTCCCACCTTACATTATAATGCAGATTACCTGCCCCAGGGCAGGGGCAGCATCCACACTCACAATAATCAGCCACAGACTCCAGAAGCTGCCCCTTGACTGCATGAGGTTTTAGGGGACACCTAGACACAAACCACAACACCTGGGCACCTTTTTTTTTTAAAAAAAGAAAACAAACAAACAATTCTTTGCCTCAATTTCTGCAACTGTAGAATTGAAATCATAGAATTTCCTCCATGGGATGTTCATGAGAACCAAGTAGTCCAATGACTTATTGTAGGAACAGTGCAGGGTATGTAGTAAACCATAATATAATAAACAATAAGTATCCACTCTCACTGTGGTTGCTAGTAGTTTTTACATCTTCTGCTTTTCTCCACTGATTCAGATACGTGTGAATTCCTGGTTGGCCTTTGGAGTAGTTCTGATCAATCTTCCTAAAACCTGTGTCTTCTTAGATAGTTCACCTTTCCTTTTTCTTTAGTGTTAACATAACACATATTTAAGACTTATTCTCATGTTCCAAAAGATTGGATTTAGAAAATAAAGTATTTAACCTCTTTGCTTGACACTGAAAATGGCACTGTTTTTACATTTGTCATTTACTACTACTGCTCTTCTGGGACCTTTCAGCCCTGCATAAGAATACTTTTCCCCCCTCCTCATCAAGCTCAGCACTTTCCTGTTTTGCTCACAGGAACCATCTGCCTGAATCACCTTCTTCCTACTCCTCCTTGGTTGGCCAGACTTGATATTTTGAAGATGAACTCACAAGGCTTGGTCCTTGGAGACTTCTGTGACTGCTGACATGGCTCTATAGGAGATAATATGCCTCTTTTTACCTTCCACAGGTAAGAGGTCTTGTCTGCACAACTCTTTACTTTTTGCTATATGATTTTAGTTATTTAAATGCCTTCATTATTCAGTATTTCAGAATGAATTTGTACTTGACAGAAGTTTAAATTCCCTTCACATCCACAGAGACTTGTCCAAAACCAGTGATTCAGACACAAACACAGACGCACAAACACACAGACACACAGACAGAGTCAATGAATGACTCCTCTTTAGTCTGTGGGCTCAGCAAGGGATTTTCACATGGTAGATGCTCAAATAATCTTACAGCACTGAACATGACAGGAAGGAATCATGCAGAGAATTCTTCTATTTTCAATCAGTATTATTTGTAGTGAACATAGTGAATAGTTTTTGACTTGTTCTAGAAAGAGTTGGTTTTGAACTTGTAGATATCACAGCATTTTTGAATCTGCTTAGAGGTACTGAGGGACTCTCTATGGCAAGGGAGCAGGGCTAATCCAAGACACAGATCAAGGGATTCATAGTACTGATAATGAGTTCTGTGTTCTTGGGCTTATGTTATTTTCCTCTCAATTGCACTAAAATAATCTCTTTGTTATTTAACAGGAGTAATCAGACAGCTTGAATAAAGTGTCTTTCAAATTTTAACATAATTTTCAAAGGGAAAAATATTCCCCATTTATAAGCAGGTTGTAATTAGCATTAATAGCACATCTTGAAGAATGAGACAATGTAAGCTACTGAATATTTGTAAAATATCGGAAACATGGGAAACAGTGGGCTCAGAGGACATTTGTGTGCCTAGGACAGTCTTGAGTGACCCTAGCCACACATACTGACCACTGCATACACTGCCACTCACTATGTTCCTCAATCTTCAGTCTTCTCATCTGAAACAAGAGTAAACCTCCCTGTCATTGTGCAGACTTTGCAGAAAATAATGCATGAGCAGTGCTTAGTGAATGCTGGGTAAAGATTTAAATGACATAGAACTTAGCAGAAATTTATCTAAGTATATTTCCAATATAAAAAGGGAAAACAATTATGCAAATTTTCACTTGTCAAATGGCATCTTAATTTGGTCTTCTGGAAAATGCACACATGATAATCTTAAATTTAAGCAAAAAAAGAAAAAAAAAAGAGTGTAGTAAGCTGGTTTGCCAGATTCATGAGAGATGCAATGACTACTTTTCTACATTTAAATATTTTTCTTTTCTTTTTAATAAAATGATCACTTTGCAGTTTTCTACAGAAAGCTAACAGTGCATTTTGAAAACTAGTCTTGACCTGGGTAAATAATGGAATTGATTACAAATGTTTCAGCAAATATACCCTCAGGCACATGTTTTAAATTCATGTAGCTCAGTGGAGGTATAGTCTAACAGTGGCTGGGTTGGAATAGAATGAGACATGAGAGAGAAGGTTTCATATATATATATATATATATATATATATATATATATATATATATATGGAATTGTACATATATATATATGTATATATGGAATTGTTAGAATAAGCATATATTATTTTCCATCGTAAATTTTTAAAGGTCATTAAGTTTTTTTGTTTGTTTGTTTTAATTTTTTTCTGCATTTTAAGGAAGGGTTTACAGAGTGTCCTGGGTCTCACTACTAGATCGGACTTGTAATGATCTGCCTGTTTACAGCCTCCCAAGAGGTGGGATTACAGGTACACAACGCCATGCCCAGTCTCAATTGCCTGCTCATTGCACCCCGGAAGTGGGGCCAGTACAGCAGACCCGGGGATCAAACCCCTGGCTCCTGCGCCTGCTTGCAGGTGTTTTAATCTGCTTAGCTATTTGGCCTGCCCTTGGTCACTAAGTTTTTAATGTGAATCTTTTTCAGTTATGGTTCCTTACAACTTTATCATGCCAACCAAGTCTGTAGCCTATGACTTATTTCCTGTAATATCCTGTCCTATTTCTCTCCACCCTTGCTGCTTATTATTCAATCATTTTATTGCAAAAGGAGTGAGAGAAATGAATATAGCTTTAAATACGAAAGTGTTCAAACAGCATATATTTTCCTCTTTTGAGTGACATTTGTTATCCAACAAAGATGAAAGCAATGAGGTCAGACATAAAGATCCTTTTCATTGAATTTCTATGATACACAGCAAGGGGAAGAGAGGCATTTGAAATGAGGAAAACATTTTAGCTTCCTAAATTCTTTTTTTAAAAAATAATTTTATTGAGAAACAAAAAGCAAAGAGACATTTTCAAACCCAATTGGTAGGACAGTTTCAATAATTAATACATTGCATATTGTTGTCTTCCAAGTAGTTATTCATAGTACAAAATGCAGACATAATATCTTGTCCACAAACACTATTAATACAAATCTTTCTTCTCATTGAATTAAGAGAAAGTAGCTGTATATCTATCTTAACTGTTTTGAATATACAGATACAAAATGATCATTCATTTGTATCCCCTTTAATTTGTCAGAGAAGGGTCATTGAAATATTGTAGGTGTGTGAATTCAGCAAAATATTCCAATATAGTCCAGTAGTCCATAATAGTAGCGGGATTTCTATAGGACTGGCAATGTCAGAAGTTGTTGACTTGAGCCTTTTATAGACCATCATATTAATATACTTCATAAATTCTTATCATTTAGGTGTTGAAAGTAGCCTATTTTTATAAACGTAGCCTGTTACCAAGTCACGTATAGGCTAATACCGATAGCCAGACAGGAGTGTCTGTAAACGCCATACACCATTATAAGAAATTTATTTATTTATTTATTTACTTTAGGGAAGGGTCTAGAGGGTGTTCAGGGTCTCACTACTAGGTCAGACTCATGTGATCCACCTGTTTACAGCCTCCCAGGAGCTGGAATTACAGACATGTGCTACCATGCCCAGTCTCAATTGCTATCTCAGCTTGCCCTGGGAGTAGGGCTGGCACAGCAGGCCTGGAGATTGAACTCACAGCCCCTGTGTCTGCCTAAGCAAATGTTTTAATGTGGCCAGCCCTATTTATTTTTTTGTTGTTTTGTTTTGAGACAGGTTCTTGCTCTGTAATTCACACTGGCCTTGAAATTGTGGCAGGCTTCTGCCTCAGCCTCCTAAGTGCTGAGATTACAGGCATGCATCACCGCGTCCCACACTGACTTGGCAAGGAAAAGCCTAAATTTCCAATGATTGGCATAGTAACTGCCCATGGACACCAATCTCAACAGGTGCAAAGTTTAGGTAGTAGGCACGAAACATGTTGATTGTAGTCTTGTCTCTCATCCTCTGCTTCTGTGAAGTCTTTTCAGTTGCTTTCCATTTGTATCTAATGTAGGTTAAATGAATGACATTTATGGGTTGTGAATATAAATGTCAGTGAAGACAAACATCACTCTATTGAAAACCAGAGAATGTTCATAAATGACTGAAACTGTGATAATTTATGTTCTGGTTCACATGCATCCATAAGGAATTGGAAACAAAAGAGATGCAAATCTCTAAAATCCACACTCAGGCAGTGTCTACTGCAGAATACTTAGACTCTAGCACTGTCTCTCCCCACCACTGTGAGTATTAGAAATACAGCACTAAATTCTTGCTCCAAATTGTAGCGCTGTTTTTCCCAATTAAGTGTGTTTCTTGCCCATTTATGTCAGGATAATGCCACATCATTCAAGCCATTGTGGAAAATTATGTGTTACTATTTGCTTACATTAGCCATACAGACAACATTATCTGTTTCTTAACCATCTAGTTAAGAAAAAAGAATTAGAGAAATCATTTGTATGTGTCTCCTTTAAAAATGTTTCCTGTCTGGCCACGGGTACAGGACAAAGTTTTTTTTTTAAGAAAAAGTTTTCAAGAACATTGTATTTTTTCCTTGATACTTCAATGGCAGAAGAACATTTTGTGATCATATTTTCTAGCTAAGACAGAGAAATCAATAGGAGGAACTGCAGATTGGCTATAAAAATGTTCTGGAACAACTGCTACATAGAGCCAGGGGACCAAAGGAAGAAAACTGGGGATACTATGTGTTGCAAATCCTTTTTAAAAAAGATATAGATGAAATCTTTTTTGAGGACTCTAGCTAAAGCTATCCCCTTTAACAAACTATTTATTTAATTAGTCCTCAAGTGATCTTTCCCTTTCTTCTTTAGTTATTAATATTTGTACCAATAATAATGAAATAAATGATCTTTCATAATGACAGGTTTTTTTTTTACTTTGATACATGACTGTAATATAACAAGTGATACGATTGGTTTAAGCAGGATCTGAACACCATGACTCCAACTTTCTAGGGAAAGGATGAAATCATCTTATTCTGCTTCTCAAAGAAATGGAAAATATATATTTATATTTTCTGTTCTCTCTTCCCCATCCTTGTCTTCAACCATATCTTCTCAAACACATTCGGAGTCTATACATGACAGTAGTTGCTGTACAAAGGTGATCTTTCAAAATATGAGAGGAATTCTCCCAGAGGAAAACAAAGTGAGAATTGGTCACTTCAAACTGGTGGTTCCAGAAACTTCATCAGATACCCGTTCCTTTGGAGAGTAAAGTCAGTGACATAATGAATATAAGTAGTTTAAAGATGTCATCCCACATCATCTTTCTTCCTTACCTTTGCAGCCCCAGGCAAGAGACCATTTTGTGACTCTTTCCCAACACAGCTACATGTCTGCGAATGCCAGTTGCGTGCCTGACTCCTTGCCAAAAGTGCTACGATTGAAGAAACTTTTCAGACTGGATGTAAGTTATGTGACCACTCTTGCCTTAAGCCTTTCTGATTTTCAAGAAGTTGACCTTTGACTCAGTAAATAGGCTAGATGTAACTTTGGAAGTTGTGAGTGGCTTACACATGTAGAGGTAATAATCAAACATAGTAGCAAATTTTGACTCATGGAACATTCTAGTCTTGATGAGGGAAGGCAAGAGACAGAGTTTGCAAGCAAGAGCAGAGGACACTCTACATGCTTGCATCTTCCCTGTCTTTTGCCATGTAATGTCCATGTAATGTCCTGTGCTACCTAGGACTCTGCCAACAAGAAGGCCATCACTAGATGTGACCTTTCATCTTTGGATCAAAATAAACTGCTTTTCTTTATAACCTAGCCTTGTATTTGTGTTATCAGCAACAGAAAGCAGATTAATATAATATATGTACTCACAAATGTATATATATGGAGTCAATAGCCATGACCAAATACAGTTTCCAAGAGTAATTCAAGGTTGATTTATGAGTGGAAAGTCAATGTAATCCATCACACTAAAAGAACAAAGAAAAAAATAATATAATTATCCCAATTCATTGAGTAAAAGTAATTGACACAGTTAACATCTGCTCATGATAAAAGCTCTCAGAAAACTACTAATGAAAGACAACTTCTTCAGTCTATAAAAGCCATGAACAACCTACAGAAATATGAGACACAATGAAGAAAGGCCAGTTGTTTTCGCCCTCAGATCAGAAGCAAGGCAGAGCTCTTCATCCTCACTGCGTCAATTCAGCTTTGTCCTGGGGAACAGTACAACTGGGAAAGAAAAATACATTGGGCAGAAAGATGGAAATAAAAACAAATCTGTATTAACAAATGAGTTGATTTTATACAAAAATCTTTGAAGAAACTAATCCGTAAATTTAGCAAAAAGGCATGTTACAAATATCCATATTGTAAAATTGTCAATTTGCTTTAAATTGATTTATGTATTCAATATGGTCCGTTTTAAAATCACCAAAAGGACTTTGTGGGATGATATTGAAATTTATAATTTGATTCTAATACTTATGTGGATATTTCAGCACTCAGTAAGAGTCAAAGTTGGAAAACTTGCATTACCTGATTTCAGAGTCTATTATAGGGATATACCAAATAAGACCGTGGTGCTGATTAAGGTCAGAGAAATAGATGGATAGAACAAAACAAAATCTAGAAATAGAGTCAGAGTTCCATAATGAATTAATTTTTGACATCTATTTCAAAGTAGTATTTCAATCAGATAAAATGTTTTCAACAAATATGTACAACTAGATATCTGAATGGAAAAATAAATGACTATGTTTACAAAGTTAAGCAGTTACTTACTCCAAGATCTTTTTCCAGTATGGACCACAGACAAATAAAAGTAATTGTCCAAAAAAGAATTTTCCAGGAATATTTATTGGTGTTATCTTACAACTGAAAATCACATAAATGCTCATTAACAAGGTAATGGATAAACAATTGTGTTTACAATCACTGTAATACTACTGAGCAGTAAAAAGGATTAAGGTACAGACTATCCAATAATGAGAATGAATAACAGAGATATGCTGAAGGAAAAAGGTAGGAACAATCCAAAAGAGTGCATATGTATGACTTAACTTGTATAAAATTCATCCTATAAATGTGGAAATCAGAACTTGGTAACACTGTTGACACTGACAAGGGCCTGGCATTTGAAACAGTTCCCGGATGGAGAACATCAACATCACGGATATGTCAAAGTCATTAACATGTTCAATGAAGAATAAAACTAAAGCAAATGAGATAATAATAGAAAAAAATAATGGCCACAAGAGAAGAGATTTCTGTCTCTCCAGAGTAGAGCAGAAGGAACATCTTACTCTGTGAAGGGTGGGAACATCGATGAGGTGAATTTCTGCAGTTCCAATTGGAAAGTTTAGCATGGAATATCAGAGCTTTATGAGATTTCTTGGCTATTGGTCACTCTAAGTTGGGAGGAGTGACAGCACTGATTTGAGGTGTTTGGATCAGTAACTAAATGATTCAGAATTCATTTCCTCTCTGATTTATACTTATGCAAGACAGTGTTGTCCAGAAATAGTTTGAAAAGCCAAATGGTGTGTTGGACATTGAGGTTAAACCAAGTGAAATCTCTGCAATCCTGAGTTAATGTACTTGTGTCATATACTTAACCCTTCCAAGCTTCCCATGTAGAATAATTTATATTCCACCAGATGATACCTGTCAAGGATAGTGGGGTCTAGGAAGAGAAAAGTGATGAGGAAAACATCGGTAAATATTTCATGAGTAAGAATCCAAGCATCACCTCTCTTTTATCTCAATAAAGCAAAGTTCTTGTTCATATTATGTATCCGGACATAAGTGTGCTACATTGATGATTCTGAGTGGGTCTGGCAAAGAGAATCTGTAACTGGTAAAACACTCACCATTGGTTCTTCCTTCATGTCTGTGGTCAGGATTTAAAGCTTACCTTTTCTCCTAAGAAAAGGAGATGTGCTCTTTAGAAAGAATGCTTTCATCAGCCTTGTGACACAAATTGGACAAGAGGCCACTAGGTGTATTTTATTTTGAGAACCCTCTTGGGGCCTCTTCCTCCTCAAACCCACCAAGTATTCTCAGGATAAAAAATGTTTGTTAAATTCGCATGAAATTAAACTGAGTTCTAAGTGTGAATGTGTCTTAATTGCTCTTCCATATGCCCCTAGGTTCTGTTAGCCGCTCTCTTGCCCTGGGGTGCCCATGGCCATTTTTTAGGGTGAGTGAAGTGTCTTCTGATGAGCCTCTCACCTCTGGAGATGCCACAGGCCATGCACTGAGTGGTGCCTATTCTGGAGGGCAGGAGCTGTGCCACAGTCCTTATCCTCACTACTAGTGTCCTATCGAGTACACTATATTGAGTGTTCACTGAATGAATGAATAAAAATAAATCAGCAGATAAATGAAATAATCACTCATTTTTTGAAGTTCATTTAGGCTTTCAGAAAAAGATGAGTTGTTAAAATCATCACTGATTAATTATATTCATGAGATATAATGAGTTTTCTTTTTAAGAAAAAGTACCATAATCATTTTATAAAAAATATAGAATCTTAACATATTTAAAATAATGATTTTTTTTGCACTGGTATGAATGAATTACCAAGTATGCAGAGAATACTTTTGATTATGGGGCACAACTGGCATCATCTTTTGTTATGTGCAGTTTTGAGCCTGGTTCCAGCTGAGTTGGCTCTCAGCTATCGGACATAAAGGCATTTTCAATGACAAGCTAAAAAGCTCATATGAATGCATAATATGTTTGTTCGGCTTTTGTAAGGATGATTATTGTGTCCAACATGGACATAATGCCTTGGTTAGAGGCAATACTCATGCATAGCTGAATGTCCTACACATATGTGCCTATCTTAATGTTTTTCCTCAGTAGAGATGGGTTTGCTGGTAGATAAAGGTCTAATACAGACTAGTTCATAAGGGGATTTGTGTGTGTGTGTGTGTGTGTGTGTGTGTGTGTGTGTGTGATAGGTGGATGCTTTCTTCTTCACAGTCACATTCTAACACTACCTACCAAGAAAGGGGACATGCAGAGATGTCATTCCGGATGCAGGGTAAAGGCCAGGTTACTGGTTTGTGCCAGGTTACAATACCCACTGCAACATTCGATCACCTATAACATGATTTCTTCATGAGACTCAGCTATCTAAAGACTCAGTCGGCTGTAAGTTTTGTCATTGAAGTACTCTACATCCTTGAATTTGTGCTCAAGTACTAAGTATCAAATGAAGGAATGATAAGTAAAATAGGATAAATAACATACCTCAAGTGCTACTTCCTTAATCTTTTCCTTTGTCCAAGGACTCCTATGCTCTGGCATTAAAAGTAATGTCTTCATCTTGATATTTAAAAAGCTAAATATCCTCTGTATCGTATCTGGAAAGTTCTTACCGCATTTACTTTCCACTTATTTTGCACTTCTTTAAGGGTTTTTGTTCAGGTCAGCCTCTCACTGCTCCTTACATCGTAAAGAAAGCTACCTGCCCCAGGGTAGATGCAGCATCCCCACCTGCAATAATCTATCCCAAACTCCAGAAGCCAGCCCCTGACTGCAGGAGGCTTTGGGGGGATAGCTAGACACAAACCATAACATAGTCCATTTTGATTTTTACAACAAAATTCTATGAATGGAGTGGCTTATAAATAAAAGGCACTTATTTCTCATATTCTGAAGTCTGGGAGGTTCAAGATTAAGTAGAATAAGCACTTGCCTGGCAGGCACAAGGGTCTGAGTTCAACCCCCAGTTCTGCCAAAAGAAAGAATTTGTTCAACTGTACTCCTACATTGTTAATTTCTTTGTGTAAAAGAAATATTTCTGACTTGCTTTTGCATTTTCAATGGTGCCAATGCATGTTCACAAATTAGGCACCTTGATGAATGAAGGAATGGGAAGAAGCCCTATAAACACTTAAGTGACATTTACTGAGACCAACCTATCAACACTAGATGCATGTTTTATTGAGAAAGCAAGGAATTTTACCAGCATTTGTACCAAGGCAAGCATATAGTGAATAACCATGTCCTTTCTTCCTGATCACATGACATGCAGAGGCTCTAAAGTATGTGTTATTCAAGTAGAATACACTATGGGTAAGCACATTTCCTGAGGAGGTACTAATTCTGCTATTCAGGATTTCACTAATTACATTGTGCTTGTATTAAACAAGCATGCTGATTTTCATAGAGCACTAGTAGGCAAAAAGCACTTTTAATTATATATCAGTTTAGGTTTTTGACTGATTGGCAATAAGATTCCAGTTGTTATAAGATCAAATTAAGCTCGTGGTCCTGTGGATCCTGAATCTCTGGCACCTGGCCTATTGGTGATGAAGGTAAAATGGTTCAGTGTTTGTTCTCACCTTGGGAAAGACTCTATGAGCTTTCATAGGCTCCTTAAAGAACTTCATGAAATTATGCATTCTACTACCTAAAGGAAATTCATAGTGACCCATGCCCTTCCCAGAGTCTTTTCTGAGCTAAAGTCTGAAAATGCCTTACATACGCAAGTAGCAGCAAGTGGCTGATTTCTCAGATGGGTTCCAGATTGGGAAGACATGGGATTTGAATATGTTTTGTTTCTGCCATAGGAATAGGAATGTCAAAAAGACAAAAAAGAATAAGAGGGTAGATGAATAGTATTCTTATAAGCAGAAAAAGAGGGGGGAAGAAGATATACAAGTGGGAAAACAAAGAAGCACATGAACACTGACATGTCCCAAACACCAAAAGGCTAGTTTCAGAGTCAGTAAAAGAAAGGGTAACTGTCTTAGTCTGCTCTCAGTTACTCTCCTCTCACTGCTGGGACAAATTCTCAACACCCAGTGAAGTAAGTAAAGGTTTATGTAGCTCACAGTTGCTGGAGGTTTCAGTCCATACTCAGCTGGCTCCAAGGCAGCGTGGCACATGGCAGATGGCAACCTTTCACGGTGGTGGCAAAGAGCAGAGAGTGAAGGGGGTGGCAGCAGCTCTGAAGCTCGCTCGCCTCCCATTGCTCCTTACGTTGTAAAGCAAATTCCCTGCCCCAGGGCAGGTGCAGCATCCACACCAGCAATAATCAATCCCAAACTCTGGAAGTCGCCTCTGTGAGGGCATGAGACTTTGGGGGGACAGCTAGACACAAACCATAACGTAGTCTCTTTCGATTTTTATAGAAAAATTCCATGAAAAGAGTGGCTTATAAATGAAAGGCACTTGTTTCTCACATTCTGAAGTTTGGGGGGTTCAAGATTAAGCCACTGCTACATTTGGGGTCTGGTAAAATCCTAAGACTGGTTGGTGGTTGATGTCTAATCTCTGAGTCCTCAGATGGACAAGGTTGTACTTAAGATCACTTTTATTAGGGAACTGACCCTATTTCTGAAAGCTCTATCCTCATAGATAGAGCCTTCCAAAGGCTATACCAACCAAATGCATCATCTTGGGGTGAGGATTTAATATAAGGGAGGTAAACACTCAGACCACAGCAGCAACCCAGAGATTACTAAGTATAAGGACAGAGAATAGAAGCCACTTGGTTTATCTAAAGGGAACTACTGGACTACTTGTTGGAGTGGCAAGGAGGAAAGCTGGTTGAAAAAAGGAATAAAACAGCTGGCAAACATGTGGAAGAAATTATTATAACCATTTATTTTAGAAATGTGGCCATGTTCCCTGGAAATTTTTCATGACTGTTATCTTTCCTTTTCCATTCTTTTTTTTTTAACTTAGGAGAGGGTATACAGGGTCTCACTGCTCAGATCAGACTTGTACTGATCCTCTTGTTTACAACCTCTCAAGTGCTGGGATTATAAGCATGCACCACCATGCCCAGTCTCACCTGTCAGCACACCCCTGGGTTGGGGCCAGCATGGCAGGTCTCGGGATCAAACTCCAGGCTCCTGCGTTTGCTGTGCTATTTGGCCAGCCCTTCTTTTTCCATTCTGCTGGCCCTGGTTTCAGTTTTAAAATATTTTTCTGAGTCAGGGAAAGGAAATAACTTCCTGTAAGATAAGGATTTGGGCAGTGTTGACAAGGGCATCTCTTTGGTCATCTTCGTATTTTACTTCTTTATTTTAATAACTTTGGAAGATTATAAGTGGTTATGCTTTGACATTAGAACTACTTTCCTGGGAGCCAGGGAGATAGCTCAGTAGAATAAGCACTTGCTTGGCAAGTGCAAGGGCCTGAGTTCAATCCCTATTTCTGCCAAAGGAAAAAAAAAAGAACTACTTTCATGATTTCCACATGCTGTGAAATGTGATCTAAAAGGGAATTAAAAAAAAATCAAAGTGCCTACAAAGAAGAGGTAGAAAGGAGAAAGCTTGTGGAAGTCAGTGGAAAGAACTAGGGTCTTGGTGCAGTGGTGGTAGTAACAGAGGCAGTGCACTTACTTTATATGCAAAGAGTTGAGAGCTTCAGTGTTGGTGCTGGCCTTGTGTTCCATGGATAGATTAATATGTTGATGCTTTCATAATACAATTATAGTATTCTGCCAGTGTGGAGCCCAGTGTAGTTTTCCTTATAATCTGGCCTTTATGTTTTTGTTATCAAGGGAAGGTTGTTTACCATTTGTCTTTTATACTGCTTCAAGGCATGTAATAAAGGGAAGCTTGCTAAGGGAAAGATCAGACAGCATGGGACCTGATGACCTTTCTGTGTTATTTGCCTTCTAACCTTCATGGAGCCACTAGAATTTTTAAATCTTAGTTTTCTTGTTTGTAGAATGGTTTTAAAATAATACAGCCCTATTTATAGATTGGTTGCAAGACAAGATGAACCAGTATTTTTAAAAATACTTGTAACAGTCACTTTCTCACTGCTGGGACAAAATATCCTTTCCAATTAAAGAAGTTCATTTGGCTCATGGTTTTGTGGGGTTAGTCAATAGTTGGCTGATTCCATGGTATTATCAATGGTGTGGAGGAAGGGCCTACTGGAGAAAAGCTGCTTATTCTGTAGTAGCTAGGAAGCACAAGGAGAAGGGAGGATACAGGAACAACATTATAGCTTCTCAGGTTACATTCCCAGTGACCTACCCAAGTTTTGTCTAAACATGTTTAAAAAGAGTGCTGTTCTAGGAACTGATTAAGGTCTTTGAAGGGGCCTGCATTGAAGAAGAGTCTTGAAGCTTAAATGTCAGCATCTTCCTTCAGAACTACTTGCCTGAGAGGATGAAATGCCCATTCACGTATCTTGTCCACTACAGTGTTCAGAAATTCCTGCTCATTCTGTGTGTACAAGAGGACACAGAATTGACACATAATCCATTCACACAACTGCCTAAAGGAAGTGTATGACCTATATGTCATTTGACATGCAAAAGTTAAAATGATTTAAAAATATTTTTGGCTTGAGAGTTGATGTCATCTATTGCAATTATTCAAGATCCTTTGGTTTGTAGAATATCAGATCTGAGAATCTTTTTTTCAGGTCATTTGCTACATAAAACTGCCCATAAAATGTGTTGTTGAGATTACAGAGTGTTTTGCTATGTCCTCAGGTCAATAATGATGGGTCAGAAAATAACTTGAGCCATCTAGTCCATCCTATTGCTGTCCCTGTGACAGACCTCATCAAAATCACTCCTGATAAATATGAAGCTGGCCTCTGTTCAAAGATCTGCAGAGAAGAAATCTCCTCTCCTGGCCTTGAAAACTGCCATCTTTATTAGAAATCTACCCCTCTGATGACCCTGAAGTCTCCAGACTGTGACAGTGGCATGCAAACAGCCACTGTTCCAGGTGTACCAGTACTCTAAGGTCAAAAGGATGTTCAAGCATTGTGCAAGTGCTTGCTATTTGCACTGCAAAGGAAAACCCCCCTTTGAATCTAGTACAGTTTCCAATGTTTTAATGTTCATTTTGGTTTTACTAAAATGAACAGCTTTCCAGGCTGTGCCAGACACTACCAGTTGGTAGAATTGTGTTTCTTCTACTATGCCCTTCTGAAGAGTGAATATTTCCAACAAAGAGGCCAGTTTCTTGAGAGGTGAGGCAAATATACTGTGCACTGGATATGAGAACTGAGTATATAGTTTAATTTTAAAATTATTTTATCTAATATATAAAAATTATAAAATATCTTGCAAGGTGAATAAAAACATAAAATAGAAATCAGTAATTATTTTATAACTTATATGAAACTATTAATATTTTGATTTTTCTATATTTACATTTATGAATACATGGATATTCATGGGAGTTGAACAGTTTTCTTTCTTTTTTTCTATATTTAGTAATATATAATGCCTATTTTCTTTAGTATTAAGATTTATTGATAAACATTAATCTTAATAGGTAGATGATACTTATGGATATACTTTGGATCATTGCTTTTTTTCTTCTATCTGGTTCTGCATGTAAGGTATATAGAACATCAATAATAGTTTTATATGTATATTTAAGATTAAATAAAGTAACATACCAATGTATTCTCACTTTAAAATCACAAACAATAAAATATTCTTGTATCATTGCTGGGACAAATACCTGACACTCAAAATGAAGGAAAGAAAGGTTTATTATCTCATCTTTACTGGAGATTTCAGTGCATACTCAGCTGGCTCCAAGGCAGAGGAGAACCAGAGGTGGTGGCAAAGAGCAAAAGGGGAAAGTGACAGCAACAATGGCTACAGAGAGGAAGTCTGTCTCCCTTAAATTTCATTCAGGTTATCTCTCCCAGGCTGGGTATAGTATTCACACCTGTAATCCCAGTGGATCATGAGCTAATCACAAACTCTAGAAGTCTGCCCTATGACTGCGTGAGGCTTTGGGGAGACAACTAGACACAAACCATAATAATTCTCTAACATTTATATACTCAGAAGTAGCTATTACCAATTTTGCATGTAGGTTTCAGTACTTACACTTACATATGTAAGCACTTGGAGAACGTAAGTATTATAGTCTATGTTTTTCATAACTTATTTAACAGTTGGTTAGTGGTTATGCAGGTTCTTTCTCACTTTTTCTTTCTTTCCTTTTTTCCCCTCTCTTTTTGTTTTGGCATTGGGAATTGAACTCAGGACATTTCTTTTGCCAGGCAGGTGCTGTGCTGCTGAGCTGTATCCCCAGCTCCTTTTTCATTTTTATTTTCATAATAACAACAACTGTTTTTTCACATAAATGTTTGGTGCCTTTCTCATCATTTCTCTGGGGGTAAATTATAAGATTAGTTGGTTAAAGAACATGGCTCTGTGGAAACTAAAAAGAGCGTGTACACTAATACTCACATTCTGTCATGGAACATCTAGAAGTTTTTAGTGATGACTGAATGCATTCATGCATATAACATAAGAAAATGCAAAGGAAACTAGTTGTTAATTTCAGGGCAATTATAGAAGCAACTGTGAGTGAAGTGACAATACAGGATCACACTAATCCTTCATTAGGAACATGTAAGAAGCAGTACTTTATTAAACCACTAAGTCAGAGATTCAAAGGCAGGGAATTTGGGAAGAAGAAACTGATCATTGTAATGATTACAGGCAATTTCTCTGTATTTAAAGTTGTAACAACCACCCAGGTTTCAAGCATTCATGGATGGCTTGTTTTACTTTTGTTATTTTACTTTGTTTTTTTATTTTAATGAAGTACAAATATCAATGAGACAGTTTTAAGACACCTTAACAGGATGGATTTGATAAATTAATACACTGCAAACTGTTTTCATAATGTTTTGGTATCATAGAAGGTGCATATATGATATTATACTTACAGACATTATTATAGCAGATGTCTCTTATCAGTAAGATAAGAGAGCGTAGTTGTTTACGTATCTTATTTTTTATACCTGAATTATATCAATGATTCAATAATTAATACTTTCTACCTTGTTATTTTCCTGGTGGTTGTCCATAGTACTAGAAGCCAACATAATATCCTGTCCAACCACCATTAGTGCAAATCTTGCCTCTCAGAATTATGTAGAAGCACAGCATTATCTATCCCAACTGTATTGTCCATACACACACATCATGATTCTTCCTTTCTACATCCCTTCCTTTGTCTACACCTGTCAAAGATGGGCACTCCATTGTCATTCAACCAATTTAGGTGCCTGAACTTGATGACACAATCCAACACAGTCCAGCATTCCACTACAATAGTGAGTTATCTGAAGTTGTCGACCGTAGCCATTTACAGCTCAACTTATTATTATGGCCCTGCGTTGTATACCTCATTTTTATACTTTTCTGCTGGATGGTTAAGACTTAGTAGAGCAAGACCTATATACTGAAACATGTAGTTTTTGTTTCTGATGAGGTCATTGAAGTCCCCTCAGGGTTTATCTCATAATCCTGTACCTGATTCTTTATATGCTTTGTCTGTGTCATCCATGTGGATGAGTCACGGCCAATGCTTGACCAGTTTGCTCTCTGTGAGAGCCTGAGAGAAAGTTTTCTCTCCATGTGACTCTCTTCAGGGACACTATAGAACTTCTATCTCTTTCCTCTGTGGGTCCATAATCTCCTTGTTCAGAAAATTTGGGGCTCACCTGAGTTTCATGATGTTGCAGTACAGGTTCTCCTATGTCCTGAGTCTTCGCTGACCTTGAAAGGCTAGGGCCAAAATGTTGGCTGGCCTTGCGGCTCTTCTATTTCTCCAATTCTGATCTGTGAAATTCAATTGTTAACCATCCAGAAGAAAAGCTGATTAGTATCCTGCAGCATATGTCATTCACTTTGCCTTATCTGACTCAATTGTTTTTAGTTGTTGTACACTTCTATTTGAATTTCTTCTTTCGCTTCTTATGCTAAGGAGACTATATGATATTTACAAATGTGTGTCCGGTTTATTTCACTTATATTTTCAAGTGGCATCCACTTCAACATAAATGCTCAAGCTTATCATTCTTAACAGCTGAGTAATACTCCATTACATAGAAACATCACCTCCTTTTCAACCATTCCTCATGTGATGGACATCTCGGTTGTTTCCAAGATTTTGCTATCACAAATTGTGCTGCTGTAAACATAGGTACACATATATCACTATGATATAATGTTTTCAGTTCCTCTGGGAAAATTAGCAGTAGGGGGATAACAGGCTTGAATGGGATTTCCAGTCCTACTCTTATGAGGAGTCTACACACTGACCTCCACAATGGTTGTACCAGTCTACATTCCCACCAGCAGTGGAGAAGTGTTCCCTTTTCCCCACATCCTCTCCAACATTTGTTGTTGGTTGATTTCTTTATGATAGCCATTCTTTCTGGAGTGAGATGGTATCTCAGTGTTGTTTTTACTTGCATTTCATGGATGACTAGCTATGTGGAGCATTTTTTTCATGTATTTATTTGTCTCTTTATTTTCATCCTCTGAGAAGTGTGTATTCATCTCAGATGCCCATTTCTGAATTGGGTCTTTAAATTTGAGGGCCCTGTTATATCTTAGTTCTTTATATATTGTAGACAGATGTGCTAGATTGCCGATTAGGATTTTTTCAAAATTTGTGGGCTGTCTTTTCGCTCTGTTGATAATTTCTTTTGACACGCAGAAGCTCCTCAAGAAGAGTTGATCCCAGTTGTTGATTCTTTCAAGTGCAAATATATGTTTGTTCATGAACTCTTTACCTTCCCCTATGTCTTCAAGAGTTCCTCCTACTTTCTCTTCCAGGAGATTGAGTGTTTCTGTTTTAATGTTTAGATCTTTAATCCATTTTGACTTTAACATAGTGCATAGTGATAGAACTGGGTCAAGTTTTAGTTTTTGGCATGTAGAAAGCCATGTTTTCTAGCACCATTTGTTAAAGAGGCTATCTTTCTTCCAGTGAGTATGTTTTGCCCCTTTGTTGAAGATCAGATGGCTGAGTGTGTTCGTAGATGGTTCTGCATCTTCTAATCTATTCCATTGATCCTCAGGTCTGTTTTGTTGCCAATGTCACATTGATTTTATCACAGTGGCTTTGTAGTATAATTTCAAGTCAGGAATTGTGATGCCTCCTGCCTTGTCTTTATTGGCCAAGTTTGCCTTTGCTACTGTAGGTCATTTGTGGTTCCAAATAAATTTTAGGAACGATTTCTCTATGTCTTGGAGGTATGTTGGTAGCAGTTTGATGGGGATTGCATTAAATCTGTACAACAATTTTGGGAGTATGGCCATCTTCACAATGTTGGTACTTCCTATCCAGGAGCATGGAATATTTTTCCATTTTCTGAAATCCTCTATAATCTCTTTTCTTAAGGTGTTTTAATTTTCTATGAAAAGATCTTTGACTTCCTTGGTTAAGTGAATTCCAAGGTATTTCATTTTCCCCAGTGCTTTTGTGAAAGGTATTGTTTCTATTGTTTCCCTTTCAGTGTGCTTGTTATCTGTGTAGAGGAATGCTATTGACTTTTGAGTACTGATTTTGTATCCTACTATGCTACTGAATTTCCTTATCAACTCTAGCAGTTTCCTGGTGGAGTTTTTGTGGTCATCCAAGTAAAGTATCGTGTCATCTGCAAATAGTGATAATTTAACTTCTTCTTTACCTATTCTTATTCCCTTTATTTCTCCCTCTTTTCTAATGGAAAGGATTGCTAAGGATTCCAAGACTATATTGAATAGGAGGGGTGATAGAGGACATCCTTGTCTTGTACCTGATTTAAGAGTAAAAGATTTTAGTTTTTCCCCATTTAGGATTATATGAGCTTTTGGGCTGTCATAGATGGCTTTTATCAAGTTAAGGTAGAGTCCATCTATTCCAATAGACTTTGTCAAAGGCTTTCTCTGCATCAATTGAGATGATTGTGTGGATTTTAGATTTCAGTCTATTAATATAGTGTATTACATTTATAGATTTTCAAATATTGAATCATCCTTGCATCCCTGGGATGAATCCTACCTGGTCATAGTGTATGATCTTCTTGATGATTTGCTATGTTCTATTTGCTAGGATCTTATTGAGTATTTTTGCATCTAATGTTCATGAGGGAGACTGGCCTATAGTTCTCCTTTTTGGTTGTGTCTTTCCCTGGTTTTGGAATCAGTATAATACTTGCCCCCAGAAATGATTTTGGGAGGACTGCTTCCTTTTCAATTTCATTGAAGAGTTTGAGGAGTGTAGGGATTATATCTTCTATAAATTTGTTGTAGAATTCAGCTGTGAATCCATCAGGACCTGGACTTTTCTTTGTTGGTAGGCTTTTTATTATATTTCATATTTTGTTGGTTGTTATTGGCTTATTGAGAGTTGTTATATCTTCTTCGTTCAGTTTTGGTAATTTGAATGTTTCAAGGAAACTGTCCATTTCTTCTGTGTCTTCTATGCTGTGAGCATAAAGATTCTCAAAGTAGCTATTGATAATTTTCTGAATTTCCGCTGGGTCTGTGGTGATTCCACCCTTTTCATTCCTTATTGCATGTACTTGAATTTTTTCTTTCCTCTTTTTGATGAGGTTGGCTAGAGCCTTATCAACTTTTCCACCCTTTTCATTCCTTATTGCATGTACTTGAATTTTTTCTTTCCTCTTTTTGATGAGGTTGGCTAGAGCCTTATCAACTTTATTTATTCTTTCAAAGAACCAACTTTTTGATTTGTGGATTCTTTGAACTGTTTTCTTCATCTCAATTGAATTAATTTCTGCTCTAATTTTTATAATTTCTTCCCATCTTTGCGCTCTGGGTTTCGTTTGCTCTTCTTTATCTAGATGTTGGAGGTGCAACATTAGGGTGCTAATTTGTTCCCTTTCTGTTTTCCTAATGTGTGAGTTCATATCTATGATTTTCCTTCTAAGAGCTTCTTTCATCACATCCCATAAATTCTGGTATGTTGTGCTTGAATTTTCATTGAATGGTAGATATTGTTGAATTTCTTGTTTAATTTCTTCTGTGACCCATTGATTGCTGAGTATGAAGTTGTTTAGTTTCCATGAATTTAGCAGGTTTCGCTGGTTTCTTTTGTGATTTATTTCCAGTTTCTTTGCACTGTGGTGAGATAATATGCATGGGATAATTTCTGTTTTCTTGAATATCATTACGCATGACCTTTGGACCAGTGTGTGGTCTATTTTGGAAAATGACCCATGTGCAGCTGAAAAAAAATTGTATTCAGCTGTGGTTGGGTGGAACACTCTGTATATGTCCACCAGGTCCATTTGTTCCAAGCTCTGGTTCAGTTCTGCTACTTCCTTGCTAATTTTTTGTCTGGTTGATCTATCTTTTTGAGATAAGGGTGTGTTAAGTTCTCCTGCTAAGATTGTGGTCTTAGATATTAGGCTTTTCATGTCCATTATGATTTGTCTTACATAGTTGGGAGCTCCTGTGTTATACCAAGTGCATAAATATTTATGAGTGTTACCTGTTGCTCTTGAATTTTTCCCCTGACCAATATACAGTGGCCTTCTTTGTCTTGTTTGATCCTTCTTGGTTTGAAGTTGAGATTGTCTGAGAATAGAATTACTACTCCTGCTTTTTTCTCAGGTGCTGGGGCATGTAGTTTTGTTTTCCATCCTTTGACTTTGAGCCTATGAATGTCCTTTTGAGTTAAGTGTGTTTCTTATATACAGCATATTGTTGGATTTTGTTTCCTAATCCACTCTTCCAGTCTATTTCTCTTAATTGGTGAATTGAGTCCATTTACATTGATGGTTATAATTGAAATGTGTTGACTTATGTTTGTCATAATATTTACCTGGTGTTGTTTACTCCTTTGTATTGTGTGTTTAATTGTCTGTCCTCTTTAGTGGGTTCCTTCCATTCTCATTCATGGAGATCTGGTCATTGTGGTATCTCTCTAGAACATCTTTCAGTAGCCTGTGAAGGGATGGCTTTGTCATTATGAAATTCTTTAGTTGTTCTTTGTTGTGAAAGTATTTTACTTCTCCATCAAACTTGAGAGAGTTTTGCAGGGTATAATGTCTGGGCTGGAATTTGTATTTATATAGGACTCGAAGAACTCTGCTCATGCTCTCCTTGCCTTCATGGTTTGTGTAGAGAAGTCGGCTGTAATTCTGATGGGTTTTCCTTTGAATGTGATCTGCTTCTTCTCTCTAGCAGCTTTCAGTATATTATTTTTGTATTGGATTTCTGGGATCTTGACTATTTTGTGTCTCGGTGTGTTTTTACTTGGGTTGAGGTTATTTGGTGTTCTGTATGCTTCGGTGAACTGAATGTTGGATTGTTTCCTCATATTTGGGAAGTTTTCTGTGATTACTTCTTCCCAAGTTCATTTTTTGTCATTTGTATTGACTCCTTCATTCTCATTGATACCAATTATTCTCACCTTGTTCATCCTGGTGTCATCTTGCAGGTGATGGATTGTTTTTTCCTGCATTCTCGTTGTTTTTAAGAGATTCTTTCTCACCTTTTCACTAGCTGCACCAGCGTCTTCAAGATCTGAAACTCTGCCTTCGCTTTCACTCAGATGATTTTTTAGACTCATGAATGATATTTCTAGTTCTTCTGTATCTCTTTGATTCTGTTTCATGCATTCTCTTTCTTTTCTGTATTTCTCATTCAAGGTATCCATCATATTTCTGATCTCCTCAATTTTTTTATCCATGTCTTCTTTAGAGATAGTTATTAATTCTTTTTCTGCAGTGTTTTTTCCAAGTTGGGTTTCCTCTGTATATTTCAGAATTTGTTTCTGTATTTCAGATGCTATGATTTCAAATAATTCTTTTTTTTCAAAGAATTCTTTTTTATTTCAGAAATTATTTCTGCTTTGAGTTCCTCATAACCTTTCTGCTGTTGTTTCTTTGCTTCAGATGCTGTTAATTCATACATTTCAGCTGGAATAGTGCTCTCTGCACTTGTTCTGGGTGAGCATTGGTTTCCCCCCCGATGTTTCTGGAATTGATTTTTTATTTCAGATACTATGTATTCAGATATTTCTTTTTTTATTTGAGGAATTACTTCTTGTCTGATTTCCTCTATACCTTTGAGCTGTTGTTCCTTTGCTGCTATATCTGTTAATTCATTCATTTCAGGTGAGCTAGTGTCCTCTGCCTTTACTGGTTGACTCGAGGCCTGGGACTGTGTTTTTCTCCTTGTCCTTGTCATTTTGTATAGCACTGACCTCTGACCTTTGGGTTAGATCTTCGGTGCAACTATGAGATGTGGGTGCCAGTCTATTAAGTTTGAGATTATCCAGGTATGCCTATCCTGGATCTAGCTGTTGTGTTCAGTTCTTTTTTGCTGCAGTTCCTGTAGTTTCCCTCTGTTGATTCCTTGGTCAGGTGAGCACGAACTTGCAGAGCAAGTAATGAAAATTCCCACTGTCTTGGCTGGCTTTGGGGTGAGGATCCGGAAAATTGCCGGAGTGGCCCTCCTGTGTCAGGCAGGTCGCTCTCTAGTTGGGCGGGCCTGGGTTTTGGTGGGTCTGCTGGGCACACGCTCACTGATCTGGGAAGCCTTGTGATTTGTGCAAATTCCCACTCCCTGGGAGTGCTTGGGGCGGGATCCAGTAGGCCGCTGCAGTCAGCTGCTATCTCGGGCTGGTCTCTCGGGGTGGGCAGGTGTGAGAGGGATCCAGGAAGCTGTCGGAGATGGCCCTGCTATCTCAGGCCGGTCTCTCAGGCTGTTATTTTACTTTGATATTCACATTCCATTAAAATGAAAACTAATTTTATCAGTATGTTTGGATTTTAGAGTGTTTTGTAAACTTCAAAAATAGGGTGTTTCTGGTTGGATATGAGTTTGCTCAGACTAATGCTTTTTATTGCAGAATTAATTTTTACTGCTTGAAATTTGAAGAGTATTAACAATAATCACATAGTACAAGTACACAAAGATACAGAATAATCTAAATTCATGATATTTCATTTTGTCTTTTTAATTTAGAAAATTCTCCAAAAATAACATTACTTGCTGCTGAGAAGCATTCGCCTTATATTTGGCAATTTCTTCACGTTCAAGATAATTATTTTTCTGTCATTAACTTCAAGAAAAACTGAATTAAAGAGTTTTCTTTTAAAATCATGCATAATATGATTCATTTTTTAAATTATTATTTTTATCTGTCTAGTTGGCTACTTGCATAGAAAGTAGTCTGCAATTTTTGCCAAATGTTAATGGCTCTGTCTAGATGATAAAATTTTATGACTTTTCTCCACTCATCTTTGATTCTTGTTCATGTCTTGAGTTTTTAATGCCAAGCACACAAAACTAAAAAAAATAGATTAAATTACTTTTAAAAATGTCATATCAGTTTATATTCTGCATATCTGTCATTGTAGGGGAGCTCAGACCTCATCATAACTTGACCATCACTGTCTCTGATTTTAAATTTTTAATATTAACATATAATGTGATTTATATTTCCCAGTTAGCTGAACTGTATATTTTCATCCATTTTCATTAACTATTTCTTTTCAGTAAATGCATCATATGTCTTTTTTTTTTGGCATTTGTTTCATCAGCATCTGTCACATAGAAATAACTTACAAACTTAAGGTATCCTCAGTAACTATAATTTTCATTGAAACTTTTATTGAGGTATTGGGAATTGACATACAGGTATAATAAACAATGAAACTTAATCCTTTTCCTTATATACTTTTGCCAGTTTTCATCTCTAGCAACATTTTGCGAAATTAGAGGATAATATTATAACTAGATGATGAACTTTGATACTTCCTGACATCTTAATTTAATTTAGATTTCTTCATTTTTGCTAAAATCCTTTGTGAGAGTGCCTTTGTGAGAGTTCTGTACAACTGTCTTCACCAGCTCAGTCAGGATACTAAACAACTCCAACACCACAGGGATCCTTGCACTGCTCTTTGGCTGTCACAACTGTCTCCCTCCTACTGTGCCCTCACAGGTCTCTAGAGCCACCAGAAAGCCTATCTTTACCAAAATTTATCCTTTCAAAATGTTGCGAGTGACATAGCACGTGACCAGAAAACTTTAGGGAAATGAAAGAAGACTTCAATTTCATGCCCTGGCATTAGTTTTTTCTTTTCCTCCTAAAATCAGTTAACTACTTCTCCTGTCTTCAGTTTTCCCTTCTAAAGTTTTTGGTTTCTAGAAATCTCCTACTTTGCCAAGACTCTCATTCTCATTTTAGTGGTCCTATGGATTGAGCAGTATACTCCTCTTTCTGGAAGCCGGGATTGATTTTGAGGAAGACAGGTTTTCCACATGGGTGTGTGTGTGTGTGTGTGGATATTCACTTTATTTCTATTATTACTACATTGGGCATTGTATTTCTATCATTGCCAACATTAGGTTCTTATAAGGAGTATGTAACCTAGAGCCTGTGCACATGCAGTTCACAGTAAGGTTCATGCTCCTAGGAGTATCTCACTCCATCTGATCTGACAGGAGGCAGAGTTTAGGCAGTGATGGGAGCCATGCTGAGCAGCTGTGAACTCATATGCATTTGCTCGCTTGTCTTCTGTTCACCTTCTGCTGTGCCCGAGCCTCCTGGATTGTGGACCCTTATACTAGAGCATGGAAGAGCTGTGGCCCAGAGTGAGAAGGAAATGAAATAAAACCTCATAATAGGTAATAGGAGTGAGAAATCCTCACAGCAGTCTAGGTAAAATCAGGCATTCCAGCCTGCTACAACCCTTGACCAGAGTGCATGTCCAGAGACAACAGCAGCAGGGGTCTGGAATTGTAGAATTCTGCCTGGGATCATTATTACAGCACAAGGTGCCAGATGTTTGATGTTTCTCAGGCTCCACAACCCTACTGTTGCTGACAGTAGCTGCTTGCCTATCACAATCACATTTTTCAAGGGCCTACATAATTTATTCAGTATGAATGTCATATGTTGATAAATTATCATTTTATTATATTGCAGTTGGAGCTTTTGAAATATAATCAAGCTCAAATAAATTCATTGAAAATACTTGCAAAATAGAATTTAAATATGTGTTTAGAGGAGAAAAATAGATGAATTTTAATATTAGAGTGCTGCTGCAATTTTACAATTGGGCTGTGGATGAAATTCAACTTATTTTTTTCTGATGACATTATGTTTCATTTGAGCTCTAATTCATCTGGAAAATCCCAACAAATGTTGCTTCTCTAATCCCCCATTTTGCCCTAAGTTTGACCCACCTTCTAGGTTTTGTCTATCACCAGAATTGCATTAACATGGATGTTTACAGAAGGCCAGAGTTAAACAGTGATGAGATTCTACCATATATATTTTTTTTGTACTGAGAATTGAACACATGACCTTGTACTTGCCAGGCAAGTGCTGTGCTGCAGAGCCATATCTCTGGCTCTCTTACCATAATTTTAAAAAAGGATGCTCATAATTTATGATACTTGTAATTTGTCATTTATTTACTTATTGTCTTTTTGAGGCAGGGTTTCATGACACAGTTCAGGATAGCCTTGAATTCACTTTGTAGTCCAGGCTGGCCTTGAACTCATGGACTGCTGGGATTACAGGGTTATACCACCATGCCCAGCTTGGTACTTGTAATTTATTTTTTATTTTATATTTTTTAATTTATTTTTTATTTTATTGAAGTACAAATATCAATCAGACAGTTTCAAGACACCTTAACAAGACAGATTCGATAAATTAATACATTGCAAACTGTTTTCATAATTTTTGGTATCGTACAAGGTGCATACATGATATTATATTTACAGATATTATTTTAGCAGATGTTTCTTATCAGTAAATTAAGAGTGTAGCTGCTTACTCATCTTATTTTTTATACCTGAATTATATCAAAAATTCAATAATTATTTTCCTAGTGGATTCCCATAGTACTAGAAGCTGACATAATATCCTGTCCAACCACCATTAGAGCAGATCTTTCCTCTCATAGGATTATGTAGAAGCACAGCGTTATCTATCCCAACTGTACTGTCTATACACACACATCATGATTTTTTCTTTCTATACCCCTTCCTTTGTCTACACCTGTCAAATGTCAATGGCACTCCATTGTCATTCAACTAACTTAGGTGCTTGAACTTGACACCACAATCCAACACAGTCCAGCATTCCACAACAATAGTGAGTTATTCAAAGAAGTTGTCGACCATAGCCATTTACAGCTCAGCTTAATATTATGGCCCCACGATGTACTTGTAATTTAAAACAAAAATTTTTCATCCTCTTTTAAGATCGATGAACTAGATCTTAATTCATAGAATGAAGCCAGGGAAGGCCCCACTGGAAATCAGATGCACTTCCAGTAAGAGCGATTTCTATTCTATCTCCACTCCCTCAGGCAGCAGTGTGTGTGTGCATTGGATGACTCCTCCTAAGCAGCATGTAAAGACTTCATGCCCAGGCAGAAAGTGCTGCCATTTCTGTGGCACAAAGCTCATGGCAGTCAAGCATACCTGCTGCCCCCAATCTGCCACTGCATAAGTAGTTCTAAGACAGAAGCCATAGCAGTAAATGACTACATGGAGAAAAAAGATGGTTCTCATGCCAGTAACCCAATTTATACTTCAAGGAAAAGACAAATAACCAAGCTCAGCCTAAGGTCAGAAGAAGGGATAAAAATTAGAGCGATGATAAAAGAAGCAGAGACTAGAAAAAAAAAAACCCGAAAGGATTAATGCAACTGAGAGTCTATTTTGTGAAAAATAAATGACTTTGGAAAGCCATTCATGTTAGAAAAACTAAGACAAAAAATAGAAGCTTTAAATTAATAAAATAAATGAAAGATACTTATTGTTTATTCTACAGAATATATAGGGTCACAAGAGAGTACTTTAAGAATTGCATGCCAAAAAATTAGATAATCTAGAAGAAATGGGTAAATTCTAGAAACAAACAACTAAGAACAAATGATGAAAAACAGAAAATCTTAATAGATCAAGAAGAAGCAAGGAGGATCAATTTGTAACAAGAAATCTTCCAATAACCTGTTGGCTTCACTGATGAATTTTACTATACATTTCAAAAATATTCCCAATTTGTCTTAAATTATTTAAAAAGAGATTAAATATTTAAAGCTATAAAATAGTTAGAAAAAAATACAAGGTAAATCTTCTTGGTATTGGTCTATCTAATACATTTTTCGATATAATCCCACAGTACAGGGAACAAAAGCAAAACCATAGATATATGAGTTTGCATCAAACTGAAACGCAGAGGAGACAATTAACAGACTAAAAACCAGAGAAGGGAAGTATATCTGCAAACCATACAATATATAAGGTCTTAATATCTAAAGATGTAAGAAACTCACACAGCTCAATACCAAGAAAATAAATAACCCAGTTGAGAATGAGAAAGTACCGGAATAGACATTTTTCAAAAATGTACAAATGGTCAAGCAGGAATATGAAAAAATTTCAATGCCACTAATCATCACAGAAATGTAAATTACAATCACAATGAGGTATCATTTCTTACCTTTTAGAATTGCTATTATGAATAAGACTAAAGATAATGAGTGTTGGTAAGTATATAAAGCAAAGGAAGCCCATTCACCCTGTTGTTGGGAATGTCAAGACATTATGAAAACAGTATGTAGGTTATTCAGAACATTACAGTAGAACTACTGCATAATCTAGCAATACTGCTACTGTGTATACATCTAAAGTAAAATCAAAACATTAAAGTGACACCTATACTCAGTGTTCATTATTATTATTATTACTTTTGGGGGAACCAGGGATTGAACTCAGGCCCTTGTGCTTTCCAGGGAAGCACTTATTCCACTGAGCCATCTCCTCAGCCCCCTCAGTGTTCATTATTGACTGTAGCCAAAACGTGGAATCTACTAAAGCATTCATCAGTGGGTGACTGGGTAAAGAAAACATGAGATATATCAATATGGATTATTATTTACTCTTTAAAAATAATTGTGACATTTGCAGAACCATGGAAACCCCTGAAAGGCATTATGTTAAGCAAAATATACCAGCCACATAAAACAGATATACAATATGTACAATATAAAAATATGGAACTCATGGAAGATGACAGTAGAGCGGTGGTTGAGAGGGGCTAAGAGCTGAAGGGGCAGTGGTGGAGGTAGGTGATGCTGGTCTAAGGGTAAAATGTTTTGGTTAGCAGGGCTGAATAAATTCTAGAGATTTATTGTGCAGCATAAAGACTGCAACTAGTAATAATACTAGTAATAATTTGAAGATTGCTAAGGGGAATGGATTTTTCTCTTAATTTTTCTACTCTATTAAGGTATAATCATCAAAAAATTGGTGCATTAATACTATATATTAGCACAACTGGTAATTATCTGAAGTTGTTAACTTGAACCTTGTAGAGCCCAGCATATTAATATAGCTTTACTTTTTATACTTCATGGTTGGACTTTTCTGCTGGATGGTTAAGACCAAGTTAAAGCAAGATCTATATCTATATAACTAAAAATGTAACTTTTGCTATCTGATAACGTCAGTCAAATCCCCTCAGGATTTACCCTGAAACCATGTACAGCATCTTAACGAAACAAAACAAAAAAGGGGGATATAAATAAAGGATGGTTTTGTTGTGAAAAAAAATGTATATACAGTTAGCTAGAATAGATATACAGCTACTTCTCTTAGTTCAGTGAAAAGAAAGGTTTGAACTAGTAGTGTTTAGACAAGATATCATGTCTGCATCTTGTCCTCTGAATAGCCACTATGAAGACAACAATGTGTAATGTATTAATTATTATAACTGTTCTACTAACCTGTTCTGAAACTATTTCATTGCTATTTTATCTTTTTTCTCATTAAAATGAATAAAAATAAATAAATTTTAAAATAGTATATATTATAAAGTTACATGTATTATATAACACAAATATTATATATACATATAAATTTAGCATGAGCCAGCTAATTAATTACCTTTTGGTTTTTTTGTCTGTGAAAACATTAGTATCTACTCTCTTAACACTCTCAAGTACTGTATGTAATACAATGTTTCTTGCTACAATCTCCATGTTTTACCACAGAGCCTTGGGATGTCTCTATTTCAGAGGTGATGGTTTGCACCCTTTGGGAAACACCCTCCCATCTCTGTTTCTCTGGCATCTCACAAATCCCATTCTAATTCAGAGTTTAAATTTTAAATGTTCTCAACATGCACACAAGTGATTACCAGGTAAGGTACTAGAAATGCTGATTAGCTTGATTACGGGAATCATGGTATACGACATACCTTGATGAAAACAGCATCCATATACTGTAAATATGTACAATTTTAATTTGCAAATTGTACCTCAATCAAAAGAAAAAGAATAAAAAAGGAAAAAGAAGAAAAGGTGCCTCAAACTCCAAAAGAAACCCAGTAAAGGTTTTTCTCATGCTGCCCAACCTTTGGGCCATGCCCATGGTCTTCTCTCTTTTTTAACTTGTGTTCCTCTGCCCCTCTAAATCCTTTCTTTTCCCAATATTTGGACTTCACATATCCATCAGGAGGAAAGAAGTAATAGGAAACTCACATGTTTCAAGTATCTGCTATCCCTGACATAAAGCCTTTTCTTTTCCTGGTCCATTTCCTCTAATGTCCTGCAAGTCCAGACCTTCAACCTTTCTAGTGTCTGGCCAGAACAGTGCTGTCTCCTTCCCGATCTCTTACTGCCTGGCCTCTCAAGGGCACTTCCTGCTTCTGCCCTTGCCTCCTTGGGTTCAGCCATAGTGTGGTGGAGGGTGATTCTTTGGCAACCAAAGTCAGGCTGGCTGTGTGCTGTCTCTGCTTAGAACCTCAAGAGGTGCCTGTCATCAGGATGAATCTGAACACTTTAGGTATGCTTCAAGGACCTGTGAGCTCTGAAGCCCTCCTGTTTCTCCAACTTCACTTTCCCACTCTGAGACTCACCTCCTTACCACTCTGCCTCAGCCACCCTGTTGTGAAAACTGCAAATATGTTTGCAAACACCTCAAAATTGCAAAATTCTCAGCACCTATGCACCTGCTGTTTCTTCTAACAGACAGGATTTTCCATTAAATGTGCTCAAAACTGCCTGAAGGCCATGGCTTATTACTGTATGTAAACATGCAGCCCTGTATACATCTTACCACTGGCTATTCAAGTATTTATTGTCTAGCTCTTCAACTCCTGCTATATTGTCTACTCCAGGAGGGTGAGGAGATAGCTTGTTTTATGCCCTGCACCTGTATCCCCAGCTATTGGAAGAGCATCAGGTACAAAGTAGACCACAATAAATGTTTGTGGAATGAATGAATCTGTACAACCATCTCAGGAGGTAAATGTTTTCTCTTCTTTTTAAAAATGAGATCCTGCCGGGCATGGTGGCACATGCCTGTAATCCCAGCACTCGGGAGGCTGAGGCAGGAGGATTGTTGTGAGTTCGAGACCAGCCTGAGCTACAAAGTGAGTTCGAGGCCAGCCTGAACTGCATAGTGAGACCCTGTCTCAAAAAGACAAAAAAAAAAAAAAAAAAAAAAATGAGATCCATATTACTCAGAGAGACTCAGACAGTTACTAAGAGGTAGAGACTCTAGGGTTTTTTTTAACCATCCTGATAGTAAGGAGCCAGGATAATAGTTAGAAAATCATCTTGAAGATAAATCACATGTTATTACCCTATCTTTCCTAACATTTGGATTAACTTAAAAAGAGATTATTTAGGAACAGACAGTATCTTACCCTGAAGATATGTGTTTTTAATGGATTTTCAGACATACTGGCAGGTTCTGCTCAGTGGTGGCTTGGGGCAGGAATCGGCTCTGCTGCTTCTTCTAGGGGTAGGTCTTCTGCTGATTTCTGCCAAAGAATTTGGGAAGAACAGATTACTGGCCAGGATCACTTGAATATAAAATCTGCTTCTGTAGCATTCTAGCCCTGGCCCAGGGAACTTTCTTAAACTTTATTTCATTCAAGGTCATAAAAGCAGATTTGAAGTAAGTGTCAGATGGACCCTCTGTTCTCTTATGTCTTATCTGTTACTTACACGCTTTCCATACAGGAAGAGGAGGAGATCTAGAGGGATTGTTCAGTGTCTCATTTTGGAAATGTGAGAATTTTGTGGCAAATAAGTCAGTGAAGGGATAAATCCCTACAAATATAAAAGTTAGAAAATTGTATTTATCTTTTTTTCATATATGTTATTTTTTTTCCAAGAAAAAAAAATCCTGTGCTTTTTTTCATTCAAGCACAGTATTTGGCTAATAGTCTCATGATGCTTTGTCCTTTCCCATAGTTTCCACCTGTCTTGGTTTCTCTCATTGCTGGGACAAAGCACCCAACACCCAAAATGAAGGAAGGAAAGGTTTATTTAGCTGTTAGTGGTATTTCAGTGCATACTCTGCTGGCTCCAAGGCAGAGCGGCACAGGGCACAGTGCAGCCATTCATAGTGGTGGCAAAGAACAAACTGCAAAGGAAGGGGCAGCAGCTCCACCAGCTAATTAGCTTCTTTCAGCAACTTACATCGTAATGCACACCACCCACTCCAGGACCAGGGTGCAGCACTCACAGCTGCAATCCCAGCACTGGGTCAAGAATTAATTACAAACTGCAGAAGCTTCCCCACGTCTGCATGAGACTTTCGGGGGACACCTCTACACAAACCATAACGCCACCTGAGGAAATCTGTCCTGATGGATGACAAGTTTGACCATCACTCTGGTGGTCAGAAGACCCCCCAGGTCATGAAATCCTAGCATGTTTGGCTGTGATTGATCACATTCATTATTATTTTTTATTTATTTCAAAGGAAGACTCTCAGAGATAAATTAATGTGCAGTTGTGATCACTCTGTATGGAAAATGTGGCATCACTGACTGCACAGGCATGGGACAGTCTTCCAAAGACAGGATACTGACAGTCAAATATACATAGGCTTAGGGAATAGATCAGGACAAGAGAAAAGGGAGAATTTTATTCATTTCTTTACCTTCAAGCTGCATTATGAATAAACTGGTAAGGATTTAGCTAGAAGCTGAATGCAAACCTATAGTAGGAATCCTACAGGAGTTCTGTGGGTCATCCATAGAGTCATCCATGCTTTTCATATTGGTTCATGATGCTAGTGACAGATTTGCCTTTGAGAATTTCCATGAGCTACCCAGTTACCAAGTGTCCTGGGCATAGGGGAAAACAGATTTTTACCTCTGTTTTCAAAATATCTTCTAGTCATTACTTACTTGAGAATAAAGACTGCCATATTTAGGCTAAATAGTGAGGAAACATATGCATTATCTACTTATAAAAGTTCTTATGAATCTATTAAATTCATTGTAGAAAACATGACTGAGGAGCACATAGTTTGTTTCTTTCATTTTAAATTTTCATTAGTACATCTTTTCAGTACATAATGATTAAAGTTTTTGTGGGAGTTGGTACTTGTACATATCACATCTCAAATCTTCTTTCATCTCTTTTCCCTCGCCTCTCTTCCCTTCCCATCCCTTAGTCTTTTGATCCCTATTTACCATTATCTTTTAGTTTGCCCTTTATTTATATTTTGCATTTCTCATATAAGAGAATCCATGATATTTAAGCTCATATACCTGATTTATTTTACACTAACTCTTTTCTTTTGCTATCTTTCCTCACTGAAAGATGTATCATCTGTAACTGTAAACTCTACGGGAGTGTTCAAGAACACCTGTTAGAAAGCTGAACAGATTTTTTTTTATTGCATTGTAGGAAAGATATAAAGAACAACAGGAAAACCTCCACTGAATAAATTCTGCTATAGCCAATCAGTCAAAACAATAGTTAATCTTTCCTAAGGTTGAAATACATTTTGTGGAGGAAAATGAAGACAACGTTATTAAGACTGGAGAATATAAAACTATAGAATTGCCTGCTAGATATATTTACAGATCTTATACATCTGTCCTGCTATTGTTTCAAAATTGACTTTCTCAAGTATTTATTCCAGTTGCTCAGAGAAATGAATAAGAGAAAAGCTTAGGTGTCTGAGTGACCTACCGTTTGAGAGACTAGTAAATAGAAGGAAAAGTCTTAAATCAGAATGAAAATGATGTATAGAACATAAACTCAATGCAAGTTTGAGGGACAAAACTTATCCTAAGCTTATTACTGTGGTTTTTGTATTAGTTATTAATCAGCTGTGTTAGGGTTCTCATCATTTGGCCAGCAGGTGAGAAGTAGCATCATGTGCTGGCTATAAGCTAGTGGTGCCTTCTGGAGGTCTGAAAGCCAGAGGGCCAACAGTGTAGATTCTGGTTTGGGTCTGGAGGCCTTGAAGCCAGGAGATCAAAGTCCCAGCTCAAAAAGTCAGGCAGACAGAGAAGGCAGATCCAACTTTCACCAGACTTTGGTCCTACTCATGCCCTCAACAGACTGGGTAGTGCCCATCACATTGGGAATGGCCATCTGCCTTACTCAGCCCATCAATTCAGATGCCCATCTCTCTCAGAAACCCTCTCACAGATGTCAGAAATCATGTTTAACCAAATATCCGGGCATCCTGTGGCCCAGTAAAGTTGACATATAAAACTAGTCATCATGTCAATCTAGATCACAAAAAAGTAGGCAGAAAAGAAGGGAACACCATTATCCTTAATCATTTTCCATCCTCCCTTCCCTGTATTCCTTAGTCCCCCCACTCCCACTGCACTTCCTTTCTCTATCCTTGAATTTCACCTACTTGACCATGACTTCCTTAGGAGGCTTTCTCTTTGAGATTTACTATCTGATAATTCGTGATCAGAACCTCACCTTAAATTCTGTTTCCCTCTTCTGGATCATGCTGTTTCTTCTTTCTGTTATACATAAGTTTTCAGATTCAGCTGGAGGATATTTTTAAAGACAAAGAAATAGAGTCAGAAGAGTATTTAGGCTCCATTGCAATTTGAGCAGGAGAGAAGGGAGGAGGAGTGGAGTGACACACCCTTGCTGGTTGTTCTCTGTCCACCCACCATCCACTGTAGCTCAAAAGTAACTTATGGACTTGACATGAGGCAGAGTGGGTGCTCCCTCAGGGAATACGTAAGGAATGTCAGACAATACTGAGCAATGGTAGGAGAAAACATACCTGAGTGGTATGATGTACTATGTGATTTTAAGTGTATGATTTTAGTTTATACTAATTACAATTAAATGTAAGTGACTGAATTTATTTACAACGATTTTGATCTTTCTGTTTTCTAGTTCTCAAAGCATCTACTTCTATGGTGGGAATAAAAGATAATGTATAATGCTAAGTGAAAACGAAAAGTTCAGCAATGTTCATCTAACAGCTATATTAAAATTATGACAGAAAAAGAAAGTTTATAGTTATTATAAAAACATGTTAAGAGTTATTCTGACCTAGACAGGTTGCATATTTAAAAAATGGCTACAGATGTATTCAGAGACAAAGAGATTAAATCCATGGTAATATAAGAAAAGAAGAAGGGAAAGAGGAAAAGAGAAAGAAGGGGGAGAGATAGAAGGAGAGAGGGAGAGAGGGAGAGAGAGAGATATTACATTGGAACTGTGGGCCTAACATTTATTTATATATTGATAGTGTTTTTTCTAATCTTATATTGTCTAATTTTGCTCAACTACACATATATTTTCAGGATATAAAACATGTTGTTGCTTAGACCTATTCCCCAAAATTCTCAAGAATGTCAAAAGTGCTTGGATTATGGGAGTGCAGTATTCATAGAGTTTAAATAGCTCCATGAGTTTAGTAGCTAAAAATGCTGTTAGGAGGAATGATCTGATTGAAAGTTGGGTGACCTAGGAGGGCCTTCTTTTTTTTCTGGCCTTCCTGATCTCTCTCTGCTTGTTTTCCAGGAGATTAACACATTTTCTCTGTCATGCTCTTCTACTATACTATTCTTGCATTGAAATCAAATGACCACAGCTTGAAATAATAAGCCAAAGTTAATCTTCCTCCTTTAAGTTGTAGGTATTTGGTACTTTGCTAAGACAGATTTTAATACTAGAAAAGTAGAATCACTGCTGTCACGGTACCTGACCTTGTAGGTTGGAAACCTTTGAAACTTGTTTGTAAGAGTTTGGAAAAGTTTGGAGATGACAGCTTGAGAAACCTTGAAATGTTGCAAGATGAATTTGATGGGAGATACTTTTGAAGCTCAGCAGACCAAAATATTGATAAAATATAGATAATGAAGTCCAGGCTGAGGATGCTTCAGGTGGGAATAAAGACTCCAGTTGACAGTCAGGATAGAGGTCATATATGTTACAACCTGGAAAAAAAATTGTCCTAAAACTTTGTAAGGGCCTTAAATCAAGGATGGTGGACTCAACATGAAAAAGGACATTTCAAAGCATCCCAATATTCTGATTGCTTTTGGCCATATATACAGTAAAATTTATGAGACAAAGATGGAGTCAAAAATAAAATATTCTCCTTTTGCCAGAAAGAAAGTGCTTATAAAGTTGGGTCAAAGGAGATCATGGTTTCTCGAATGGTTAACATTCAAAAGGAGCAAGTACATTGTATCAGGACAACAGAAAAGATAGCTTTAAAGCATATCAGGGATCAACAAGATCGTCCCCATCACAGGCTTGAAGGTGTTAATGTGAAAATAGCATACTTTAACATATTTAAATCAGCAGAGCTCCAGGGTGCTCTGCTCATTCAAAATTATAGAGGAAACTTTTTTTCTCTAATTCAGCCATGTAGATTCTCAGGGACCACTGTAGTCATGATCTAAAGGAGCCTGGCTACTGCTTAAGATGGAGCAATCATGCACATAATGCTGGCTTTATAAGTGTGCAGGGCACAGGAGTTATGGGGTCACTGAAGCTTCTAACCAGGTTCCAAAAAACCTTGTGAATTTAGGCAGTATGCCTTTAAGAGGCCAGGGCATCAAGCTGTGAGAATGAAGAAGAAAGTGCAGTGAAGGGCCCAGGAAGCTGGAGAAGCTAGGGATGTGGAGCACCTGCTAAGAAGAGCCGCAAACAATGAGTAGAGTCACCCCAAGAAAGAAGCCATGCAGGTTACAACTCAATGCCAAATGAATGGATCCACTGAAACCTTTGGAGTTCATGTCTTACCAAAGCCCTCCCTGGGTACCATACATGAAGTAGGAAATGTCTGGCTTTGGTGCCTTCACTTCCTTGATTATTTTTTCAATGAAATTTTATTGGCACATGTTAAATAAAAGTAATAATCACATTCATCATAGAGATTTTGTACCTGCACATGATACAGTGATTATTTTATTTCCATTCCTGTATCCTCTCTACAATCCCTCCACCACTCCTTACTTACAAAAGCTTCATTTTTCTGTTTTTTTTTCTTTCCTTTTCTTTCTCGCTCTCCAGTGTTTTCACTTTCTGTTTCCCTATTTCTGTGTTGTAGAATATGAATGTTTACTCATTGCCATTGGATGTTGGAAGCATTTAACTTTAAGAACATTTTGCATGGGCTCAGGGGTAAGAGTTTATTTTCATTCTCAGAGGATACTTGGACTTTTCTCAAGTTCTGAAACTGAAAACTTTGATCACCTTTAGATATGGACTAAAGTTCTTGGTATAAAGTTGACATTAATTTATTGGATATTAGAGATCAGGTGCTATGATTCAGATCTAAAATGTTCCCCCACACTCTTGTGTGTTTGCAAGGCTGTATACTCATCAGCAGGTCTAGGTATTGATGGGTTCAGTAGCTCAATATGCTTTTAGAAGAAGGAACCTGCTTGAGGGGAGTAACTGGGGCATGAATTAGAAGGATGTGTTCCTGTCCCCAGTTCTGTCCTTCTGTTTGCTTCCTGGCTGGCAAGGGGTGAATAGCTACCCTCTACCTAGACCCTTTCACAATTCCATTTCTGCTTTGTAGTCAGCCAATTAAGGGGTTCAAAATATGAGCCAACACAAACCTCTCTTCCTTTAAATTGTGTCAGGTGTTTTGTTGTCTCCATGAGCATGCAAATCCAGGGCTCAATTCTAGCTCAGCACAGATCCCTGGGCCCAGAGAAGGAGATGGTATTTTGCTAGGAAATGGATGGAACCATACAAATAAACGTATGTTTTAGAAAAATTTCCTTCAATAATTCCAGTACTCATATCAGCTTTAAGAGCCCTAAATAAGGCATGGAAAAAGCAAATCTTCCTAGGTAAAAAGGAAAGAGAGACATGTCTATTTTCATTAGAGAAAGTGATGAAGCACTAGCTTGTACCAGTCTAATACTGGGACATAAGAGGATATGATCAGGCCCTAGAGCAGGTTTCCCGTATGACCATGTATTTAATCAATATTTCCTGAGTAGCTCCCCAACAGCATATGATTGACATCTCTAAGCATCCTATAATATGATAGTTTATGGTGCTTCTTAGCTGGTGAGCACAGAATGGGTGCAGCTTACCCTACTCAGGAGTCTCCCTTTTAGTAGATCTTTACACAGAAGATACATTGAGTCCTTATCTAGATCCAAAACTTGGAGCATTTGAAAGACTGAGTATGAGAGGTTGATTTTGGAATAAATTAGAAAACTCAGCATATCAAGTCCTTTTCCTTCATCTGACCAGGATTCCATTTCATGGACAGTAAGGAGAAACCCTACTCATGAAGCTGTCCCACCTACTCTGGCCTTCTTGACCACTCCCTTTTAATAATCAGATCCTTCTGATGAAAGTTTATAACTAGAAAATCAATAGGAATTATAATTATTACTGTTCGTGTTATTACTATTACATTACTATTCTGTAGTACTATTCATAATAATTATGTGCTAGCTTCCTTCCATGCATTTCTTAGTCATTGATTTAGTCATCAGATATTTGCAATATAAAGATAATGTTGGAAATAAAATGATACTTATATCCTCACCTTTCATTTTAAGAAAGGTGCAGTATTTCATCATATTTACTAAGAATATTTTCCTTGTGAATAATAAAATGGTACAAAGACAGTCATTGCTGGCCTCCATTCTGCCTCTAGCACCATGACTTTTAGGGAAAACACATCAGTAATATTGATGCTTATCTTGCCAGAAATAACATCACTGAAGGAATAAACAAGAGAGTTTCATACCCTAACTTCTTTTGCTGTCTCAATGTGGAAGATTATAGAAAGGAGGCACTGTTGAAATTTCTCTTATGAACTGGCCTCTGTGCTATACCAAGAGTGTTTGGGTGAGTGGTAGAAAGAAGATCACATTCTTATTTGACATTTAGAGTTTTTTTTATATTGCCTGGACTTAACAACCTGCCTTCATTTCCACTACAGATGTTGGCCCTGGTTGGCCCTGGAGGCAGGCAGCAGCAATTTCATAGGTTTCCTGCCTTCCCCTCCACGGGATCATCACAGGTGCTCGCTGAGGTGCCCAGCAAGAAGGATGCGATAACCCAAGAAGTTCTAGTGTCTGATGTCATAATTATGACCATAATAATAATCTTTAACATTTACTGAGGACTTACTGTCTGCTAGGATTTGTTCTATGAAATTTGCATGAGTCAGTTTATTAAGTTCTCTAGCATTGCTATGACTCAGGTACTATAATCAACCCTATTTTAGAGTTGAAGTTCAGGCACTAGAAGAATACATGGCTTGCTCAAGTTTTCCCAGCAGCTATGCGGCAGAGGTCAGGTTATCTTCCTGTAGGGGTTGCTTTATTCACCATGCTACCATGCTGCCTTTTAGTTTGGCTTGTAATAGCAAGAAATAGAAATTCCCACATAGTTGGGGACACCATATTTGGGCTAAATATGGTGATTTAGAAATAGTGGTCAACTAATACACCCAGCTGAACTATATCAGTGTGGTCCTGGCTATGAAAGGCCACTTGAGAAGAAAAGGTATTAAGAAGCTGTTGGTTCTTCTGGAGCTGTTCTGTTGGTTCTCTTGATGAGCTTGTCATGCTGGCTTTCCTGATATGAACTTGGCTATTACCTGTGGAGCTCAGGACCTTGCTGAGGATGACTGTTGTCCTCTTCAGAGGAACTCTGGTTCTTACTTTGAGCATTGCTTCCTGGCTCTGGAAGGGAAGATGGTACCCTGTTTAATGTCCTGAAGAAGCTTGTCACACTTGCTCTCCTGATATGGACTTGGCCATTGTCATCACTGGAGGAGCTCAGGACCTCACTGCCACTGTGATACTTTTCAAGGGATCTCTGATCCTTATCTTGAGCATCACTTCCTGGCTCTAGCACAGATCCCTCAGCCTGCTGGCACAGACTTTCTATGTTCCACCACTAACCTCTGGGCCTTCCTAGCACAGATGCATGAAACAGGATTAGGGAGACCTTGTGATGTGATCTAGATCTCGAGTTGGACTCATGGGGGACATTTTTATGAGCTCTAGTTCTTCAATTGTACTTGTGATGGTCATTGCTATGGGATCCAGGCACTCAGCTGGATTCATTGGGTGTTTAGTGTGTCAACAGATTTCCTGTGCTCTTTTTGTGTATGACGTTTTGGTTGATAATTATAAAGTAAACCTATAAATTATGCGTCCTCAATGGTAGAGCCCTCTGTTACATTCTTTTGAATTTTTCCATGCATTTTGTTCAGAAATTCTTTTGAAGTTCTGTAACATCAGTATATTTGTCCATAGGAAAGATATAATAGAAAGAAGTTAAATTTACAGACAAAGCCATACTTGATTTAAGCCATGATGTAAGTATCCCTATTTTTAAATATAGTACAAGAGAAAGAACAAAGCTATCACAGTATTAGGTAAAAGAGAACTAAATGTTAACTTTTAATTTGAAATGATTATTTTTGAAGGAACAGGGGATGATGCAATAGTAGATAGGAGCTTTGGGGAGCTTTTTGGTGTGTCAACAGTAGTGGCTTTGGAGATGGACATTTAGTTCATGTAGCTGCATTTTATATTTAAAGGCTTTCCTTTCGTTTGATGTGGTTGCATGAATTTTAACGGTTTTATGCCTCTATCACTCCAAAACAGGAGCTATTAACTAATGTTAAGCGATGTATTCTCTTCCACCAGTCAGCATTAGCACCATGGACTCAAACCAACAGAGTAGATGGAAGGAGGAAGAAAGTGTGAAACCAACTGGGAGAAGCGGGTGTTCCCAAGGAGGCATTTGTAATGTAACAAGTACTTCAGCTTTCTCTGATGTAAGGATACTCTTTCAGGTTGAAAACAGATTAGGCATGCTTTTAAGAAATTGACAATAAAATCCTTTCATAGAATACAAATGTGAATGCTTTGTATAATTATTTTTTTCCATTTTTCTTTTTCCTTTAATTTTCATGCCAACACTAAGGTGCCTCTGTAGGGGGTCTTCTTTTAAGTCTGGTTGTTCCTGAGCTCTTTTTATGGGGGATGTAAGGCGAGATTCAAAACTGGTGTCAGGTAATCTTCTGTGTACTGCACCTGGGACAAGCTTGCCCAGTTCTCTAGGTTCTGTCCTATTTCTGTTCCACTTACTGTGCTTTTTGATTCTTTGTTTCATGACATAGCAACTGGGGTGGAAATACATTTTTAAACTCTTGTAAAGAGAAAGCTTGCTTCCTTAGCACTCATCAAACTTGGGCTTAATTTCAAGCTGTAGTGGGGAGGAAGTCTTGAGGTCGCTATTTTCCAAACATGTCAGAAGGTCATTAATTAACCACTAAAGCAAGAAACTTGAACAGAGTTGGTTCAGGAAAACTGTTGTCTTTCCTCCAAGAGCTCCCATTTTGACCATTACTAAACACACTTGATTCAGATCTTACTGAGAAGATCTAAGTAATATTTTCCCATTTGTGAAAAGTAGAATAACAGACTAAAACACTGGATTATTTTCACTTTCATTGCCTAGTTAATAATATCTGCATAATTGGTTTAATGTACCTCCTGATATGAAGTGTGTGTGGCATAATGCTTTGCAAGTCCTGCTTATGTGATTCCCTTTGAAGTTAGTACTGGAATTACTTTGGTCTCTAGGGGAGTTGGAATGAACCCCATCCATCCTCAAAGGGCATAAAATCTGACTTGCCTAGAGTTCTCAGAGAAGTGATAAATGCCACAGCTTCCTATTTATTTTTTTACTTCCTCCCCAGAACTGAAACTTTGAAATATTCCAGTGAAATTGTTCAGTTGCTTCACCCAAATTTAAATCTGTAGATAAAAAGCTTTTTTCTACTGATTTCTAGATTTATAGGTTCCAAGTAACAGAAGTGGTGATTTCTTTCTGCTAAGTAGCATTTTGCAGGAGATACTTTTGAAATTTTGCAATGTAATATTTCAGAGAAGTTCCCTCTGCTCTTTGTCCCAGTAGATGATAGGCAGCTGAGAAAACCATGGCTAAGGTTTACAAGCCTTTTACTGAATAAGTATCAAATACCCTAATTTCACATTAATGTATCTTAAAGTTTTTATGTAAGAGCCTTGACAAACTCTAGATATGAATATATCTCCTTTCCTCTTTTGCTCTGGTGTGACACAGACTGAAAAATAAGTATTTCTAAATGCTCAATAATAAAGTATACTTCATTTATAAAATAAAATTAGTGGGGCTGGGGAGATAGCTCAGTGGTCTATGTACCTCCTGGCAAATGCAAGGCCCTGGATTTGATCCCTAATACTATATGCTGTGTGAGCCCCATGCTGAGCCAGACACCAGAACCAGGCCTGGTAGTACACACCTGTAATCTCAGCTCTGGGGAAGCTGAGATGGGAAGATCACGACAAGTCTGATCTGCATAGCCAGACACTATGCCAAGTAAATAAATAAAAGATAAAAAAAATTTAAAAAATAGTGAAGACAATTTTTCTAGTTCTTTTGTAACATGTAACCCATCTAGTGTCTGTAGATTAGGGAATGCAGCCTAGAGATATAAAAGAAAGTTTAATTTCAAAAAAATTTGAAATTTTACTCTTTACTATTTGAAATAGTACTCTTTATTTAGTCATATTTTACTACCTTCATTGGAGTGTTCCATTACTACTGGTTGGAGAAGTCAGTTATAGAATGAGCTATAGTATTAAGGAAACTTCATCTGAGAGGAATGAAGATCTCTGGCCCATTTTCATGTACTATCTAGATGCTGAGGATCATTATTAGTGTCAAGGGAATTCCCCTATTTCATGCAGTTGCTCATTATGCTAGAATATGAAATTTACATTTCCCGATCTCAGATGTTGTTGACAAGTTATCCACGATATCACTCCACTAGGAATACATGGGGTGTGGACCAAGTGGCTTATCTAATTTCCAGGAGAGTTTGTGAATCCTCAGGGAGATGATTTCTATGAATCAAATAAGGGCTGGCTTAGTTCACCTTGAGCACTCCCACCCTCAGAATTTAGAATTCTAAAATTGTAACAGGGGAGGATCTCCTGGAATTTCACTGCAACTGTAAATGAAGCTTCACGGTTACTTAACATGAGCATTTTACATCAGAGCATTTGCAATGAGAGCCAAACACAGTCACCACCAATGCTTTGAGTGAGCTCCAATTTCTTTCCCCACAGGAGGTGGAGAAATTCTTTTCAGTTTAGCCATAGGAACCCGTATTGTTTATTTCCTTATCCATATGTTGTGTATATTGAAATAGCCAAAGGTTCTCAACACAACAGGTCGTCCTGTCCTGTCTTGTTTGTATCACTGAGGTCCACTCTCCTCCTCCTCCTTTCAAATTTCCAACCATTCTCCTTTTGCTCTTGGGTTCTTCCTCACATTTTCCTGGTGCTCAATTTCCAACCTTCTTTCCTAGCCCTTATTTTCTAAGTTTTAATTATGCACAACCCAAAGTACGCTGAATTAAAGTCTAGTTCTACTATCTTCTCCTCTTGCACCAAATAATGGTTACATGGAAGAGTGGTCAAAAGAGTGACCTACTATTAGAGGCCAAGCATTGTGGACAGAACAACTTTCTCTTTCTGCTCTTGCCCTCATTGGGTGAGCCCTTGCCCATCATGCTTTGTGCTTTTCTCCCACAGCTGTACTGGCTTCTGCTTCCCCACCCTTTCTGGTTCTCCTGTGACTGTTTTTCAGCCCTCTCTGCTCCCTCCTCCTCCAGGTTTCCAAGATGGCTGCGCAGCTCCTTCATAGCATCTCTAAACTCTTCATACTTCTGCTGCCTGTTAGGGAATGATTCATGACTTCTAGGATCTCCCTGGTTTCCTAATCTCATTTGGCCAAGATGTCCACCATCTTAAGCCAGAGAATGAGGCCAGAGAAAAGTTAAAACTCTTCCTAGCCTTTGTCCTGATTTACTGTTGGTTCTCTTGCTGAAGTTTCCAAGTGTGATGTAAGAGTCATAGTTTGAAACATAACTGTTCCCTCCTGATTATTCTGTTTATGTCACATTTAAAATAAGGTGAACATGTGGTATTAGTTTTCAGTGAACTTGCTTTAAATATAAAACTGAATTAATGATGCTCACGCAATCCCAATGCCTCATTTGGCTTCATCAGATTATTTTTCATCATCAATATCTTTCATATTGCCATGTTAGTTCTTGGAGTAGCTAGAAGGGTTGTTTTTTAATTCTCTGTTAACATCTACTTTTCTTCCTTTTGGTTATGCCATTTCTAATTATATCTTCTTCTCCCTTACCAAGACCACCCAGAATGATTTCTTTTCTAAAGCATTTACAACCTTCAAAATCTTGCACATCATAAATGAAAAACGGCTGAGTATTTGAACTTTGCAAGTGGAAGTCATACATGAAGAGTCAAGTAGCGCATGACTCGGATGAAGACATCTATGCTTTTGACATGGCTGTTCTTAAAGATTTAAGTGATTCTTGACCCATTAATACTGCTGCCTGAACTAGCAGAAAACCCCTAAATATTTTAATACCACCACATGTTGCTTTGTATTACAATCTCCATCTGACTTTTGTAATATCTGTGACAGTAACAGTGCAATGTACTTTTTATTCAAATACATGAATTTATTCTCTGCTTGCATTTTAATGAAGGGAAAGGTTCTTTGATAATTTGTAAGCTAAACGGTAGGAATTGAACCTTCCCATTTAAAGTGCTGCATCTTTTATTCAAATGCATGTGTTTATTCTCTGCTCAAATTCTAACAGGAGACAGAACATTTCAGAGTTAAAATTTCGGTTAAATAGTAGGACTTGAAATTGTTCATGTAAGCAGAAGCTTCCACAGATATATTTCACAGATTAACACAATTTATTCAGATGTAGTAGGTTGGATACACTGTCTTATGATAAGGAAGAAAATAAAAACCAATGGATAGAACCACAGAAGATGTGGCAGGTAGAGAATAGAATTCCATATTTACATAAGTTGTAAATGTGTGTGAGGACATTGGTATAGCCTTTCTGCCCTTTTGTCAATAAGCATTCCAAATTTACTAGGTTTTACAAACACTTCTCAGCAATAGGTCTTCACAAGAAATAAAAAAGATGCCATGTTTTTCTAAATGATACTTCAGGTCAGTCACTGTGTTAAGTGAGCAGTCTCATTTAATTCTCAGGCTATTTCAGTGAGTAGTTAGGGTTCGTATCACCCTGTTGCTTAGAGCTGAGGTTACAGTGACTGGGTAACTGGTTTGAGCTACAGAATAGGTGCAGCCAGACTATGAGCACGCATTCCCCAGGGTGCAGACCCTACTGCAGACACAGGCTAAGTTTTGGGGTGAAGCCACCGTGGAGAAATGCACCACCTCCCACAGAGGGCACTGTGTTGGAAACAGATGTTTCTTCCTTTTTCCTTCCTTGTGTTTCCCACAGACTCAGCTTTCGGAGGGAAGTGTGGATAGTCACTTACAAATCTTTCTTCATATAACTTTTAAAAATTATTTGGTACAGGGTCTCACCACACAGCTCAGTCTCATAGTGATCCTCCTGTCTCAGCCTCCCCAGCGCTGGGATTACAGGTATGTACCACGATGCCCAATTTCAGTGGTCAGCACAGTACGCAGTATGGGGCATCCCACCTGCGTTCTTGTGCTTGTCAGGCAGGTGCCTGGACCACTGAGCTATCTCCCAGCCCTATAAAACTTTCTTAAATACATCTTTTTTTCTTGAATAAATTGCAATTTACCACTCTGCTCTTTTCTTATAAAGTCATGTATAATCTAATCATACTTTGCATTCCAACCAGTCTTGATCAAGTTTCTCCTTAGTTGAGGATGACGCAAATGATCTTGGACAGCAAGGAACTTGTGTGAAATATAAGAAGATGATAAACATGGTCCTCTTCATGCAGAGTAGAGAGACAACATCAGTGTTCTAACACTGTATATTTTAGCACTTTATGGAGACTAAGGAAAACCATAATTTTGATCAAGGGGAAGGTCTCATTGTTAGTGGGAAACCATAATAATTCTAAAAAAATGGATGTTCTAGAAAAACATGAAAGTGAGATTTTACTCTGCTACAGAATTTTACAGACTGCTAAAATAAAGACTGCTTACCCTGGAGAAGAATAGTGGGATTTTTCAATGAGATAAAAATCTAGACTTAAGACTAGATCAAAAACAATTTCAGATTGATTCCCATCAGAGCAATCATTATCTATCTCCTATCACAGGAAAATGATTCATATTAATACATTTTCTGGTTAATGTTTCATTCTCACCTTGGTAAATTTACTCTGAGGTTACTTACTCACATTCACAAAACATTATTTTCATGAATAAATTTTAATGGCTTAGATCTTCTTTTCTGAATAGATTTGATAAATGATTTGTAAAACCATAGGAGAATAAATTGATGTCTTGGTATATTATTTACAACAATTAGCAAAACTTATATTGTTTTACTTTCTCTTAATGAAACAATTCTTTTTGAAGGTGGAATCAACTGAAACCTATTTTATTTCTTTAAAAACATACCTGAGAACTGAGGGTAGTAGAAAGCCCATAGGCCTTGAACTGAAACTATGGAAAAATGTCTTGCTAACAAATATGTTCAATTTTTTTTGAGTTCTTAAAAATCAAATATGTTGACTAAGCATGTTTGGAAAGGTAGAAAGATGTTGGAAAGACATTTAATTGGAGATTGTTTTTAAATGACTAATCCATTTTAAATGTGGTACAAAAATAAAAAAAATGTGCTCAAGACTTTTGGAAATTCCACTAGTAAATTTCGAAAATTAATCTGTTTGGAAATTCCATTAATAAATTTAGGAAGTTCAAAGTTGGAAAGTCTAAGTTTGTGAAGCCTGATTTTGATTTATAGCTTTTGGACTAATTAGTTTCAGGTCTTTTTAAAAAAATTGTTCAACAATTATTTTTACACTTATCTGTTTTTTTCTTTTTCTTTTTAAACTTGTATATTAGGTTTGATGGCAATTGTGTTTTCAGGATGCTTGTACAGATTAACAAGCAAATACATTCACATTGCTTAGCAAATTACACACAGAAACTCATGTGACACCTTTTAGAAAAAGTAGCATAACTTTAATCGTTATTACACCATTAATAAACTACATTGGATCATTAATTTTATTATATAAAAACTGTAGTAGGTCGGCCAAATAGCTCAGCGGATTGAAGCGCCAGCAAGCAGGAGCAGGAGCAGGAGCAGGAGCAGGAGCTGTGGTTGAATCCCTGGGCCTGCCACACCAGCCCCTCCCCCAGGGTGTGCTGAAACAGCAATTGAGACTGGGCATGGTGCCTGTAATCCCAGCTCTTGGGAGGCAGTAAACAGGTGGATCACTACTAGTCCGATTTACTAGTGAGGCCCTGAACACCCTGTAGACCCTTGCTTAAAAATACAAAAAAAAAAAAAAAAAAAACACTAAAGTAAATATGTTACATTGTCACATACACAGAGTGTATGGACTGCTTGAGAATTAATTTTAATCTTGTTCTAAGTTTCAATATCAGGATATGCAAAAAGAGGAAATCCCAATTGAATGCCGACTGAATAACATGGACTATAATGTAGTATCTACATTATTCTCAGGTTTCGAATAGATGTGAAAAGAAACTGATGCCCAATGAGAAGGATTAGATCCACGCAAGAGGAGCCCATTGACCCGGGCCAGGAATTATTCCAGCAGGCCTCATTTGCTTTGCTTTGCATAAAGCAAAGAAGGTTCTTCTCAACACTTCTTTCTGCTTGCTCCATCTTTCAGCTCAGGATTTATTTCACCCTTACAAGCCTAACATTCAACTCACTATTATCACCTCTCTGAGAACAAATACCCCTCAGTTTTACAAATCTGCAGTTGACATAAGTGGGCATTGCCCCCTGTACCAGTGCAGCCCTCAAGCTTATGCCTTGTCAGGAGAAAGAATATCAGTTATGGTCAGAGCAGACAAAGCTTTCATGAAGTCTCTAGAACCCTCTCTTCAAAAACAGGCATTACTTAACAATGACTTGGAAAACAGAGCAATAGATTTCAGTTACTCAGCCCCCAATGCTATCTTAAGATACTTAATATAAATGCTCAGATTCATGGGTGAAGAATCTTTCAGAGTTGGAAAATCCTTCCCAAGTGGGTGGTCTTTTGGATTTCACTTCAGGGCTGGGAGCTTGTCGGTCCATATTTCTATCACAAATTCCCATTGCTCTCTGCTCTCATTGGATTGGAATTATAGCTACATTTTTCTGTCTCACATTTTTGTGAGTAGCCAGCTATGAGAATCAAAAAAACATCTGAGTTGCGCATGTGAGATCATTATAGTACAATGCTGAAAAGAAAGGGCAAAGCCTTAAGATCTTTCTAAAGCTGACTACCAAAATGACCATGAGTCTACTTTGCTGAATGCCCATGTGAAGCCACAACCCAATCCAAATGATGTCAGTCTACATGCGATCTGCAGGTGTGCGTCTTACTTTACTTCATGCATTTCATATGTATAAGACTTATTTCCATGTCCAACAGAGATAACCATGTGAAATAAATATCCACAGTGCAGAGAAAGTAACAACAGCTCTTGAAGTTCAAACACTCTGGATTTTCTGGGTGGTTTCATGGTAAGCATAATAAGTTGAGTAACTGGCAGGAGGATTCCTGGCCATCACTACCAGTAGTTTTATAATCCTTTGGGAAAAGTCAGCAGTGATGACTTATAGATATTTCAAATAACTTTGAAACCAAACCATCTTCCATAAAAATCTATTTTCATATGAAGAGAAATTTAACAGAGCTGAGAATTTTCCCTAGAGAGCAAGAGTAATTTGTAACTTAAAGCCATATTTAAAAATTAATCTATGGGTATTTATTGTCCCGGCAAAATTATTAGGAGTGCCCCTTAAAGACTCTCAAAATTGCATGGCTTTGTAGCTCATCCTAATAGTGATGCACCTAGAAATTTGGAGCCAAAACAATATCTATACAATCTTAATATCAGTCTTTGAGTATATACAGGATATAAATCTGGTAAAAAGTATACAGAAGCACTAATATTTTTAAAAGTTCTATGGAATAAGTACTCTTTCTCAGGTTTCTACTCTCTGAATGTGTAATTATGTTCTTTGTGCACAGCCTGAATTAGTTCAAGACTAAAGTGTTTATTATTTATAGTAGTATCACTTTAAACAGAGTGGAAGCATCTTTAAAAAAAAAACCTAGCAAGAACAAACATTAAGTAAGGAAAATTAGTAAAGAGAAGGAGTAAGGTGAGTTAACATAAGATAAAGCCGGAGATGTGTGATTCTCCAAATGTATGCTTTACAGACTAGAAGAAGCAGGGAGAAACGTTTTTGAGTTTCCTGGAAGCCAGTGAAAAATGGACAGTGCCATGATTTCCAGTGTCCACAGGCCAGGAGAAGCAGCTTAGGAATATGCAAACAATTTATTTAATATCAATATAAACTACATTGGAAACTTAAAGACACTTAGGAAAGCTGTCTCCCCCTTTTTGTTCTTTCCTCCTTTCTAGAAGCCCTAACATAGCAATTCCTCTTTACTTGTTCCCCAAATCCTTATTTGGGATATTTTGATGTGTCTTTGCTTCATTATCCACCTGATTATAAACTGGATGGAGCGGTTAGACAGCTTGTTTAGGAGTGCCTCGGCAGTCACTGAGCTAGCTTACCAAGTGAGTGCTTCTTCTGAACCCGTTAACCAGCCCTGCACCTCTCATCCTTAGCCTCCTTCTCAAATTCTCACTTCTCCCAGATCCTCTCTACTCTTCCTTTCCCCTATTGTCTGATATTTTTTCCTCTCCACCCCATTTCCTTTTGTCTTCATCTTCACCCTTCCTATTCCTTTCATGAATATCCCCAAGATGTTCTTTCCTGAAATTTCCCAGTTTATTCTGATTGTTTCAATCTACCAGACCTCTGATACACTACTTCTGTTTAATTCTGGGGTACTTCTCTCTGTTCTGCCTGTGGTAAGCCACTAACCAGCATTAATTGTGTCCCCTTAAATATCTGCTTCTATTTCTGGGTCTATAGGCTATAATTCTTTGTGTTAAGATTTTTATCCTTTGAGGTCTGTAACATTGCAAATCGATCATCCTTTACTTGACCTAGATTTTGTGCAAGCCAGAATCTTGCTCATTACTCCAATATCCACAATTCCAGTACCTTTGCCTCCAGGATTCTTAATCTCCTAGTCACTTTGCTTCTACTTCAGCAAGCCACATTCCAGAATAGTTTATCTTCTGAAATTTTACCTATCTCACTCTTTAAGAACAATCTCTTCTACCTTGGCTCTGAAGCCCACTTGGACCATCAGTGCTGTTCTGACCAAGTATCTACATTTTAGTTGCTGTATTTCCTTCATGTATACCCTCTGGTCTCATTGATATCTTGCTTTCTAATTATATCATCAATATCTTCTGCTCTGTTTTCTCCATGTTTTTATGCTCTGCTCTACTAAAAATATCCAATCCTGGATCCATTTAATAATTTTCATTGCACTCCCACATCTAGATCCTGCACACTTCTGGAGAAAAAAAAAAATTCCATTCAAGTGTTCATGCTGATGCTAATAGCAATGCATTATCTCCAGCTTTTAGTCTGTAATCAATCAGCTCTTGCTTTCATCCTTTCTGGTGGTTATTCTACACTTTTTTTCTGCCATACAACAGTAGATAAGGTGCATTTAGTTTATGGTCCAGGCTGGCCCATTGTAGATATTGATCACTTATTTTTTAAATAAATGAAACTTTCATACTACACCTGTTTTATTTACCTTATTTACTTCCCCACTTCCTAGGAACTGATAATTTTTCCCTTTTTGTTTTTTTGGATAAAATATAATTTTTCCTAAGGAAGTCTCTTTCAGTATTGTAGTCATCTCTCCTTCATTTCTGACTCGGTAAATGTGATACTTATTTATCTGTTCTGGGACAATCTTTTCAACCTTGTTATGAAACCCTTTACACTATTGACACAATTACTGGTTGGTTACACCGCTGCCAACACACACTGATTATGTGAGCTCTACTTTCTAAACGATTGATCCTCTCGTATTTTCAGCCATGTCATTTCTAGTGATCCACACTCTAAGTACTTGAATTTGTCCAGAGCTCCCATAATTCCATTTATCAACTGCTTTTTGGGGATCACTTTCTCTTGATAAAACTGTCAAATCTAGTGGAAATTCTTCCATTGTAATGTTCCTGTCTTTTCTGCTGTTGTTACCCTCTTCACAGTCTTCTCCTGCATTGTTTATGTAATTTCTTGCTTCCACTCAGATGTTTTTTAGGGTATCGCTCCATTTATTCACACTTTCAATGGACAAGCTTCAGAGAGTTGAATTCTTTTTGGTCTATGTCCTCACCTGTGAACTGTGATTTAGCTTTAGTCAGTGACACCTATGACTGTCATGAAGCTATGTCTCCCTTCTGGGCAGATGTCTCTGTCTCAGAGCTCCTGATTGCTATAAGTTATTCTCTTTTGAATGCTAATGTACACATTACACTAAATCTACTTGATACAAAACTCATCCCTCTCTAAATCCTTCTCATGTTCATTATTTGTAAGCAATGCCACGGTCCACCTGCTCATTTAATCTGCATTAAATCACTGCATCTAGTCCCCTATACCTCATCTAACCCTAAGTCCTACCAATTCTGCTTTCTCATCCCTTGTCTTCCTTCCATTTTTAAGGTCTTTATAATTCCTGATCTGAACCTTGCAACAGGTCCTAACCATTTCAACATCCTTAAAGTCATCCATCATAGAACTCACACAGTGACTTTTTAAAGGCATAAATCAAAACCACTATTTCCTTACAATGCTTTATGCTGCCTATAGAGTTCAAAAGTCTTAATAGGCCTCACAAGGCCAATGTTGATGATACAGTACCCAGTTTCTGGCACCATCACCCAACTAGAGCAAAGCAGCATATTTAATTTTTCCCTCAATGTAACACATGCTCTTTCTCTTTTTTTGATTTGGGTCAAGGTATTCCTTCTGTTCTGCCCACTTTACTCCTACTTCTCTTCTACATTAGATCATTTTTCTTTCCAGAAAATTTTTCCTAAAATTTCCAGAATATGCCAGGAAGGATGCAGCTAGCCTTCTTTCTTACCCTTTTTATTACATCGAGGCTATAAGCCTATTTATTGGCTGGTACCACACACATCTGGTGTGTGTGGAGCATTGTGTCTTCCCTTTTCAGTACATATATCATCTAAGGGAGCCTGGAGATTGAGGGAGTGTTTAGACATAAGCCATAATAGTGTGTCAAATGGGGCTTGTTTCTTCTAGTTCTTTTTTTTTCTACCTGTCAGAATATTTGAAATCTGCACTTTTAATCTAGTAAATAGTTTCTGGACAACTAATTAAAATCTAATTAAAATGTAACCTTAAGGCTTGTCATATGCACATATGTACTGGAAGACTGACTGAAAGGGCTACATCTTTTTTTGCTATCATTCCACTATTAGAATACCATGAGATCTATAACCTTTTGATGTATCTAATCCATAACTCTAGCAGCATAAAATAAAATACAAGTCTTGGAGTACTCAAGATGGATAACTTATTTTTTTGCAATTATGAGTCACACATAGAAAATAAAACAACATGACAAATAGGGACAGATAGATCCTGCTTATTCACAAGTTTAATACTTGCAAAATTGTTGTCTTTAGAAGCTTATCCTTAATTTTCTACACCACAAATGTACAATTTCTGACAATATTGCCATTTACTGTATGATTAAATTCCACTTGATGTTCTTGAATACATTTTGGCTTATACAGTTAATTCCATGTTCCCACCACTTCACTATGTACAGAGCCTACCTTTCATTAGAGGATGTGATCCAGGCAAATTAAAATCTCATTTCTAGTGTCTACAACAGATTACTGCTACCCCATCGAACTTTGGACTTGTGAACTTCCGATAGATCTGGGACCGAGGAACCTGATTTACATCAGCTATATAAAATTTCAAGCTCCGTGGAAGTCCAGAATCACATAACCTTGGGGGAGGGCAAGGAAATTTAGCAGCATGCTAATTTTCTTTGTGCCCTGTACCTTTTGTGCTTGGCTGGCTCCATCTTTCTTTCTCCTCTTCTCCTCTTGGAATTCTGTTTCCTGTTTATATGAACTGAGGTGATCCAGAGACCTCCACAGGCAATAAATCCTGTGGGGCAAAGACAGATCAAGATAGGAAAACATTCTTTTCCTGTAGTAACTGACAGGGCAGCTCTGGAGCCTGTGCTATAGTTTTTGTTTCATAAAAGTTTCCACTGTGGATTGAGTATAAGGAGAGAGCAAGAGCTTCAGACCACTTTCTCACCACTGTTCGCACTCAGAGAAAACTCTGGAAGCTAATGGGAGACGGTGGCCAGGAATAGAATCATAGTGGGTTGATTAGTCCACTTAATTGTGAATAGACTCAGGGGTAATAAACATTATTCCTGAAATCCCTTGTTCCTTATGTTTGAATTCGCCAAGACAAAAATAGGAAAAAAGTGCCTTATTTAATGTACCAAATAAATTTCAGTTAGATAATTTTCTCCACTTCTTGGCTGATTTAAGTTACTAAAGTGTTCCAAATAATAGACTGCTACAATTCTATTGTTCTTTCCTGGGAATATTCTTTTTTAAAACATGAAGAAATGGAGGCTCAGAGAGATAGTAGACATACTTTTCTTAAAAGACCTTTCCTTTTTCCACTAACCTCTTCTTCCTTTAACATACTTTTCATCCCCACCTTGCTCCTGTGCTCACCACCAAATGCATACAAAATCTAGGATTTGTTTGGGGTTTATTTGCAACATTTGAGTGTAAAGCCAGGGCTTCTGATAACAACTGGCCATTGCAACTAAACTCTCATTCTTGGTCATAGTACTAGAATAGAAGAAATAATGCAAGCATGTGCTCCTGCAGCTCTCCTGAACACAGGAGGAGATGTTTACAAGAACACACACTTCAAATCCACAGACACAAGCCACAATGTGTGGAGAAAGTGGATCCGGTTTCTGGAGAAGAAATCCAAGAGATTCCAAGAAGTAATTTCAGCAAGTAAAAGGGGTGATGGGAGATAAGAAAGAGACAGAGAAGAAAAAGCATGTGTTTACAGAGAAGAGTAAAAAGAGACAACTCCCTCAAGTGACCAAATGGCCCAGGGCTGAATCATAAATCTCTTGACAGCCTTTCAAAGTCTGAGGAATCTGTGTGTGTTCGTCAGCTAAAACACCTGCTCGAGTTTCACTGTGGGGGAATTTATAGTCTGCAGAATTTAACTTGAGTTTTAAAGGGTGATGAGTGATTAGAAAAGATAACTCTGAACTCTACTGAGTTTTCAAATAAAGTGAATTACATTTTACAATGGTAACATGGACTGTGGCTAAAGCATTGGCCACTAGCTTCTCTGAAGGGAAGTCAGTGATGCATTGAACTCAGTCTTTTCTAGTTCCATTTACCTAGGTATAGGCTCTTAAGAAGTTACAAAACTAATGGAGTAATGAATGCTCTTCACATCTGATTCCCAGTCCTCAAGGTAATCTCTTAGATGACTGGAATTAATTTTCAAAACCAGGAAATTGACATTAGCATAATACAATTAACCAGACTGCAGATCTTAGTTAAATTTCACCATTTTTTACAAGTACATATTTTCATATGTTCAGATTCTATGAAAATTTATTGCATATATGGACTCATGCATTCACCACCACAAACAAGATAAAGAACTAGTCCCTCAAGGTAAAGAAGTATCTTCTGCTACCCACCTGTAGGCACCTTTCATTAAGCAAGAGGTCATCATGTATTCTGTCTTGATTGCTCTTCATGAGCTAAGATACATTTTTTAGTCTAGAGAAAATGATATGCATCGTTTTATCTAAAAGAAAATTATAAAAATGGTATGAAATTTCCTGTAAGAATACATGATATAGGTAACATATCAGAATACAGGATATGATATAGTTTAAATTACTAATATGCTTTTACTATGACAGAAAAATTCTTCAATGGATTAGGAAGTCCTACTGTTTATGAGTGGGTGACAGATTTGTAGTGAATGCTGTGTCAACTGTAGTGAACCCAATTCTCTCTGGTCCTATGGAATCAGCATTTTGATCAAACTGAATAATCAGCTTTTTGCTTGTAGAGGAGTTGTATTTGGTGGGAGGAATTTTACTGAGATCCAAGGAAATTCTGCCAATTCTTTCATATCTTATGGTTGAGCAAGAGCATTGCCTCTGGGGAGGAGATCCTGGAGTGGTAAACCTTTGTCCTCTAGATCTTGATAGTAAATAAGACAGAAAGTGTCCTTGAGTCACTCAAGGTAAAAGAACTCTTATTACTCAGGCCTTTGTATTATATCTCCACCTGATCCCCAGCATATTCCTTGTGTTTTCTCAATTTTCTATGACATCTTAGAGTGATAAATCAAGAGATGCTTTATCTTGAGGTTAGCATTCACATTGGCATGGAGCTTAACTAGTCTTTCACAGGCTTGTGGCCTGGCATTTTCTTCTCTTCCTAAGTAATGTGTACTGTCCTGGGCATTTTCTTTCAAAAAATGCTAGCTTCAGAAAAAGTCATTTCCCCATGTTATTGTTTCAAAGTGGCATATGTAAATAATTTTCAGCAGATTGTTTTTGTCAGCATAGTCTGCTTCACCACACCTAAACTATGAACCCCAGTTCTTACTTTAAAATTGTGAAAATACCCCTTACCAGCACAAAATGTTTCACCATTGTCACACATTGATAGATTATCCTTTGCAAGATCAGCATTTATAGCTCTAGTTTTTTCTCAAACTATAGACTCAGATTATAACCTGCCATTTGCCTTGTGCTAGTCCATACTAGCAATGGTCATTCTATCTACTTTAACACTGTTGATAGTGACTCTCTAATTTGAGTAACACATTTAGCAACCCCAGCTTCCTTACGCAACTTTTTTCTCTGTGAGATTGTCAAGATGGTAGATTTTGAAATGCCATATATGTTAGTGAGATCAGTTACACGAACACCACTCTCATTTTTCCCTTATTTCCTTCTTTTCAATTGTGATTGCTTTACCTGCCTTCCTCAGCTCTTTTTCTGCCTTTTTGAGAGCCATCTTGATAGCAGTAATCATAGTGATTATATAAAGCACTGACTGAAATCATGTCTATAGACATGTTGATCTCTGCTCAGACTTATCCTCATGTATGGGTAAGTCTGTACGGTAGTATGTACAGACTCATATACGGTAATACGTACTTTTCTGGCATTGCCAGTCTTTGTTTGCAGTTGCACAGGTGGCTAGCAATCGGGTTGTAACCCAAATCTTCAGGCATAAGCTAAACCCATAATTCTAGTTGTAACTCAGTTTTGTGTGTGAGGCTGCTCATAACTTGAGATACACTATACAAATAGTGGAAACTTTTGCTACATAAAATAAATCATTATCTAGTAACGCTCAAGTGGATAAATCCCATGAGAACACTATTTCAACTTATAGACCATGAGTTTACAGATTATTTTCTCATAGTAAGGGTTTGAAAAATTTGAAATTACTCTTTGAAATATTCCATCAGGATACTTACTATAGCCATTACCTCTTCTTTCTTCCGCTTGTTGCTGAGCTGGGCTTGTGTGGTATTGTAACAATATAATCTAAGACAAAAAAAGTTCAGGAAGGAGAACGTGTCAGTGCACAGGCAAAGAAAGATGCCTCAAAACACCACTTAGATCCTTTCTACATGGTGTATGCTTCCTACTTTCAGCCCCAGTACTGGAATAGATATTGCCCTCATAGCTTCTATTCTTTTCTCTGTAAAGCTGTTTTTCCTGACAGAGCTTGCAGCAGGGTTGTTCAGTACTTGGAGAAGGACGTTCATGAAGAGAAAATCTGAGGTTGTGAGTGAGGACTCTACTCAATCTAGGATTGCTCTGAATAGGTTCTGGGAAGTCAAAGCAGCCACATCTGTAGGTGTGCCTTGGTAGGAATAGCGAATTTCAAGGTAGATAAGCCAGGCAGAGATTATGCTGAGGATCTTTATTCAAAGCAGGAGTAGAAAAACAAAAGGAATACTTTCTTTCTATGTAAACTCACTGTTTTTAATTTAAGGGGTAGATCTTTTTAACTGAAAAGGTGCAACCAATTGGACCCAAGTGTAGTTTTCTAGTTTCCTTTTGGGCAGAATGTTGATTATAAATATTGACATTTCATGGCTCTTCCTTTTCCCTTACAAATATTTCAAAGGAAAAAATAAAACATCTACTTAGCATTTAATATATATGGTAAACCTCATTTTATATGCAATTATTGCACATACCCCTCTTGGGCTCCTTTACAAATTTATGATGCATTATAGGAGCTCAATGAACTTTCCTGTCTTGCAGCATCTTTCTATTTAATTTTCCTAGGAATTATTTAATTACAACTTATGAAATTTTCCGACCAGATTGAAAACAAATAATGAAATAACCTAGAGAAATAGTCAAACAAATCATCACTATGATGCCATCTTTTAGTGTTTTATTGTTTTGCTTAAAGTATTATACCATCATTTAAGAAGATATAATAGAAGTCAGGGGCCAGGGATATAGCTCAGTGGCATAAGTGCCTGCCTGACTCTCCAAATGCTGAAAGCTAAATCTAGATTGAGGTCTATCATCATGCACTAAACTAAATTCAAAATGGATTAGAGATCTAAATGTTAAAATAAAAACACTAAATCTACTGGAAGAGAAAGTAGGTAGCAATCTTGAAGACACAGGGGTAGGCTGAAAGTCGAGGAACAAAACCAAATGGAACAGGAAATATTTCAAAGAACCAACAACTAGGATCTCATCTTATTGAGAACTTTCTGCACATCAAAAGAAATCAACAAAGTGAAAAGACAACCCACAAATTGGGAAAAAAAAACATTAATCAGCAATCACTCAGACAAAAGACTTCTATCTAGAATATATACAGTACTTAAAAAAAGGCCCCAAAAATTCTGAGACCCAATCCAAAACAGGGCATCTGAGAAGAATACATACTTCTCAGAGGAAGAAATACATATGGAACATAAATACATGCGTAAGTGTTCCATAGCATTGGTCACTTGGGCAATGCAAATTAAAACAACATTGGGATACCACCTCACCCCAGAAAGAATGGCTGTCATAAAGAAATCAGCTAATAACAATGCTGAAGAGGCTGTGGAGGGAACCATGAATCCTCTCCACTGTTTTTGGGAATGTAGGCTGGTACAACCACTATGGAAATCAGTGTGGAGCCTCCTCAGCAAACTAAGATTGAAAGCCCCATTCAACCCAGCTCTTCCTCTTTTGAGTATTTTTCCAAAAGAGCTTAAAACATCACACCATAGTGACATAAGTGCACCATGCTTATATCAGCACAGTTTGTCATAGCTAAATTTTGGAAACAACAAAAATGTCCAACAACTTAGGAATGGATAAAATAAATGTGGTATTTTTATACAAAGGAGCATTACTCAGCTATAAAGAAAGACAAATGAGGCCTTTATAGGTAAGTGGATGCAACTAGAGGCTGTAGCCATAAGTGAAATAAATCAGATACATGTGTAAATATCATATTAACTCCCTAGTGTAAGGACCTAAAAATAAAATCTGAAAGATATAATAGAAGTGGTAAAATGGAAAGATACTGATAAACAATGAAAAGGGAAAGAAGAAAAGACAGGGAAAAGAAGGAAAGGGGAAATCACTGAATTTTATATACAGGATAGCTGAGATGGTTGTATACTGATTTACATCAGTTTTATAAAAGAAGCAGTTAATGTTTAAAATTTTAATTTTGACTAACTCTAAGCTAATATCTATAATCTGAGCAACTACATAGGAGACAGCAATGTACAATACAAAAATCACAGTTGAATACCTCTCATCTTTCTCTTCTAAATGTATGCCATTACTGTTTTATCAATTACTATTATAATCTTAAAAATAAATTTTTAAAAAAGTAAAAAAGGACAAGAAAAAAGTAAATGTTTATTGAAAACAAGCACTATGATGATAAAAATAAGTAATATAACAACCATTGTTAATTTTCCATTCTTGTTTTCAAATTCTATACCAAGTGTATTGTTGTATGTCACTCTGTTTCTATCTTTGCTATTTGTTTTTGTTTTACTCTTTAAAATAAAATTTGAGACAAAAGCTTTAGCAGCCTCTAAAAAGTTTAATGAAAGAACAGAAAAAAATACACAACGAACTCAGGAAAAGGTGTACCAGAGTTCTGGACACATCATTAGAATTTATTTTTTGCCTTTTATTAAATATAGCTTAGAGGGCTGGCAATATAGCTCAGTGGTCTAAAGCACCTGTTTAGGCCAGTTTAGAAACCACGGCTTGATCCTCAGCACTTCGTGGTATGTCTGTCCCACCCCCAGGGTAGGCTGAGCTGGCCAGTAAAAGATAGATACAGTGTGACATACAACAATACACATGGTATAGAATTTGAAAACAAGAATGGAAAATTAGCGATGGTTGTTATATTACTTATTTTATAATCATCTATATATCCTTCTGAATATTTCTGAATATATATTCATATATATATATATATATATATATATATATATATATATGAAGATTTTCTTTCTTAGTGGCAAAGAAAAAAATTGACAGAGAAAGTTTTCTAACTTTTCAGATGAGACAGAATATTAATACAGAGAGACAATTATACTCTGCTAGAGTCTAATGATACATATGAAATGCATTCTATAATCAAATCCCAGACTGCAAGGGATAATATCACAGGTAAATTTTAATGAACTGAATATTATATAACCAAATAACACACTATTAAAGACAGAAAGGTAAACATGATATTTTCATCGTTTATTGAACAACAGAAAGGGTTTTATCATGTAATATTTTCAACCACAATTTAGATCATTTTCTTTTGACAAAAGACATACGAAATATTTTTTATTTATGCTTGTGTGCCATGACTAAGTTGACATCCATAATAAATGGAAAGATAGTTATGAACACAAAGATAAATAGAAAAAACATATGACTTTAATAGTAATGAAAATTTAGATTCATTATTTTAACTGGTGTTTATAAATTTAACAATTAAAATGTTTCACAATTTTGGAGCAAAGTTGGCTAGTCGCTTTTTAATAAAATTATGTGCCATGAAAAATTATGTTCCAAAGGGCCAGCCAAATATCTTAGTGGATTAAAGTGCCTGCAAGCAGGCACAGGGGCCAGGGGTTTCATATGGGGCCTCAGTGCCGGCCTCACCCCAGCGTGTGCTCAGAAGGCGATTGAGACTGGGCGTGGTGGGGCACACCTGTGATCCCAGCTCCTGGGAGGCTGTAAACAGGCAGATCACTGTGAGTCCGATCTAGTAGTGAGACCCTGAACACCCTGTAGACCCTTCCCTAAAATGAAAAATAAGTGCCATTAATGTTTTTAAAATATCATATTTTGATGACTAACAAGGCCATGAAGAATAATCAGAAGTTTGACTCATAAGACGTACCAAAAATACATCTGAAATGCAAACAGAATTTGTAATTTGGATATGTCTGCGATTCATGTGGGATGACGATGGCCATTAGCATTATTCAAAGAGCTCTGAATCCTTCGCTCCCTCCTTTGTTCTTCCTTCCTTTCCTTCCCTCCCTCGCTTTCTTCCTCTCTCCCTCCTTTCCATCCTTCCTTCCTTTATAAAATTTCTACTAAAGTTTTTACTAGTTTTTATTCCTCTTAATTCTTTACTCACTCGTGAAATTATAAAAATTATAAAGCATATGAAATAAAAAGGGTAGTAAACACACACACAAAAAATTTGGACCCAGATAGCATTCTAAATAGTTGTGCATATATTTGGTATAGGGTAACTTAAACAGACTGGAAAAATGCTGTATATTCACGTACATTTTCTCATACATTTTGAAAGCTCATGGGTAGTTTCTGTTTGTTTTGTTCGCTGATATCAGTGTTTGATACAAATTTTGACTTCGTATGTTACATATCATGAGTGTTAGCCTGGCCCTGGATTTTTCATCCTATTTTGTGATTTTAGGTGAACAATTTAACTTTTCTGAACTTTAGTTTTCTAATTTTATAAGTGAATAGGTAAGAAAGTTTTCCTTTATCAGTGAAGGATACAGTGGTGTTAAAATAAAATCTGCTCAATCTTGTAAGGAGTGTACATGTATCAGGTCCAACTCTCTCAAGTTGTTTTGTTGGAGATTGAATCAGATATTACCCCTAACACAATAACATTCTTCTCATAAGCCAATCTTTCGTTCTGCTACCACTAAACGCTTAAAAATCTGTTCCATGTTAAGCACTGAGGAGCTCTTGTGTTGCAAAACAGTTTTTTGCTATGAAACCAAATACTTGTGATTTACTTCTTTTGAGCAAAACACTGGCAGAAAGTATAGTGATAAAACTATTAGAGTATGGATTAGTTGGTTAAAAACTGCATTTTGGAACAATAGAATTTCAATTATAACAATTCAAATTTTTAAAAATTAAATTTTGATTGCTTATTAATTGAAGAGATATGAATACAAGTTAGAAGTCACTCATAATTTTATCAGCATAAATATTATTAATATTGTAATATATATTCTCTGCCTTTTTAGTATATTTTAGTTTAAAAAGTGGTCAAGTAGCAATTACTCTTCTAATTTTCTCTGCATGATATGAATATATATTTCTTAAATATTCTTGTACTTCCTTATTTAATGGATGTGCAATGTTTTATTTTATACACACAATAACTTATTTAACCAATAATATTCAATACATAAAATGTCCCTAATACTTCTGATATTAGAATGACTCTTACAGATAAATATATAGAATGACAATGATTTTTTAGGTCAATAAAACTAGAGATAATTAGAGCATGTTTTTGTATTTACTAGCAATTGATCTCAGCAAAGTTCTAATAGGAAATATTTGTGGTGAATTTAATAAGAAATACTGCTTCCAAGAGATAATAGAATGTCTCACTCTAACCTAACAAACAGATTAATCTACATGGAGGTGGTGGGGCTTGTGAGAGACCACGCATTTTCATTTCATTTCATACAGGCAAAGCCTAGTAAAAGATGCTACATGCATAGAGTGGGAGAACACCTACACCTTGCCGTCTTCATGGTCAGATTTTAGGAAATGAGGTTTTACTTGCAATGGGGATGCTTGCTTATACTGCACCCCAGCAAGAATCTCTGAGTGGCTCTGCCCAGTATACTCTGAGGGGTTGTTGTGTAAAGCAGAATGTTCTCAAAGTTGCCTTTCTCACAGCTGTTGGCCAAGCAGAATGACACATGAGTCTCTACTTAGAAGGACTGAAACCAGGCATTTATCAAGTGCCAACCTTGGAGCAGTGGCTTCTAAACTTTATCCTGGATACTTATGGCTAAGATACTTACTAACAGTTTCTCAAATAAATCTTTCTATTGAATGAGGCCTGTGATGCCACCTAACCTGTTCTCATGGAGCCCTTCTACTGTGTATGATGCAGGCGATCTTACTATGGGCCATACTCAGAGAACCAAGGCCCATGGTGGTGCTGTCTGCTACCCTCATTTTTGACAGTGATGGGAAACGAAATTAGAGCAAAGACCAAATAACATCCCAAAAAGAAATCACACTGTCTTAGTGGAATTTGACTCCCTTTAATTTATTTTGCTGAAAGGACAACCAAGAATCTCACATTTCTAAAGAGGTGGAAAAAGACATGGTTATGGGCGTAGGAGATTTTTCTTTCAAACCAAAAAATGTTGTTTGGCCCCAAGTTATAAAACCTTGAATTAGCATGTCTCAAACACCAAATAGTGAAAAGCTGCTAACGTGGAAAGAATTTGCAGGCAACATGGCACTGAAAGACAGATCCAAGGGCAAGGTCTCAGTGTACAAATGACAAACCGTGTTTATACTGTTTCCCAGGAAATCAAAGCATTTGGTAGACACATTTTCTTTATTGTAAATAATTCTGCACTGAACTCATTATTATTGACTTTATCACACTGCTATGGAGATGAACACTCAAAAGGAAGTACCCGGGTTATGGTGTTGAAGCCTGCAGGGTACAGGTCCAAGGGACTGGCGAGCTGCCCTGATATCTTAAAACCAAATGTGGCCCACAAACCCACTGGTTTATTCATACCCCACTTGGCATCAGAGAATAGCTTGTCAATATGATCTGATAATAAAAGTGTAGAAGCACAGACCTGAGATGACTTAGTTACATTGTTTTAAGGTCTTATGGCCTCCATCTATCCATAGCTATCTACACATAGATAAAAACACAGGAATGCCCAAGCAAGCCAGAGATAGTTTAAAATATGATTGCAAGGATGGGAGGAATGAAAGTGAAACAGTGGAAGAGAGGCAGGTCCATTCGCATATTGACTCAGTCCCATGCAATAGCGTGTGAAGCATAAGGTAGTGCTGTAATTATCTGTCAGAGCATAGGAAAATGGTTTGGGAACTTTTGGTTTCAGTGTACGAATGACAGTCTCAATTTATAGATTCAGTCTTATTACTAGTCTTACTTCCTACTTTAATTTTTGACATTTAGGAAAAAAGAAAATTACTCTATAGGACAAAAAAAACCCTATTTCTTCACTTAAAGATAAATCATTTGCTTTTGACACTGTGAGTTACACATTTCTGACATTTTTGCTGTTTATAATTTACAGCAAATAAATCCCTATTACTTTGCATTCATTTATTCAATCACTACGTATTCAACACCCATCATGTGCTATTATTGTGCTGGGGGTTAGGGAACCAATAGTAATAGTGCTCAAACTACCAACGACTGGTTTCCACTGTCTAAACTGAAAGTTTATATAATGTGCCTACTTTTTATTAATATGTAATCAATAATAGCTTGCCTGATGACTAATAGAGCAGTGCTGTTATTAGCAGAATTGGATAAACCACTGTAAGAATTTAAGTTAAAATTAGTTGTGCAGTGAATTAAAAAGGTAAGTGACATTAGTCGTAATGTATTCTTGGTCTAAGAAATAAACATATTCTATTTTGTAACAAGTGTTTTGTTTTAGTCATATGATTTTAAGTCTTGATCTTTAATGATAAATTCAATTATCAGGCTAAGCTGAACTTCTCTGAATAATTTTATTGCTAGCTTATAAATCATGTTTTTATTTGCCAGAAAAAGGGTAAAAATAAGAATTATTATGTTTAAGGAAACTCCTGTTTTTCTTAAAAATTGAAAGATTTGATACTATCTTTATTTCTTCTGCCTTAAATCTTACTATTTATGGGGGAAATTTGTATGAAAACAGTTCCATGTCATATAACATAAATACTCACTGAATATTTGCTTTCTAGAAGAACCCTTTGTTTTTCCTTTTTTCTACCATCTCATTTGGTGATTTTGATAATAAATTCATTTGATAAATGGAGAGACTCAGGTCTAGAGACGGAGGGACATCATTTTCTCAAGTGAGTACATGCAGTTTATGACCCAGTTGTGACCAGAATAGGGGGGATTTTCCTTTGCCATGTTCTATAACTTTCTGATATGTGTAGAATATGCACAAAGACAAAATGTTCTCTCAGGTACACAGTAATGTATGAGATTTAAGGCTTTTTTTTTTGTACAGGGTCTCATTATGCAGATCAGCCTCCTAGTGATCCTCCTGTTTTCAGCCTCCCCAGCACTAGGATTGCAGGTGTGTGACCTAGGATTACAGGTCTGTGGCCACCATGTCCAAACTTAGTCACTGGCTCAGCACACCAGGGCAGGGGCAGGTGCAGGGCCTGCACAGCATGCAGTACCAGTGATTGAACTGTGGTCCGTGTGCTTGCCTAAGCAGGTGCTTAGTCCACTAAGCTATCTCTCCAGCCCAGATTTATGGCTTTTCAAGTCATACCACATGAAAATGCCGCTTTTAGAAAACTATAAACCTTAAAAATATTTGTTCTAATAGTGTATGTGGACAGGATATCATGTGTACATCTCGTACAATGAATAACTACTAAGACGACAATACACAATATATTAATTGTTGAAACTGTCCTACTAATCAGTTTTGAAACTGTCTCATTCCTATTTGTTTCTCAATAAAATTATTTAAATGAATAAATATTAAAAAATAGAAAACTATAAACACCATACACTATTTGTACATATCTATAATTAACTGAAAAGTGTTACTTGTTGTAATTACATTGGAATGGATAAAGCACATTTTTTTTTCATGCTACTTTGAATGTTTGTGGGGGTTTTTTACTTGTACATATTTTCCTGCTCATTGCAACATAGGCTAAGCCTGTTGGTGTCTAACTAAAACATGAAATCTATACAAAGTGGTATCATTGGCTGCCATTTGGGTTGGTCAGGCAAGTTTACTGGGGCAAAGGTTGTATTTGAAGCAATGATATCACTCTCTTTGTAGGTTAGAGTCTGCTGTTCTCTATTACAGAGCTGTTCTGGCCACTGCTATTGAGAATCTGAGTCAAAAATCTACCTGACCTCATTCTGCAGTAGATGGCCTAATGATGCTACTGACTGCTTATAAAGAACATTATTGTTTTTAAGACACTTCAACAGATGTTTCATAAAAAGAGCAGATATGCAATAATGCTAACTAGGGAGAGAACATATAGGTGTCTATAGAGTGTAACTAACCGACTCATATAAATTCAAGTTGATGAATTGCTTTTAAACCCTGAGGGCCAGCCAGATAGCTCAGTGGGCTAAAGCACCTGCTGGGGCAGAGTGCAGTGGCAGGGGTTCAATCCCTGGCATGCCATGCTGGCCCCACACCCAGGGTGCAATGAGAGAGTGAGACTGGGCGTGCTGGTGAACACCTGTAATCCCAGTGTTCGAGAGCCTGAAAACAGAAGAATCACTATGAGTCTGATCTACATGGTGAGACCCTGTAGATTCTTTTGACCCTGTGCTAAAGTTAAAAAAGAAAAAAAAAAAACATAATCTGATCATTTTCCTCACTGGAGGCAGCTGGAAGACTTGGAAGTTCCTTTCTGAGGCACTTCTCACATTTTCAGCTTATCTCAGTCCTATCCCTTTCCTTTCTTTCTTTTTGTTGTTGTACCAGGGATCCAACTCTGCACCTTGCACTTGCCAAGCAGGCACTTGTGCTGCTGAGTTATATTCTCACCCATCCAATCCCTTTTCAAGGATCAGTGCCCTGACTGTCCTTGGCTTGTCTGGTCATTTTCTTTCTTTCACTGCTGATATCCTAAAGTGTCCCATTATTTTTATATTTGAATATATATTGTCACTTATTATATAATGCTCATATAAAGTCATGATCAGCTCTTGAAAGATGTCACAGGCAATGTCTAGAAAAGTCCTTTCTTTGAAGGGAACAATAGCCTCCAAGTAATCTTCAAATTCACCATTTTGGAGCCAGGGAGACGGCTCATTGGAATAAGGGCTTCCCTGGCAAATGCAAGGGCCTGAGTTCAATCCACAGTTCTTCTAAAAAAATCACCATTTTCATGTATCCACTCCCCTTATGCAATATGGCATAATTTTTATTTATTGTGACTCCATTATAATGTTCTTATTGGTTACTCAGTTCATCTATTAGACCCAGCTTCTTTCCTAATGATTTTACAATCTTATTAGTAGAGAAAAATCATATGAAAGATGCACTGTAACAGAAACATAGAGCTACCTGAGCTCACATCATTTCCAAAGAAGTTTTGACACTCCTTTGTGTTCAGTGTCAGCATTCCTTCTTAAAATAATGTTGAAGGATAGGGCAAAAATATACCTCTATATAAATGTTGAGTACACACTACCATGTTAAAATTTAGATAGAGCTAAATGAAATTGTTACAATTGCTTGACTAGGTTTTTATTATTGGCTTTGGCAGAATACCACGAAAAATTCCTAAATACCTATAACATCAAGAGATATATTTCATATGTGTCTAGGACTCACACTTTGTAGAAATTCTAGACAGGAACTTGAGGGCTGGCTAGTTGGTGCTGCCACCCAAAGCCAGAGTTTGATCTTGTTTTCTTATCCCTGGCACCTCTCATCCATTTTTCACAATAGTCTAAGATGACTTCTGAGGCACAGCTACCCATCTGTATTTTCATCCTCATCAGAAAGAAGAGGATCCTCAGTGTGGAGAAGGCTGCAGATCAACATGCCTGGGGGAGACAGCTCTTGAAGGGTTTTTCCAGAAACTTTCTCCAGTTACTTTTACTTCACTCTCAATAGTTGTTACTAGTTGCAGAATGACTAGGAAATATAATCCTTTAGTGGGCAATCATGCTTCCTTGATGAAAATCTGATTCATAAGTCGAGAAGACGGGAGAGGGGCCAGCGAGATGGCTCAGTAGAATAAGTGCTTCCCTGGCAAGTGCATGGAACCTGAGTTTAATGCTGGGTTCTGCCAAAAAAAAGAGGAAGAGGAAGAAGAAGATGAAGAAGAAGAAGATGAAGAAGAAGACGAAGAAGAAGACGAAGAAGACGACGATGAAGAAGAAGAAGGCGAAGAAGACGAAGAAGAAGAAGATGAAGAAGAAGATGAAGAAGAAGAAGAAGAAGATGACGAAGAAGAAGAAGAAGATGAAGATGAAGACGAAGACGAAGAAGAAGAAGAAGAGGAAGAAGAAGAAGAGACAGACAAACAGGTAGTGAACCAGCAGTCCTTGCCTCCATCTAGGCTTCAGTTCTCAGCTGGTGAAGGCTAGTGTGACTATTGCCGAACTCACCAGGGAACTAGTGTTTTCCTTTTTTTCTAGTTACGGGAGGAACTTATCCATTCATTAGAACTCCTGAGTGGCCAAAAAGAAGAACAGATTTGTTCAAAAAAGCTGCCTAATCAATAATTCTCTTTTGTAAGGATGTCTTTATAGAAAGTTCTTATTGAGTTTGTCAATTCAATTCTCTAATTGGTTTTTTTTAAAGAACACAAAATAGTGATTAAAAAAACAGCATTAAAAATGATACAAGATTTCACTAAACATAATAATAGGAATTCAACAAGGGTTGCTATAGTAGATGATGCTATTTTCATAGTAGATGTTCAAATTATCACAAATAAATGTATAAGGTTTGTTTAAAGAAAACAAAACAATAATCAAGAAGTTATAAGAAATTCAAAAAAGAAAAAACATGTCAAAGTTAAGAAAATTAATTAAGCATTAACTGTTCCTTTTAAGATGACCAACAGAAATCCACAATATAATTATCCAAACTATTCTGCACTTATTCTTAAATATATATATTTCCTTTCTTTCATTTGTCCATTTTCTCATTCTTGTTTTTTTCCCATTGAACAGTTTCTTCAGGATGTACAGCTAGGTAAAAGATTCATGAAAAAAAACATCAAACTGCATAGGAAATACTTTAAAGAATCAACAATTGGGATATCATCTTTTTGAAAAGTTTCTATTTGGGTTTTGAATTGTTACCAGATTATTACCTTTCCATATGATACATAATTCTGCTCATCATGGCAGCGGTGTTCTTGAGTTGCTGTGTGTATTTTTTTTCTTTAGTGTGCCCCTGTTTTTTTTTTTTTTTTTGACTCATGGGAGAAGCAGTTATAATATAATGTAAGCTTTAATGGGCTGCAAATATACAAGTGTGTATGCACAATGAACAAAAAATTTGGTGGTTATGTAAATGATTACTACAGTAAAAGACAAATTGCTATTAGTCCCCCCCAAAATGTTCTCCCTTGCTTTGAACACTCTTAGTCAGTCATTCTTACCACTTTCTGAAGACATCCTGAAAATCCTCTTTTGGCATTACCTTTACGAGATGTGATCAAAATTACAGTGAATGCTACTGCTGAGCACCATCCAGTGGAAAGGCAGGACCGTATGAACGTCACAGCTTGCATCTTTGTCCACCAGGTCTGGCACTGGGCAAATTTCAGCTCTCACCAAAGCCAGAATGGTCCTCCCAGAGTAAATGTTCTGAGTCAGTTTGGAACATCAAGACCACACAACAGTGTGAATGAAGACTCCTGGGAAACAGGACTTGAGAACTGCTTTGGAAAGTGGTGAGAATGAAAGTTTAATTGTGTTCAAAGCAAGAACTATTTTTGAGGAGTATTAATGGCAATGTGCCCTTTACTGTAACAAATAGTTTTGCTTTATTTCATTCTATTTAGTATTTAGTACAGGGTTTACAAGGTCTACAGGGTCTTACTGCATAGATCAGATTTGTAGTGATCCTCCTGTTTACAGCCTCCTAAATGTTGAGATTACAGGTGTGCCCCACCATGCCCAGTCTTAATTGCTATCTCAGTGTGCCCTGGGGGGCGGGGCCAGCATGGCAGGCCAGGGGATTGAACTCCTAGCCCCCGTGTCCGCCTAAACAGGTGAGCTGTTTGATCAGCCCTGTAACAAATATTTTTAAATAAACCCATGCTATAGTTAATATTTTTAAATCATACCTCACTGCATGTTTACAAGCCCACTGCCAAGGTCTTTATGTCAAAGGAGAAAGTTAGGGGTACTTTGAAACACCAGGGAAAAGTCTCTGAGTCATAGGAATCGTACTGACGCTCTTCTCCAAAATCATAATGGGATATTTCTCCTGCAAAACAAACTAGACAAATACACTTCATTGTGGTTTAGAAACATTAATACCTCTGGTGCTCCATGGCTGGAGATAATTAATATTAGCTGCAAAGCTCCAAGCAATGCTGAAAAATTGAATGATTACTTTATTGATCCCTCAAATGAGATGATAGGACATTTTTCTAAGTCCTCTTGATCTGCAGCAGGAAAATTGTTGTTCCATTTGTGAAAGCACAGTCATTACCATCAATGAGGGAAAGGACAATAAATGGCACCCGGGCCCGGGGGCGTCCCATCATGATACAACCTTTCACCACATCAGCCTTGTGGTGGGTGCTATGCTGAATGAAGTTTAAGTATGGCTTCTGCCCTGTGGCCCAGATCCATTTTGCAGCCATTATTCTGTTTTTCAGGGCTAAATGGCCAATTGTGTACTTAGGTTCTTGCCAGTGCATTTGTCTACAGCAGCAGCATCCATTTTTGTAATAAGTAGTACGCACAAAATTGAACAAGAAGGGAAAAATAGATGAATCACAGGGCCTGTGAGAGGCCCTTGAAAGTTCAGCCCAAGTGGTAGTAAATGCTAAAGGGGAACATCTTTATGGTAGTAGAGAGAGATTAAATGGATTAAATTGGTAGATAATTGGAGAGGTACGTGGGAAAATTGAATGAGTGTAATGGGCAAATAGCACAGCACAAATAGAACAAGTTTCTGATTTTTAAATTGGGTACAGCCAAGGCCGGGGCTTACATCACCCAAATGAAGAGTCTGCAGGTTTCTGGACCAGAATGTTTTAGCTTGTTACAAACATTTACTCTGAGGCCTTTTCAATTTAGTGATGCCTTTCAGAAGAAGTGCAGTAATTGTCTGGGTAATGGGCTATAGGATGAGACAATGGGTCTACCAGAAACCCCAGTGATCATGGCATCACTTGCCCATTGTATGGAGGTCTTTGGATCACGGCTGGTGTCTTTAAGTAGTATCCATGTTAGCTCTTCACTGCCATGCCAAGATATGCTGGATAAACCATTTGTAAGGAGGAAAGATTGCTTTGGGCTCACAGTTTCAGAGGCTTAAATCCATGTTTGGTTGACCTCTTGTTTTGAGTTTGTGCTGAGGCAGAATATGTGGCAAAAGCACATAGTGGAGGAAATGTTTGCCTGTTGACAGTTAGGAAACAGAGAAAGGGAGAGAGAGAGAGAGAGAGAGAGAGAGAGAGAGAGAGAGAGAGAGAGAGTAAGGAGCTTATCTTAATATCCCTTTCAAGGCACAGCCCCAGGGACCCCCAACTTCCTTGAGCTAGGCCCACCCCTTATGGACTACAGGACCTTCCTGTACCTCCATGGGCTGGGAGCCAGCCTTCCGGACATAGGCCCTGGAGGATGCTGCCAAGCCTCAGCAATGGCAGCAGCAGCAGCATAACTAGCAGATTTGTTTCCTGCTTTTATTTTTATTTTGAAAATTTTTTTTTGCACCTTGTGCAGGGTCTCATGATGCAGCTCAGATTCGTAGTGATCATGTGTTCAGCTTCCCCAGCACTGGGATTTTAGGTGTGCGCCACAACACCCCACTAAGGGGAGGGGCCAGCATGGCATGTGGTGCTAGATATCCAGCCCAGGCCCCTGTGTTTACCTAAGCAGGCATTTAGTCTGCTGAGCAATCTCACTGGCTCTTGTTTACTGCTTTTTATACAACACTTTGTTCTTACGTTCCTTTCTTTTCTTCACTCACATAATATTTTAGTGAGTGCAACCGTATGTTCACAAACTTTTTTTGTTACGGGTGTAGCTATCTGGAGGTTCAAGACATTTAGGTTTGTGATGATAAAGTGTAAGAATTATTTATTGTATAGCGAGCAGGTTGATAAATGGCAGCTAAATCATTAAGAATATTAAGAAATTGAATCCTTTTTGGGGGAGGTATGTTAAAATGTTCTTCGAAAAAGAAACAAAGTGCAGGACCTTAAAGAATTATAACTACAAGCTTTTCTTTTTTGTAGTTCATAATTTTGTTCTGTATATTTTTCCAATTATGTGACTGATAAAGCAATGGCTTTTTGCACAGTCCTTACGGTGTACCACTAGTGAGTTTTTCTCATTTTAGAAAGGTTATTTCCAGTAAAACTGACTTTTAATTGAATGAATATTTCAATCTTAAAAATTTATTTATTTCTTTATTTGGCACAGGGTCTCGCTACACAGCTTGGACTTGTAGTGATCCTCCTATCTCAGCCTCCCCAGTGCTGGGATTACAGGCATGCACCACCACTCCTGGTTCTGGTGGTCAGCATGGCGTGCCTGGGGTTCTGGGTCCGGCATGTCATGTGGTAACAGGGATTGAACCTGGGTCCTTGCGCTTGCCAGACAGGCACTGAAACAGTTGAGCTATCTCCATAGCCCCTTGAAGGAATGTTCTTTTTTTTTTTTTTGGTGGAACCAGGGATTGAACTCAGGCCCTTGCACTTGACAGGAAAGTGCTTATTCCACCGAGCCATCTCCCTGGCCCCAAAGGAATGTTTTGATTAAACATTTTGATACATGAATTTGAATTTAATACACTTGACAATAAAATTATCACAAAATTATTTGATTTGATGTGAATACATTTGACCAGATTTGAATCTATGAACAGATCTAAAATGTCCATAGTAAAAGACAGAAACAATTTACTAAAATCAATTCAGTTACTGTTATGTAGGATTACATATAAATAGAAGCCCTGAGAAGTAGAGCTTTATTTCTACTAAACCTACAATATACTCCTTGAAATTATCTTAAAATAAATTCCTGATATTACTTCATGATTTTGCTCTTGTTCATAGATGTGGAATGAAGAATATAGGTAGAATGAAAGGACACAGAAAGAAACTGAAGTAAATGAGGCATTAGAAACATCTAGCAAAACATGGAGAATGAGTGAGTTTATAACCTTTATGAAGGCTAGAGAGTGAGGGACCTTCCCACTTCTCCCTTTCTTAATATACACTACTTTGCAATCTCAGAAACCTCTCATACCCTTGCCTTGAGCAATACAATCTTGGCCCAGTAAGTGACATCTTCTCTTCCATTCCTGACAATTTCAGGATAGTAATCATTTCTTTTTTATCTCCAGGGTAGATAATGTGGCTGTTGGTCTAAGAATCAATGAAGAAAGGAATGAGTAGTATAAGAAAAAATCTTTTTTTGCAATAGTTTAAGATAGAGTGGGCTGGCAAGATAGCTCAGTGGACTAAGTATATAAGCCTAGGATCTGGGGTTCGATCCACACTGGCCACCTATTCTGGGCATGGTGGTGTATGCCTATAATCCCAGTGCTGGGGAGGCTGAAAACAGGAGGATCGCTATGAGTCTGAGCTGTGGAGGAAGATCCTGTATCAAATACATAAAAAAATAAATAAATAAAAAATTTGGGCTGGGGAAAAAAGACATAGTAAGGGACACAGTCTTGAAATACTCATTCCATTTGGGATAGATGTGGATGAGTATCTTTTCCAAATTTGTAGTGCTAATGTGGTACTGTATTTTTATGTATAAAATGATCAGATAGTCAATGTTTTTGCTGTGTAATATGATAAATTTTGTATAAGCCTTACTTAGAGTCAGGATGCAGTAGCTGTATAAAATCCCCAAAATGCCCCTCTGAGACCTTCTCCCAGTCGAAGACCACTAGCAGCTACTGACCCCTATGACTGTAGGTCTTTTCTGTTTGAGAATGTCATGGAAATAAAATCAAACAAAGTATAAACTTTGAGACTGTCTTCGTATATTCCACATCATGCTTTTGAGCTTCACCCACATTCCCTCATCATTATTTTTTAATCTTCTATTTATGTATTTGGCACAAGGTCTTGCTATGTAGTTTGGATTCGTAGTGATTGTCCTGTCTCAGCCTCCCTAGGACTGGGATTGCAGATGTGTGCCACCACACTCGGTTCCAGTGGTACAGCATGCGGTACCAGGGATGGAACCCAGAACCTTGTGCTTGCCAGGATGGCATCTAGATGGCCAATCTATCTCTCCAGCTGGCCTCATGTGTTAATAATTCATGCTCTGTTGCAGCAGGTAGGATTCCTTCATAAGGACACGCTACTCCATACAATCCATTCCCTGTTGGTATTTGGGTTGTTCACAAATGCTGTTGCTTATAGCAATTTTGGACTATTGCTATAAAGGTCCTATGCCAAGAAAACTATACACAAGATTTTGTGGGAATCTGACATTTCATTTTTCTATGGTAGATACCTGGGAGTGGGATTTCTGTGTTCCAGAGTATGTATGCTGACATTTGTGAACAACATAAAAAGTTTCAATTATCTTACATCTTTTTTTATTAATTTTGTTGAGAAACAAATAGAAATGAGACAGTTTCAAAACTGATTAATAGAACAATTTCAATAATAATACACTACATATTGTTATCTTCTTAGTGGTTATTCATACTACAAGATGCAGACATGATAACCTGTCCAAATACTATTACTACAAATCTTTCTTCTTACTGAATTAAGAGAAAGTAAGCTGTATATCTAACTATTTTGTATATACAAATACAAAATGGTTTTTCCTTTATATCCCCTTTTTTGTTTAGTTTTGTTAGAGATGGATATTCCATTGCTATTTAAATATTGTAGGTATGTGAATTCAGCAAAATAATTCAACACAGTCCAGTAGTCCATAATAGTAGTGGGTTATCCATAGGACTGACAATGTCAGAAGTTGTTGACTTGAGCCTTTCACAGCTCAGTCTATTAATATAGCTTTGCTTTTTATACCTTGTTTTCATACTTTTCTGATGGATGGTTAAGACCAAGCTAAAGCAAGACCTATATAACAAGAAATGTAACTTTTGTATCTGATAAGTTCAGTCAAGTCCCCTCAGGATTCATCCTGTTTGTCTTGCATCTTTTCTAGCCATCAATTTGAACAGCATCTTCCATCTTGGGCATTCTACTAGGTGCCTACTGGCATCTCTTGGAGATTTTAATTCTTACTTCTCTAATGGTCAGTGATGTACCTGTGAAATTGCCATCTTAAATCTTCTTTGGGCCTTTGCTCATTTTCAGCTGCTCGGTTTATTTAATTTTAAACTGACAAATAGTAATTATGTACTCTTACGGAGTGCGATTTCATGGTGTGTTGCCTATACAGATGTGAGAATGATAAAATCACATTAGCACATCCGTCACCTCAGATAGCCATCCTTTGTGGGGTAAGAACCTTTGAAATCATCCCCTTTTGAAGTTTTTAAGTTTTCAATACATAATTAATAATTGAAGTCAGTATGGTGTGCATTGGGTCAATAGAATTTATCCCCCTAACTGAAACTTTGTACATCTGATTCTCCTTTCCTGCCCGATATTGACCACCAGTCTCTGGCAACTCCTCTCTACTATGAATTTGAATTGTTTAGTTTCCACAAATAAAGATGCTCATATGGTATCTGTTTAAATGTTGAGATGTCTTTGTATTCTTAATACAATTCCTGTGTTGGTTTGAGAATTTAAAAGTATTTTAAATTTGTAGTGTCCTCTAATTTTCTTGATAATGGCTTTGGTTTTTCTCTTTTTTATTAGTATATATTTGCAGCACACGGTGATTACATCCATAGTGAGTATATAACATTTTCTTTTTTGTTTAAATCTTCTCTTTGCCTTCTTCCTGTATCACTCAATCCCCTTCCCTTTTCCTTTTCTTGATAGTGCCTTTGCAGAAAAATCAAACTTTAATTTGGTAGGACCTCACACTTGCCAGGCAAGCACTTAGTCCACTGAGCTATCTGCCCAGCCTCAACAATTTATACGTTCATGGATTGTGCTTTGCATGTGATTTAAAAGAACTGTTTGCTTAATAAAAGCTTGTGAGGTGGCCTGCTTGTCAGCTCAGTTTTGCAGGAGTGGTTTGATCTCCAGCTCCTCATGCCTTACCAGACTAACTCTTAAGGCAGCTTAAGCCAACCAAAAAAAAATCTTTCTCAACCGTTTTGGAATTTATATTTAAGTTAGTTCTGCTAAATTCTGTCTGATTACCTTCCCTTGATGTACCTGGTGTTTTCCAGGCTGACTAGTTCATCCTGGTTGCCTTTTGCCCCCTCTGTCAGTCAAGAGAGAAAGAGGGAGGATGCTCTTATAGATCTAGGTCTAGCAAAGTGTCTCAGCTTACTAGGTGCAGATCTATGAAGTTTAAATTTATCCAGATGTTCCTGGTTTGAGTCTGGTTGCTGTGCTCAGCTTTTTCCTGATGCAGCCCATGGCAGTGAACCCGCTGTGCTCCTCTGGCAAGATGTTCTGCTCCAGGATTAGCTGGGTGGCTCTGGCTCCTTGCCTCTCTGCAGGGACTTCGGCTGCAGAGTTCCACTCTAGGCCTATATGCCAGGCCTGGACTGTGTCTATAGGGGTCCAGAAAGCAGGACAGAAAGATTCACTCACAAGTGGGCCTGCGCTGGGTCCAGAGGGATCCAGCAGGGAAAGGAGAGCATGGAAGCTCTCCCCCCACACTGGCTGGCGTGGGCTTGGGCTGCATCTGAAGGGGTCCTGAAAGTGTAAGCAGAAATTCTCACTTACACACCACTGGGCCTGGGTTGGTTCTGGAGGGGTCTAGAGAGGTCCTATGAGCAGAACACAGCTGAAGGTCTCACTCACAGGCTGGGCTTGGGCTGGGTCTGGAGGGATCTAGCAGGCACAGGGGAGAGAACATTCTCTCAGGCTTTCACAAAGAGCAAATTGGTCAAACAATGGCCATGACTCATCTATTGGCTGACACTGACAAAAGATGTACAAACTGCTGCACAGGGTTTCAGGATAAGTCTTGGCAGGATTTGACTGATCTTGTTAGATACAAAAGTTACATTTCTTGTTATATAGTTCTTGGTTTATCTTGGTTTTAACCATCCAGCCAAAAAGTATAAAAACGGGGTATAAAAAGTAAAGCCATATTAATATGCTGTAAAAGTTCAAGTCAGCAACTTCTGACATTACTAGTCATGCATCTAACCCACCACTATTATAGAGTACTACTTTGCTGAATTCACACACCTACAATATATGAATGGCAATGGAATACCCACTCTGACAAAAGTAAACAAAAAAGGGGGATATGAATGAAGGACCATTTTGTAGTTATATATATATATATATATATATATATATATATATATATATATATTAGTATAGATATACAGCGACTTTCTCTTAGTTCAATGAAAAGAAAGTTTTGAACTAATAGTGTTTAAATAAGATATCAATGTCTGTATCCAGTACTATGAATAACTACTACAAAGACAACAATATGCAATGTATTAATTATTATAACTGCCCTACTACCTGTTTCAAAACTGTCTCATTGCTACTTTCTCAATAAAATTATTTTTTAGAAATGGTCATAAAAGCATGTTCCTATATTTGCATTGACAGGTATTAAAATTTTTCATTTATATCTTTATCTATTTTAAGCTAATTGGTGTGCAATGTACAAAGGTTAGGTCTAGGTTTGCTTGTTTTCTCCATTCCTCCCTCCCTCCCATCTGACTGCCCACCTATCTTTGCTTTCTTCCTTCCTTTCTTGGTATTGTGGGAGTTTGAAACCAGATCCTTTGCACTGAGCAACATCCACAGTCCCTTTTCATTTTTCAGATAAGGCTAGATTGTTAAATTGAACAGGCTGGGCTTGAACTTGCAGTACTCCTACTCTAACCAACCAGAGTGTTAGGATTAAAAGCCCAGTTTGGGTTCTTGGTGGCCTGCTCATGGGCCATCCGAGGAAGATTTTGGAGGGTTGGGTCCCAAGGTTCAAGTACAGATCAAAGAACATGACACATGCGCATCTTTATTTATACTCTTGTGCAGGTTATCACTTCTTTATATTGTTACGTGCTGACCTCAGTGCTGCATGCATAGTTGTCCACTGCTAAGGTAGGGTTATATAACTATATCCTGATGTGTGTCTGCACTGGCAATGGGGTCATGCCCTCAGTGTGGTCCAGAAGCATCCTTACAAGCGCTGAATTTTGACTCAGTCTGAATAGTTCTCCATTGTTCTTTTCTTGTGTATTGGTAGCTATTCAAATATATCCACACTATTATCTTTGAGTTGCTTTCATATTGTTATCAAAGTCAGATAGTCATTATTTGTGCTGCTGTATATCTGGATTTTCAACTAGTAAGTGCATTGATTTATATATTTGGTCCTTCACCAATACCACACTATAAATATTACTGGATATGTAATTTATATGACTTTGCTCTTTGTCTAAATTTTTTAGCTGCATTAGCTCATTTGTACTTTCATACCATTTCTTAAATCAGCTTGGCTATACTTACATAAAATCCTGCTGGGATTTTGGTAGGAAGTGCATTAAATTTATAAATTGACTTGGTGACACCTGACAATTTCACTGTATTAAGATTTGCAGGGGTGACAAGATAGCTCAGCAGATAGCTTGCCTAGGCAAACTAGAGTTTGATTCCTGGTACCACATGCCATGCTGGATGGTCTAAGTGTCCACCTGGCAAGGGCAAAGTCCTGGGTTCGATCCTTCATACTCCATGCTGTGCCAACCTCAAACCCCAGCAGTGCCGTGCTAGCCACCAAAACCAGGTGTGGTGGCTCAAGCCAGTAATCCCAGCATTGGGGTGGCTGAGACAGGGGAATCACTGCAAGTCCAAGCTGCATAGATCCTGTAGAGAATAAATAAATAAATAAACTTAAAAAAATTTGCAATCTATAAACATGGCATACTTTAACATTTCTTTTGGTCCTTGATTTCTTTCATGAACAATTTCTGTTTTTAAACATATAGATCCTGAATATATATTTTTAAAGATTTATGCTTAAGTATTTCACATTTTGGTGTTACTATGGTAATGAATATTAATTTTGGTTTCTATTTATTCAGTAGTTGTATATAGAAATATAGTTAATTTCCATGTATTGACCTTTTAACCTTCCCTCGTGCTGAATATACTTATTGGAAGTACGTGAGAAATTTTCAAAGGGGTATTATGAACAGGCATGGAAAGGTGACCTCAGAGAAGTGACAGAGGAATTTGTTTAATGGAGTACAAACTCTCAATAGAATAATCTCACTGTATTCCTTAGAAACAAAAGATTGGAAATATCCGAAGGGAACAGAGTTTTCCAGACAGTGGAACTTCCTTCCCCCATTTCCAGGTTTCTCGTCTCTCTTTTCCCTGTTAAATGGCACTTAATTATCTAAATTGTCAGTTCTATGCACAAGCACTGGAATTATAATGCTTTTTCTTTTTGGTCCAGGAGTATATTGGTAGGGCTTAGACAGGATTTATTCCATTAATTAAAGAATCACAGTTCAAGGAAAGTTCTAGGTGGTTGCATCCCGATCCTTCAGTTCTTCCTAGGATTCTCCCCCCCAATCTTTCTAATTTACTAATTGTTCTAATTTCTTGATTTTATCCAGAAAAGTATGTAAAATAATAGTAACACACATATTTTAGAATTCTATTTGCAGTGTCTAGTTTACATGAGATACTAGTGTAGAAGAAATGCCCTTGGGAGGGGATAGACAGTCATTAAGGCATACTGGGTCCCAGAGGGACCCAGACTGATTGAGACTCATTGTAACACAGTAGATACCAAGATATTTCTCAATTGTACAACAAAAAGCTATTTTAGAAATGGATTAACTAGAGGCATTTGGGTATAGTGACATTTTACAAAAGAATTTTCCCCTCTCATACTCATACTATTAAAATCTTAGGGACAGTATGATAAATATCTTTTCAGAGAGATATCTTATTGTTAGCAACAGTTGAAGTCTCAATTGTTATACACAGCTTTCAAGCCAGTGACTTTCCTGAAAAGCCCCTCCGATCTCAGTCATTTAATCTGCTTGCTTCAAGTTTGGTTTACTATATACACTGAGTAAGCCATGTACCCAGCAAGAAATACTAAGGAAAAATCAGAAAAAAAAGAGGGTTGTTTGCAAGAAGTAAAATGGATCCACAAGAGGAAGTACTAGTCTTTGAGAATTAAGTTTCAAATGCTGACTTAGAGTAGATGTACCACTACAATGGTCTGATCAAACAGGCCAATAGGTTCTCCTGGCTCTTCATGCCTCTGGTTTAGTAGAGGGTTCTGCGAATAGAACCTGGTCTTGCCTAAGTATTTAGGGAATTGAATTGTCAAGAGTGATGGACAGAGGGTAGCCAGTAGATATTTTTCTCTTATAACTATGAAGAAAACCAGTAAGCCCAATAATGTTTTGAAAACAAATACTTTTGATGGAATGTATTAAGAATATCACAAACTAAAAATGAACACATAATTTACTAAGTAAAAAATGGACCAATGCAAAAAACAAATATATTGTAACCTGGAGTAACCAATCTCCAAGAATTGAAGATTATTTTAAAGAACTATGACTTTCACTTTCTGCTCAGGAAGGATGGAAAGTAACTCTTAATGATCTCTATAAAATTGTTTAATGGGCCTTTCCCGGTTGCGGCGCCGCGCGGTGAGGAGCTTTGAAGGCTGCACTACCGACCATGCCGTCCAAGGGTCCGCTGCAATCCATGCAAATCTTCGGCCGCAAGAAGACAGCCACAGCCGTGGCACACTGCAAGCGGGGCAATGGCTTCATCAAGGTGAACGGGCATCCCCTGGAAATGATCGAGCCGCGCACACTGCAATATAAGTTACTGGAGCTGTTCTGCTGCTGGGCAAGGAGCGGTTTGCTGGTGTTGATATCCGTGTCCGTGTGAAGGGTGGTGGTTGTGTTGCCCAGATTTATGCTATCTGGCAGTCCATCGCCAAAGCCCTGGTGGCCTATTACCAGAAATATGTTGATGAGGCTTCCAAGAAAGAATATCAGAGGTATTCTCGTCCAGTACGACCGGACCCTGTTGGTAGCTGACCCCAGTCGCTGTGAATCCAAAAAGTTTGGAGGCCCTGGTGCCCATGCTTGTTACCAGAAATCCTACCGATAAGCTCACCACAAGGATCACCTTTGGCCTTTGTAATAAACATGGGATTTTGAGGTTGCAAGGGAAAAAAAAAATTGTTTAATGGTTGGTGTTATCGTAAGAAGTAACTCTGAACTTCGCATGAATTAGAAGCTGCACAACCCTGGCAATCATGTTTCTTTGATCTTGCTGGTAATATTACACTTTTAATACTTATGAGTTCCTTCCTTCTCATTATGCCTTCCTGGCTTAATTGATGCAAGAGTGCACAAGTAAACTGAGTAGGCATGCTAATGCAACTCCACTGCATGCTGAACCAAAGCTGTCTTGTGAAGAACAGAGCGTTCTTCTCTGTCTCAGGTACAAGTAGTGTGTGTGTAATGGGACAACTGGTAAAGTGCCAAAAGTTTATTAAAGATGAGTCTCACTTTGACTGTGGAAATGGAAGTAGGCATTTTATGTTTCCAATATTAATACTTTGTGTACATAATTATATGACAGTATTTCTGAGTCTAACCACGACATGCAGGGTAGTATAGATGTTTTGTTCATGATGTTTTAAAAGACCAGTATAAGTACCAGTAAATGAATAGCAGAAAACACAAGGCATCTCTCTGTGATGATTCTAAATTGTTCAGACTGGTTGATGTTTACTTCTAATTCTGATTTTGTTTTTCAAACTCTCCAGGGCAATGTAGTGACATATACCAATGGCTTCTTAAATATACTCTCTTTTCCTAGCCAGAGAGGGAAATACTATCATTACATCTTAAACTAATTTGTCTCAATATGCCTTAAGTTTAGGTATGTAACAAGATTTTATAATTCTAAGCTATTTTCTTTTCTTTTTAAAAATTTATTTAGTAGAGGGTCTGTAGGGTCTCACTACCCAGATCAGACTCATAGTGATCCACCTGCTTCAGCCTCCCCAGTGCTGGCACTACAGGCATTTACCACCACAACTAGTTTTGGTGGCCAGCTCAGTGTGCCTGAGGTTCTGAGGTTCTAGGGCTGCTGGGCGTGTGGTACTGGGGATTGATCCTGAGTCCTTGCAGTTGCCAGGCAGACACTTGGACCACTGAACTGTCTTCCCAGCCCCTTCTTAGTTTTGAGGCATTAAAATATGGAAAAACAACAAGATAAGGATAGATAGTGGGAAAATTTTAATATGTTCATGTAGCACAAAAATAAATATTTTATATAGTTCATCTAATTAACTTACCTAAAGGATTGTGAAATTTAAAACCCTGAAATTTAAAAATCACTGATTAAAGTTATTCTTTGGAAGTAAAACTGGTAAACACATTTTAAAAGACTAGAAGTATTTTTTAATGACTAGAAGGATTGTATTCTCAACCTTTGTATTATTCTCTATGAAATAAATCACACTGTATTTGAATATATTGAAAGTGTTCCTTAGCCATTCTTTGATCTTTCTGTCAGTTATACTTAAAAAATAAAAAATAAGCCTAAAAGGAATATAGGCCATAGTAAGGCCCTTACATCTTGACAAAGATTTGGGACTATCTCATTTCCAAGGTTATACAAATGGAAAACTTCCCGTTGCTTATAACACGAGTAATGTCTCCAAGGCGAAAAGTTTGAAATGTTTGTCCAAATCAACAGTCTCACTCTCTTGGGAAAAATCAAATAGTAAAAGCTCTTAAACTTTTATTACATGGGCAAAACCACAGAAATCCTTTTTCTAAAGAAAAATGTGCATGAATATGTACATAAACACATTACACAAATGTATCACTGTTTAATCTGGAATACGTTTCATAGGTCAGTGAAATTTCCAACTCACCAGTGCTGAGAAGCAGTATCTCACGTTTGGTGCTGGCCCAGCGTAGGCTGTCTTGAATTGCCCTGACCTTCCCGGCATAGGTTTTCCTGGACTAATAGTGTCTTTCTATAAAGTTGCAGGTGACTGGCATTTCTAAAGTCCCTGTTTCTTAGCCTTTGCTCCCTACTACCTTGGCTGGTTTATTCATGATTACCTTTCATTGTTCATCTCCTTCATATGTCTCATACATTTACATATTGGATATATAACAGGTAATACAGATAGCTAAAGACATGCTTTTGCAGGTCGTGACAAATGCTGGATGAACCTTCTTCTGCTCTGCTGATGCTGTTTTCTTCTCCAGCTATACTAGGTATCTGTTTGTCTGGACCATGCTTTCTTCTTGGGATTCTTGTGTTCAGGTCAAGAAGGGATCCAAGGTCCCTATTGAGAGCACTCTTTTTAAAGAGATCTTCCTGAATACTCATGATCTCTCCATTAAAAACAGCCACATTTGTTTATAGGCTACATGGACATCATTAAATGTTAGCTTGTGGTTTTCTAACTCTGACATCTTTATTTCCCTTTAGCCATTGATCTTTATTGGCCACAACTTTGGTTGCAATGACCATATACCTGAGAAAAATAGCTTAGGGAGGAAGATTTCATTTGGGTTCACTTGTTTCAGAAATTTTAGTCCATGGCTATTTGCCTGATGCTTCTGGGCCAGAAGTGAAGCAGGATATGATGGCAGAAAGGACCTAGTGGAGCCAAGTGCTTGGGTTGTGTCAGCCAGGAAGGTGCTGGAGACCAGATGTTGTCTTTAAGGTCACAGCCCAAGGATCTGTTCCCTTCAACAAGGCTCCACTTTCTGTTTCCACCACCTCCCAATAATGCCATCAAACTATGACCAAATTCATCAGATGATAAAGTTAGAATACTTGGGTCCAATCACTTGCCCAAAGCTCATTCCCCAGCAGCTAAGCTTTCAATACAATAAGCCTTTGGGGGCATTTTTGATGCCAACAATAATGGCACTGAAAACTGATAAGGGACAGCGTATGGTAAATGTCTTCAAAAGGACTGTTCTCTGGTTAACAACAGGTGTCACCTCCACCGGTTTATGCAATTTCTTCTGTGGCAGCACCAGTACTTCATCCCATGCAGCTGTGGGCAAGCACTACAGCTTGGCTTGAGTCTGCTGTCCTGAGGGAGCAACCCTTTCTTATCATTTTAACCTTTTGGTAATGTGTTAAGAATGACAAGATCTGCAGAACCTTGTCTTGACTTTTTTGAGGAGATCCAAACTTCTGAAAGTTGCTTCTAGCTGAGAATTAAAATCCTGGTTAAAGAACTTTTGGGCCTCCTATAAATAAACTTAAGGAGTTGGTTTTATAACACTAGGTTAACCTTAAAACATGTTAACACAAGACATCCCGTAATACTTTATTACCTTAATATTTATTGTGTGACTTTTGCAGGTACTGCATAAGTTTCTCAGGTCAAAACAATGAATTAGACACATCTGTTTTGAGGACTATGAAATGATTACACTGGTACTATGAAATAAGTGAAAACACTTACTTATCATTTTGTATTTTATCTCAAAGCAACCTGAGCTTGAACTCTTTCGGTGAGTTTCCACTGGAGATGCACAGAAAAGACCCATGCACTGTGAGCTTGGGGGACCATTTGGTGCCCTTCCCTGGGTAGGAGGAGCCACAGTGCCAGGAAGAAAGCCTGGCTCTCAGCAGGAAAGCCATGGGCTGGCCTGCATGCAGGGAGACAGTGATTTGAATCCACCTAGCCCAGGGCATGAGGGGACCAAGAACACAAAAAGTTAGGCCCATCAGCCATAATAGGTTTCCTCTTTGCCTGCCCCAAACACGTAGGCACAGTTCAGGTTTCAAGCTTCTATTTTGGTCACCTGGACTGATGTTCCAGATCTGCATCTGTGTTGCTTAGTACAGAAACTAGGTAACGAGGAAGAGGTCCAATTGGGCAAATGATATTCCAGGCCAAGTCTTTTCTATGTGGTCAAATAGATGAAAATGCTTGCATAGCTTGCTTCCCATTGAGATCAAGGTCACCTTTCTTAGTTGAAAGCATGACAAATGTAAATGCAATTGGGAAAAGTCAGCCTCAAAGGGTGATGGCACTTTTTATTTTAAAAGTTATAGTCCTTGTGAAAAAGTAGTCAGTTTGCATACGAATGCATGTGATGGTTTGTTTTTACAAAAAATGGAGAGAAGATGTCAGTATATCAGATGTGGATGTGCACATACATAGAGCTCGCTGTATGAATTGGCGATGAGCATTTCAGGAAAGCCTGTTTTATAAACTATGGCCTTCAAGTTTATGGATACTGGTGTGACGCAAGGCATCCCTAAATGAGAAACTTTTAATGATTGGTAGTTTGGGGTTTCTGAAACTCTCCAAGCATGTTCTTCTGTTAGTGGAGGAATTTTGCCTTCTATTAAGCCAAGTTGTATTATAATTATGAATAGAAAATGTGAAGCAGAATGTATGAGACAAACTCTATTCATATTTCACATTTTCTATTCATGATTATAAATTTAGGTGTTGCTTTACAACTGAGTAAAGATTTATTAAATGTTATTAAAGCTTCAGGCCTGATGATTAGAGCTCATGTTCCTCTTAGAAAACAACATGACACATTGGTTATGGGGGTGGTTAGTAGACAACCAGATAAGGTGATGCAATGGAAGTGCCTTAGTTTGACGCTTTTATAATACAACTCCGCTTAATAGAAGGAAAAATTGCTCCACCAACAGAAACTTGGCAAAGGCATTTTTGTCATGTAGCTTCCTCGCGTGCTACAATGAAGAGAGTGTGAAAGCCTGAGTAAGCAATTTAATTTAATTTTACAAAGCTGAATTTAAAATGCCAGAAAACTGTGCTGAGTGCTTTTAGTGAAAATTCTACTTATGTTCTACGTATGGCATAAATAGCCAACAGATGTAATAGAACTGACTGAGTCAGGCTGCTAAGAAAGGACATAGATTGTGATGAATACAAGGCAAGTATCATTCTCACATCTTGGTTCCAGATTGGAATTATCCATTGGGATATGAAGTACATCAACCATGCTTTTGTCTTTAAAGTTGTCCCATAGATTTGACCAGAGTTAACTGAAAATACACCATATGCTCACAGCTTACTTTTGAACATTTCATTTGTTACTATGATGACCCAACTGATTCTTCAACATTTGTCTTAAAAGAATGTGAAATCTCAGGCTTCTGGGTCCCTAATGAAACACAATGAATGCTATGATCACTGTATCTCTGAAGAATTTGGTCATTGAGGTGTTTGGTGATGAACAAGTCTTTGATAGTTCCCCCATCAGCTCTCTAGGTAAGGAGGAAAAGTCATTAATAACTCAATATCCCATTTCTTTTCTTTATTTCTTTTTTGTTGAAACTGGGGATTGAACTCAGGCCCTTGCTCTTGCCAGGCAAGCGCTTATCCTACTGAGCTATATTCATTTCTTTCACACAATTCTGTGTAACCCATGGAAAGCTATATAATTGAATCTTCTTGAAATAACCAAACTCATATTTTTGTACTCATTAATTTGGAACCATTTGTTAAATTCATTTTTTCTTAAAATTATACTTTAGTTTTTAAAGAATTAAAAAATAGTAAAAAGATAATTAGAAATGATGCAGAATTTCACCAAACAAATGAAAAAGAATTCAACAAAGGTTGTATGTTACATATTATTGGCTTTGAACTTATTGTTCAGAATACCAGATATAAGCATGCAAAGTTGGTTAAAAATGCACAACAAATTAAAAGTAAGAAAAAAATTAAATATTAACTATTCCTTTCAATAGACTAGTAGAAATCAGCAGTACAATTATGCAAGCTATCCTGTGTATGTACATATATTTTTCACCTTCTTTCTTTTTTTCCTCCTTTCTCTCATCCCAGGTTTTACTTCCACTTAAACAGTTTCTTTCCCTTTCACACTATCTATTGTGCCTTTGACAGTTTGTTTACTCTTTGAGGTTCTCACACTAGGAGACAATATGACATTTATACATGCAGGTCTTATTTATTTCACTTTTAGGTATGGTCTCCAGATCCATCCATTTATTTACAAAAGCCTTGAGTTTATCTTTCTATATAGCTGAGTAACACTCCATTACACAAGATACCACATCTTTTCGAACCCAATTCTTTGGGTCAATTGATGCCTCTAAATGTGGCTATGGCTTTCACTTTGCCTTCACTAGAGAATGATCATGTGTGAGGTATGTCAAAAGTAATAGACAAGTACCCAAATCTACAATGTATTATTTTTGTAAAAATTCAGGTGAATTTGTGGTTAGTAGGAAATAAGTCTCAATTTATTGTATTTCAAACTATTTTCTGGAAAAAAGTGGGTTAGATCTTAATGAGCCCTACTTTAAAAAAGTCTGTTGACTTGAATAGGCACTCATGTCATTGTCTCTTTTGCTTGTGTTCAGCAAAAGAAAAAGGCCCATGGTCCTTTGTTCTATTTCTGCACAACACACATTTTCTATTGCTGTGTGACAAAACATAAAATGCAATGGTAAACATAAACACATAAAATGTAACTATAAAAGAGTAAAGTAAGACAATATCTCTTTTACTCATGACTCTGCAGCCTTTCTTCTACTTTACCTTGTTCAACTGAGTCAGCTCTACAGATAGGTGCTGAAATCCTCAGAATGCTCACTCATTCTTGTGTCTAGGGAAGGAGTGTGGATCATGGCTAGAGAATGGATTGCGGTCCATCATACTTTCCCAGGGTGACCATAAAGTTATTTCTAGTCTCACATGTTCTTCCAGAAATGTAACACTTATGAACTGAAAAGTGAGGTGTATGATTCCTCCCCCTGATGCTGAAAAGATGGTGAATCCTTCGACCAAGAGAAACTGGCAATTGGCAAGTATCCAAATCTACAATGTATTATTTTGGTAAAAAGTCAGGTGAATTTGTGGTTATTACAATAGGAAACAAGACTCAATTTATTGTATTTTAAACTTGACCTTGGCTCTAGGCTGGGCTGCCAAAAAACACAGCTTCCACTTGGTTTGCCATTCAGGATGCTCTTCCTAACAGGGCCAGGACAGATGAGAAAACACAGGTAAGGGTTTAGTTGTCAGTCCTAGCTAGTTTCACCATTAATAACTTGGTTCAATCATCAGAAACATGTGAGTGAGTCCTGACTTATTCTAGCTCCTAGACACTGTGGTTTTATGACCTGCCCTGAGCCCACAGAACCCTGCCAGCCAAGCATTGGAAAACAGTGGTGCCTTTCTGAACTAAAACCTCAGTGTTCAGGTTTAATTGCAAAGTTGCATGGGTTTGGAGTTGCACATTGGGTACTGAGTCTTGACAAGATTCACCACCACTGTCCTAGTCTTTGAGCCTTCCTGGTTGCTACTGAATGAAGCCAAGATGAATTATTCTCCATAATCTGTTCCAAACTGCACAAGTGTGAGTAAAATAAAGACAATTACAGTAGGCAATTGTGAAATTTTATTTTAAAGATTAAAGACAGGATGTGATCAACATTTTCTGAGGATCTGAGATTACGGAGACAATAGTGGTTTTAGTCCTCATCTCTGCTGATTTATTTTTCCTGTATAATTAAGAATGGAGATAAATCTACTTTCAAGTTTTATTCCTTGTCACCAAATGGCATAAAGCTTCCAGAGGTTGGTGTTAGTACACATCACGAAGTATATAAGGACAGTATGTGCCAAGGGGCAATAGAACATTAATCAGATCAGGATTCTTAATTTAAATATAATTTTGTGGACTTCATCAGATTCTTCACTAGACAGATACACAATTATACCTAGCTTTTGCTTCTGAAGTGTTACTATGTTGTTTATTCATCAGAACAATTAGGAAATGTCAGAGCTCTTATTTTTCAGAGATAATAGAGAAAAATACTCACATATCTTCATAAATTCATAAAAGAAATGTTTCTTGTATAGGTATCAGCCATTATTTTGTCTTGCAAGTGTACTTTTAAGCATATACGTCTAAGTTCACTGGCAGCACTGCTCCTCAAAATTTAGTGCCCACTGGGATTCTCCAGAGGGTGTAAGTCACTGGCTGCTGGGCTCCATTACCAGAGTTTCAAACTTAGTAGTAGACAGAAACTCATGAATTTGTATTTTAACAATGCTGCTGGTCTAAGGACTACCAATTTAGTGGAAGAAGAAAAAAGTCTATTGTATATGTAGAACTTTCCTTAACTACTGCTCTCTGAAATATACTCTAAATTTAAAACAGCTCTCAAGTCACCACATGACAAAATCATTTTCATTCATCTCACAGTTAGATAAGCTATATCTCTGTTAGCCACATTTCATCACATATTGGGGCAAAGTGCAAGAAGAAACAAATTGGTTCTTTCAGTCAGAATGTCATCAAGTTCTAAGTGGTTTCTAAAGCTGAGCATGATAGTGACTGCAAGCCTTTTTCACCAGTGAACCACCAGAGAAGTTGATGAGTTTTGCTGGTTGGCTAGAAAATAGCCAGAAATTGAACCCCCAAATTCCATCAATAAATGATGCTACAGGGAAATTTTGATTACTCCTGGCACCTGAAAGACTGAATTTGTTTTTCTCTAGACCTTGAATATTTCAATCTCAAGAAAGCCTAAGGATTATCAGGAAAAGCAAGAAAAAGAGTTCTCTCCCCAACTCCTAGGAGAGACAGACCTCCCACCTGAAGACTTTCTTTGAGTATTCTACATATTCCCAACTCAACAATGTTATTGTTGATGGGTATTCAGTAAACACTGTTATAATTTTATTTATAGTTATTCTTAGTATGTCTACATTAAATATATTTCAAAATATAAAGATGTCTATACAATTCCTAAAGAAATAAAGTGATTTAAAAAAATATCAGTGCATACAAATGGAAAATAGAGAAAATTACAGCTTAATCCATAATACTATCCACATTCCAGAATTTAGTGTGATCTCCTCAAGTATTTTCATATGAATAAAGACATATTTTTCTGAAGATAGACTATTCTGTATATTTTATTTTTCTATTTTTCTTTTTGTTTTACCTAGCAAGTTTACTATAATAATATATGTGCAGGGGTTAAATTCTTATTATAAGGATTCATGTGATAAAATGAGTCCATCTTTTAAAATTTTTTGGACTATTCTTCCAATTTTTTTCCTCACCAACAATGTGTGAGAGTTCTCCTACTCTTAAACATAGGAAGCATTACCTTTAAAAAAGTTCTTCACAGCTTCGCACTGTGGCAGTATTGTAGCCAATGAGGTTTATCTGAGGTATGATTATTTCTAATTGAAAACTTTCCCAATAATTTGCTGTGATGACCTGAAAATATCTTTATTTTTTATTTTTATTTTTTGGTGGAACTGGAGACTAAATTTAGGCCCTTGCACTTGCCAGGCAAGCACTTATTCTACTGAACTGTCTCCCTGGCCCCCATGAAAATATCTTTAGCATTTTGTTAAATTAAACTTGTGATTATGATTTGTATCCCATGCTTTTGTTTATAAATAAATTTTCACAGGTTTAACATTTTTATTTTTATTTTCTGAACTGTCTGATACAACTTAGGTCTATTTTCCAGTCATGTTCATTGTTTACATTAATTGTAGGAAAATCATATGTTAAAGATACATTGTAATTTTTAAAACCAGCTAATCATTTTTTTTCTTATTTTTGATTCATACACATACAGATTTCTTTTCTTTTCTTTTTTTTTTTTTTTTTTTTTTTTTGGCAGAACCAGTGATTGAACTCAAGCCCTTGTGCTTGCCAGGGAAGCCCTTATTCCACTGAGCCATCTCCCCAGCCCCAGCATATGCATTTCTGCTGGATTCAAGAGTTCTAAAAAAACTTATTATCCTAGTAAATGTGTTTCTATTAATTAGATGTCTTTACAAAACAATGTGTTATTTGTACAAAAATAAGAGCAAAGACACAAGGGTCTTATAAGATAAATTAAGTAAAACCCATGTTTCCCTTAAACTACTATGTACCTGGAAAAAAAAAGTTTTAGTATGAATTCAGAACAGACAGTCTCTGAAAATGAGCCCTATTGTATTTTTGGGTAAATATATCTGAGGCCAATATCAGTGAAAAGAGAGCTAGATGGCTCTATTAATATTAGACATAGAACTCGAACTCAAAGAAAAGGTTTATTATCAGGAATAAGAAAAATTCTTTACATTGATTAAAAGTTTAATCAATCAATAAGACAAAATTCTGCAACATTTAACGAACTTTTTAGGACACTTTCAAAGTGTAAAGCAAGAGCAGTCAGAATTGCAAGGATAAACAAAGCCATGGATAGGCATTTCAGTATTCTCCCCTCTCTAAGTGATAGAATGAGGAGACAGAAAATAAATAAGGATCTAGAAGGTGTAACACTGTCAACCTAATAAATAGCAAGCACCACACTCAACATCACTAAAATCACCTTTGCAGGGACACCAAGTGTAAGCACATAGACCATGTTCTGTGCCATGAAAAATCTCAGTGAAGTGAAATGTATTCATGTTGTTTAATATTTTCACCATATTTGATCCCTGGCACCACATGCTGCACTAGCCCCGCCCCAGGTGCGTTGAGCCAGCCACCAAGACCTTGAGTGGTGGTGCATGCCTGTAATCCCAGCTCTAGAGAGTCTGAAGACAGGAGAATCACTACAAGTCTGAGCTGCAGTGAGACCCTGTACTAAATACATTTTTTAAAAAGAGATGTTTTTATCATAAAATAATTAAATCATGAACTAATGATAAAAATATACAACATACCCAAATATTTTTCATGTAAAAAACACATTTCTAAATAACCCATGAGTTGCATAAGAAACCAAAGGGAAATTAGAAATATTTTTAACTTAAGAAATGTGAACCCAGTGTGGAGGAAAGGAAATAGTACGGAACAATACAGGAGTCGAAGAGCCAGATGAGAGAAGTGAGAGAGACGTCAGGCTGTGGGCTGCCCATTGCCAGGGAAAAGGGTGCCACCTGCCCTTGCTCATCTAGGACTGGCCTGTCACTCCACGGAATTTGATTTCTTTAGATTGCTTTGAGCCCCTGCTTCTGCAATGTTGTGTGTGCCCACAGTATAAAACCACCTGTGAAGATGGAAGGAACTGATAGATAAAGCACACCTGATCTCAGCCAGGCTGATATTTTAAAAAGGGTCTATGTTGTGTGTTTCCATTTGTGTAAATTTTTAGCAAAGAAATTAATCTTTGGCTACAAGGAAGATCAGCTGTTCTCCAGGGAAAGCTAGGAGCAGACAGAACAGAAGAATTAATTTTAGAGGAGCACAAGAATATTTCTGGGATGTGTGCAGCTCACTGGGTTGCGGGCTTCAGATATTTAATTTAATACTTTAAATATCTGAAATATTTTGATGTTGACTTTTACCTTCAAGGACAAACTTGCGTCATTTTTAGGAAAATGGGCATACCTTGTGAACGTAACGTTATATGAAATAATCAGATGTACAAATTAACTATCACATGGTTTACTTTATATGAAAAATCAAAGCTATAAATGAAGACAAAGAAAAGTTATATGCTAGGAAGTAGGGCACAGACCTTTTCTAAGTAGAGAGGAGGACTGAGAGATGGAGGGAGACGCAGGGAAGGGGAGGAAAGAAGGAAGATGTTTGCTGTACGGTACAGACTCCCCACATGGAGTGTAATCATTATGTGCTTCAAGCATGTATTAAAACATAAAAACTGAAAAAAAAATGCATCTAGTATCTTGGTTTGTTTTCAGGTTGTTGTTGTTATTATTATTGGTTGGTTGGTTTTTGTTTTATTTTGGTGCTATGGGGATTTGTGTGATGTGGGAATTGAACCCAGGGACTTCACTGAACTATATTTCTAGTCTTTTTTTTTTTTTTTTTTTTTTTTTGAGACAGGGACTCACAGGAGCTAAGGACAGAGAAAGGGACTAATTTGTCCTGGCTGGTCTCACACTCTCAAACTTGTTATCCTCCTGCTTCATCCTCTCAGAATGCCTGGATTATCGGCATGCACTTCCATGCCTGGATTGGTTATATTTCTCTTTCTCTTTCTCTCTCTCTTTCTCTCTCTCTCTCTCTTTCTCTTTCTCCCTCTCTCTCTTTCTCTCTCTCTTTCTCTCTCGCTCTCTTTCTCTCTTTCTCTTTCTCTTTCCTCTCTCTCTTTCTCTCTCTTTTTCTTTCTCTCTTTCCTTCTCTTTCTCTCTCTCTCTTTCTTTGGCTTGCGAATGGCACACACTGTGAAAATCCCTGCATCTCCCTCCCCATATGGCTGATGCAGTAACTAAGCAGACCTTCTCCTCCGACCCTTCGGCCCCTTTGTGATGTCGTTTACCTGGCCGTGCAGCTCCATATTGGCGGGTATGCGTTATGCAATTTCTGTGGGTAGCCCACTCATCGTCCTCAACCTGGCAGTGCCTTAAGTTCTTTTCAGAATGATGTTGATTTATTTTAATTTGTAGGAAATATTTAAGTGCACAAATAAAATAGAAAGCGCATTTCAACATGCAGTTACCAAAATATTTTGAAGTTCATAGAAGTAAATTTGCTTCTTTGTACATACACTGATACATATCTACCAGTGAATTCTTGTGAAAGTCACTGGATTTCAACATAGTGATGAAATATTTATTTCACCTGAATGTACAGTATAAAAATGTGTACTTTATACTATCAAGAAAATCCATCATTAAAGCTGATAGTTTTTTTTCCTTTATGCATAATTGAAAGAAACTCTTTTTGTTAAAGGTTAACAAATAAAAGACAAAATTTTCCTCCATCCCAGTAGATCCTAGGTAAAGAACTTTAGAAGTTGCAACCTGCCTGAAAGGTCATGAAAATTTGCTACATGTTGATTTGCAAATGAAAGCCATTGGAATAGAAGCAAAGCACTTTCCTTGTGGTTAAAGAATGTCCTACAACAATAAATAGATTAAAATATGAAGCTCTACATTAAAGATTAGTATCTGACACTAAAATGATCACTATATTCATCTACCATTAAGAACATTTTTTGGCCTCTGGTGCCTTATATCATATCTGACCTTGTATTTTGCTTCTATTTTTCAAAAAAGAGGCAAGTTTTCCCCTCCAAAGTTGTGGTCTTCTTAATAGTAGTAAAAAAAAATGCTACTGAGATTTCCATATTTGAAATGCACTGTGGGATTTGTGGGTGACTGAGATATGCCCATATAAATGACATACACAGTACAGGTTGGCTACATCATCCTATAGTTTAAAGAAAAACTCTCCCATCTGGGAGAAAATCCTTAATGAAATAAGGATTCTGTACATTAATTTTTGTAAACCAATACAGCACTGGACACAGCATGCCCCAGATGGTAGATTTTGGTTAACAGTAAGCATCAACAGTAAGATCTCAGGAATTTGGATTTGTTTGCAGCTTTTGGGTGGGTACTTTATCTGTGTTTGCACAAGAAAGAAAGAAAGAAAGAAAGAAAGAAAGAAAGAAAGAAAGAAAGAAAGAAAGAATCAAGGTTTTTTAGTTGTTGATTTTTTTTTTCCAAGGATTGAACTAGGGCCTTGTACTTGCCAGGCAGGCATTTATGCCAGTGAGCTATCTCCCTGGCCCCTAGAAAGAAAAAAAAAGGAAGAAATAAAGATTTCAAAGGAACAGGAAAGAAAGAAATCAGATGAGGGAGAAAGCTCTAGACCAAAAAACAGTTTAGGTCAGATTTACTTGCTTGTTTTTCTTTCTTTGATAAACTGCAATGATGGAAACATATTCCGATTGTGAAACTGACCCTTGCTGCCTGTTCTGCAGGTGTCAAAATGAGTGAGGCTGAAGTGGGGTGGGAAGTGCTCAACATTTGACTGTTTCATTTTGTGCAGCAGGGATGTTATCCCTTTAAGCAAAGCAAAACCTTTCAGAAAGACGAAATTCAGAGGAGGATATAATTCAGCAACTGAACAAGTCTTGTCAAGTTTTAAAAAGTGCAATTTAGAAAATTAGTGGTTAGAAGTTCAGTGGGGCATGTTCATCAGCAAAGGGCTCTAATGTTTGAAACAGTATCTGCTATTGGAGCCACAGGCCTATCATTGCAGGTCTAGGAGGACATGCTTTCTTAGCTATATTAATTCTTTTATAGGAATCTTTTTAAAAGTCTTAAAACAAAGATCATGCCTTTTCAACATTTACTTTACTTTTCCAATTGAAACTGCAAAGGTATTAAATGGATAAGGAGTGGATTAATTTTCCTAATCTGGGGGAAAATTTATTAGATGCTCTATGGTGATAACCCTATCAAGCAGCATATGTGAAACAGTAAATTGAATGTGATTCTTAAAGTGTCTCAAAGCCTTCTTTCAAGCTCCTGTCTTGAAATGAAAATTATGCTTTGTTGAGAAACCATGAGGGAAGTGCTGCAGGTAAGCTTTGTTGAATTGATGGGTAATTTGTGATATGTTTTTTAAAATTTTTTATGTATTTGTTGCAGGGTCTTGTTACACAGCTTGGACTTGCAGTGATCCTCCTGTTTTCAGCCTCCCCAGGGTTGGGATTGCAGGCATGCACCACCATGCTCAGCATGGCTATGGCAGGGCTAGCAGGGCATGTGGTGCTGGGGATTGAACCCAGGTCCCTGAACTGCCAAGCAGGCACTTAGACTGCTGAGCCATCTTGCCGGCCTTAGTTTATTGATATCTAGTTGGCCTTGCCATCTCAGGCACATTTTATCTTGATCTGCAAGTTTGCAAGAGCTTGTTCACTTTTTGTCAACCCAGTTCATCCCCATAGAGGACTGTTGATGGCAATGACCCCTAACCTCATAGATCCCAGGTGTACCATGCATACAAAGTGCGATCAAAATACAGGGTGAATCTATAAAGCAAAAATATAGTGAAATACGGTGCCACTAATCCCCATCCAAGTCCTCTCCTTTGCTTCAAACACACTTATCCTGTCTTTTTTGCCACCTTTGGATGCACTTCTGGATATCTTCCATGTCCTGATGGGGTGTGATCAAAATATGGCTACTGCTGTTCTGCCATTCAACAGAAATGCAGAATGATGAAAAGGCGAAGTAGTGTGCCCTTCCCCACCTTATGCATTGAACCTGGACCGAGCAGCTTCTGCTCTTCTCCCACATCAACAAGGACATGCCAGATAAAGGATTTGAACTGATTCAGGACATTCAAGCAGCCATGGCAGTGCAAGGAATATGGTTACAAAAAAGGACTTCTTGTTCTGCCTCAGAATGTGGCAAGAATGGTGGCGTAAGTATGTTCCAAGTGAGAGGAATATTTCGAAGAAAGCAATGGCAATGTTTCTTTTCATGTCATAAAATGTAAAAGAAACGGTTAGCCCTCACCACAGCTTTGATCACACTGTAGGCCCTTGGGGTCTCGTGTCCATATGGTTTGCCTCCCTGCAAACAGTGCCAGCTGGAGACCTCGTGTATATGGACCTGGATATCTCTGGTCAGCAGCCCTAGGAAGGGACGGGGAGAAGCTACCCTGGGTGCTCTGTCTCAAGGTCCACAGGAGTGTCCCCTGATGTGATCCAAACCTATATTGCTCTTTTCTAGATGCTCTATCCCCTCCCAACCTCCTCCAAACTTCCAGAGGTGTTGTCTGATTTTCTGCAAAGATCTTACAGTCTTCCAAAGTTTGCACCATTCTAGCTCTGCCTGTGTTGCTAGTGACTTCCACCACATAGGGCTGGAGGTTCCTGCTTCAGCACTCTTTCCATCTGGTCTTGCTGGTCCTGCAGTCAGTGGTGCAAGCCAGCTCTATTCACAGCTGGGGCAGGAACTTTGGCCTAGAAGCTGATTAACTTAAGGTTACCCTAGGAGTAAATTTGGCCTCCTGAGCTGTACTCCTGCTTGCAGTGGGAGATGCTAAGCATGTGTGTACAATGTCCTTAATGAGTCATCATTTTGTATGGTGCCGGTTGGGTCTGGTCTTGCTAAGCACCACTTAGAGATTTGTTGTTGGGGCCTGTTGTCTTCAACTGAACCACACGATGTGCTTAGGGATCACTTATGCAAGCCACATTGTCTCTCTTCACCTTTGCAACTGAGCCACTTTATATTTCAATACGTCTCCCACCGGTGCAAAACAAGCCCTTCTGCAGAGCCAGTGTGCTTAGAGCTCAGAACCACCACCGTGCTCTGCAGATGCTGCAGGCTTTGTGGGAGCCCATTCAGGGAGTGAATGTGAACCCAGCCTCTTTGTTCTGGCCTGGGCACAGGCCCTTCCTGTAATGGGATAATCCCAGCAGGCCTGTCCTGAGGTGAAGGCCGCCAGCCTTGTCCTCAGGCTTTCTGACCTGGCTTTTCCTCCCTTCCTTGAAACTATTTTTTTAAAAGCTGATCTGTCATAAATTATTCTTTAGCTAAGGGGTTTGGCTCCTGTATGAGTTACTGTGGTTTGAAATGAAAAAGAAAAAAGAAAAAAAAAAGAAAAATCTTACTTTAGCCAAAACACAAAGCTTAACTAAGGTAAAGTGAAAACAGGCCGTGATGAAGGGGAGTAGCAGGGAGAGGCATTTTGATTCCTTTACTGCTTAAGCTATAGAACCTATTAAGAAAATTCTCTAGCATTTTAATTTTCAGCATCTTTACTTCTCTGGGGAAATGGATGAAAAAGAATATGCATCATGGTAGAACTGAGCATTATAATTTGTTTGATTCTCAAGCAGCTTGAAGGATTCCTGCAAGTCCTGTAGCTGCATTTTGAAACCCAACCCCAAACTCTGAAACAGGCCAGAGGCCAGAGCCCAAAAGCAGAAGTTTTCTTGAGGTCCACAGAGCTCAGACATAAACAGAAGTAGCATGTCACAGTGGTGTGCCTCAGGGGGGCACTGGCACCTGGCTCTTCTACTTGGCATTGCAGAAAAACCTTCTGTGGCTTTGCTGCTTCATCCCTGACCACCATGTCACCTAGCAGGGGAGCAAAAATTAACTTGGTGTCCTATCAAGCTTAAATTTGCTTTTAGCCCACACACTCACAATCCCTTTAAGTAGAATAAAATCTTGAGTTACAAAATCTTTCTTAACTCTCTTTCCCCCTCTCCTTTGAGCTGCCTCTGGCTGTGAGGGCTGCTACTGGGTGTCATAGTGACCAGCAGTGCTCTGCAAATTCTCACTGCCCCATCCATGAACTGGGCAGAATAATTGGGGGAAGTTTAAGTGGAAATATAGGGAAAAGAAGTGAAAGTGCTCAAGTAGACAGCTCTTGAAGGACAAGGCACATCTTGCACACAGACCACACTGCAACAAGAACCGGAGAGCAGCAGTGGCAGAGGCAATGGCTGTCCTCTTTTATATCTTTTCTAAAACATTAGCTCCAGGACACTCCATCCAGAACCCTCATGCTGGAAGATCCATGTCAGGTGTCAGGCTCTGCGTGAGCATGTGTCAGAAGATTGGAATCAGGTGTCAGGCTCACAGCTGCTTCCCTGTGGCCAGGTTAACAAGTCTCCACAAGTGGCAAGTCCTGCGTGCCCATCGCCCCAGCCCTTCTGGCCTGTCTGGAGTGCAGCAATTGTTAGGGCTGCTCTTTTAGGGCTGTGCCTTGGCTCTGGGGAATTCTGACCTGGACTCTGCAATGAATGAACAGGTGGCATTTTCTTTTGTCTTAGTAGGCTCCCATAGGGCCTCAGTTACCATCTCTGAGTAGCAGCACCCTGCTCTTGCCTGGCCCTGGGAAGGTTCCTCATAGGCTCGTTTTTGCCCAACTTGGCACGAGACCCACGTGAGGGGGGTGGAGTTGGGGCCAGCTTGGGAGCAAGGCTCAGGATCTCTCTCACCTGACTGAGGAGTTCTCCTTCGTTTGACCTTCTCCAGTGCTCTAAGAGTAGGCGCTTGCTCAGAAATCTGAGTCGAAAGCCAGGCAGGAGCCTGCCAGCTTCTCTGCTCTGTGTCATCCCGTCCACCTGGGAGAACAAAGCCCAGAGGGAGAGTTGGGAGACACAGGTCCCATTGTTGCCCTTGCCCACCAGGCTTCCCTATGTTTTCCTCAGGCAAGAAATTAAGGAATGAGGATTTTCCTTGTCCTAGTTCTTCCCCTTGACTATAGTTGCACTTTTTTTTTCAGAATCAGGGATTGAACTCAGGCCCTTGCTCTTGCCAAGGAAGCGCTTATTCCACTGAGCCATCTCCCCAGCCCCCATAGTTGCACTTTAAACAAGGATGCTTGCGATGTTTCCTTCAGGACAGAGCACAGGAGAGGGTCCCTTGCTGTTCTCCATGGGCTGTGGGTGTAGCATAGAAGTCAACTAGACCTTTTTCTCCACCAAGCCTGCTCTTAAAATCCTAATAGTTTTTTTTGCCTTGGGTTGAGTGGTGGCAGAATTGCAAAAAATGAAAGTTTATTATAATCCAAATATAGACCACCTCAAATTAATCATGCCTGAAATTGAGAATAAAATTAATATTAAGAGTTTTGTTTTATACTTTTGTACAGTTAATCTTTTGGACAAATTGTTAAAGTGCCTCATCTTAATTACTACTGACCTCATCCTATTTATAGTTGACGACTGGAAAGCCCAGTAAAAGTAGTTTCATATTTGAAGAAGGTTGAGCACCAGATTTGTATCATTTATGTTACTTTTCTATAACTTGGTTGCAGCATACCGACACTGCATATTTAAATTATAAATAGTGAAAAATGATGTTTTTAGATAACTGAAACATGTTTCACTTACAGGAAATTTCATTCTTACAAATAAATGTGGATAATTATCATTACTTAAAAAAAAAGAAGTGAAATGCCAGCTCTCTTCTGCTATGGGATTGTATTTCTCATCGTTTGACCTTCAGGGTGAGAAATGGCAATAAAATAGTCATTAAAGGGAAAAGTAAGAACACCAGCTTGGTGTTTGCTGAAGTATTTTCAATATTGAATCTTCAGGAGGCCAGACCTGCCCCACAGCATAGCTCCATAAGAAGGTGGTGTTGTCCCCACTGCCTCCTAGCTGGACTTGTGCTATGGCCTGGCCTTGTGTGCACTGGAATTGAGACTTTTTTTTGCATTTATAATATTCTCTTAAAAGAGTTTATTATAAACTGGTTTCATAGGCCACAAGGGAATAAAAGGACTACGAACAGCCTCACAGCAAGCAGGCAGGGAGCAGAGGATAGTCAAGATGGGTCTAGGGCCTTGGTGGGTGCATTTCCAGGGGAAAGGGTTTTGGGGGAGGGGGTCGCATCCCTGGAGGGAGCATGCCTACAGGGGTCCCTTATCCAGGAGGGATCCCCATTCCCATGGGTGGTGGCATGCCAGGAGCAGGGCCCCTCATTCCTGGAGGGGGTGCCCCTTGGTCCATAGATGGAGGAGGACTCCCATGGCCAGGCAGATACTGGGTCGGGCCCCTGCAAGGGCAGCTATGGCAGCAGCTGCAGCAGCGGCAACAGTGCCTCTTCCTTGAAGGATCATCACCTGTTGGGATGGCCTACCAACCCCACAGGTGGCCCAGGGAGTCCTGAAGGAGCCTGTGGCATGGGAACACCAGCTGGGATTCCTCTACCCACAGTCCTGTTGATTCCCTGGCCCCGAGCAGCTCCAGAAAGTGGCACTTGGGCAATGCCAGTGTTTTTGGGAGGAGGTCCTTCCACTGTCAGAGACCAGGTGCTCCCCTCGCAGCAGCACCAGACCGAAGACTCGTTTCTCTTCCCTCTCTGCTTGCTTAAGAGTTCTTTGGCTAGATCTTCTTGAATTCATCACAGTCACAGAGGATCGAGCTCATATGCTCGTCAAAAGCCTGGAAGGTGCTGCTGAAGACCGGCAGGTCTTGCAGGACACGCCTCGTCCCGCAGTCAGTGTGCTGTGGCATCTTGCTGCTCTTGGCCACCGTCTGGTGGTGGTTCTGATGGTTTAGACTCGCGCCCGATTCGTCTCCTCAGAGGCCTACACAGAGCCAGCAGCCCGTTTCCCACTGCCTGGATTTGAGATGTAGAAGAAAGGAGAGAATGCCAGCAAGGCAAAGAAGTTGTTTAGAACAAACAGCCATTAAATTCTTAGTCATGGTCACATTTTCTTAATGTGTTTGCTCCTGTGATGGGATCATCAGGAAAAAAAAGTTTCACTCAAGGTAAGCAGTAGGCAGTTCCAGGTCAGCTGCATTTGACTCGTGTCGGAAAACACCTTCAGTTGGTACTGGTAAGCACAGGGCCCCAGTGTGTTGCACTGGGGCTTGTTCCAGGGGTACAGCCCTAATGCCCTATGCCTTCTTTTTTTTTTTTTTTCCAGCTCAGCCAGCCCTGAGAGCACGGCTGGTGTGGCATGTGGTGCTGGGGTTAGAATCTCAGTCCCCTGCACCTGCCTAAGCTTACCTAAGCAGACCCTTTAGATGGTTGAGCTATCTCACCAGCCCCCTGTGCCTTCCTAGGCAGGGATGGCCAGCTTTTGGTGCCCCAGGCATCCTCTGGTACTTCCCGTGAAAGAAGAAAAATGAATCTTGAAATAAATAACATGCTGCATTGTGCGCTTTGAAAGGGTAAATTGTATCATTACAGCTGTTGTGAAAAGAAAAAAATAAAAACATACATAACCACTCACATGCAGTATTGTTTCTTCCCTCATTAAAAGAGTAGGGGGTAGAACATCACATGAGCTTCTCTGAAGTTTGGTTTTTACTAAACTGCACGCTGGAGAAATCCCTTCCAATTAACTTGTGTCCTCTAACACATTCCTTTTAATGCTATCAAATAAATTTTATGGGCCCAGCAATATGGTCTCAAGAAGCCCTCCTTTAATAAATTCTTGATTTCTATTTTTTCCCACTGGAATGTTTCTTCACCTGAATACTTTTTATTCATTGGTGCTATTATTTCTATAGGATAAATTCATAAGAGTGAAGCTGTGCAGCCTTTGGTGTATATTTTCAATTCTATAGATATTGCCAGATTCCTTTTCAAAATAAATTCTAAGAATTCACATTTCCACATGCAATACAGTGAATTTTTTCTTGTGTATTCCTGCTCAAAGTAGGATAGTATCTCTTTCTTTTTGACAGTCTAATGGATGTAAATTATCTCATTGCTTCAACAGATGTAATACTTTTTTGATACTCTGCTTTCAAGTGACTTGAGCTACAACCTCAAAAATTAGTGAGTTGTTTTCTTTTTTTGTTATGTATTTGTAAAACCTTGTGTCATAGAGATGCGAACTATGTTCCTGTGATATGTGTTGTAGATATTGCTACCAATGTGTTTTTTTTCATTTTTAAAAAAAATCTTAAATACTTAAGTATGGCTTTCTTTTCTATGTGTAACTGCATCCTTAGAATTGGTAAAACAATGTGCTCTGCCTCTAGGTTTGTACATATGGCATCTATGAAAGATTTTTTTATTGTCTTAATTTTTATATGTATGTCTTTAATCCATCAGGAATTTATTTCTGCATTTGGTGTGAATTAAAGATCCAATTTAATTTTCTCCCAGATGTATAACCAGTCATTCAAACTCCATTTATGAAATAAACCACATCATCCCACTGTTTGAAATATCACCAAAGTACTATATTAAACTCCAGTCCATTCTATGATTTATTTCTCTCTGCTCTACTCCACCAACTTGTCTATTCCTGTGCCAAGACCATACTTTTGTTAGCAGTAGCTTTATAGAATGTTTTCTTACCTAGCATGGCAAATTCACGCTTTACTATTCTCAGCAACCAGGGGGAAAAGTAGAAAAGAATACCCACCTTTGTTTATATTACACAACCTATGTGACAAGGTAATGACATATTGGAGAAGTCAAACAGTTAGAAATGGAAAAGACAAGAAGGCCAGGGGGGAAATGACTGAGAATAAAACTGTTGATGAGGAAAAAAAAAATGCAAGGTAAAATCCAGGCCCCTCCCAGCCTCTCCCAGTTGCACAACAGCGGTGGCGTGAATGTCAGCTGCGGGCTACTTTGGCTCCCTGTGTTGATTTCCGAAGGAGCTTCAACTTGTTGGCTCCCACTGTGGTGCGTGGAAAGTCCCCTGAGAAAGAGCTGGGATATCCGCCACTGGCACCAACTCCGATCTCTGAATTCAGAAATAAATGCCATTGGCACAAATCAGGCTCTCTGAAAAGGGAACTATCTTTTTCTCCAAATGAATCAACCCTACTAAATTATTAACAGCAGAGCTGGACAGTGTTTTGGAAGCTAACTATCCTGATGGACCCAATTCGTTAGTGCATACTTGTGTTGCGCTCCTTATGAAAATAGCTAAGTGCACAAAGAGAAAATTGTCTCAAGGAAAAGTTTGGATTTTTCCCTTTGTGAAAGGATCCTTTCTGCCTCGGGAGTTCTTATTTACAGCAGCTCTCCCCAGGGCCTTTCCATCTGCTTGTTCTTTCTCATGGCCTCCGTTAGCACACTATGTTGAGAATATAGATTTACACAATTGGCTATTTCTAATTGGAATGGATGTATTTTAACCTACTTTCAGAAGTGTGATGTAAAACCCACATTGTAGATTTTCGGAAGCTTCATTGTTGACTTTTGTCTTTCAAACTTTCCTCCACCCCCTATTCCTGATGCTCCTTCAGTCTACATTTTTCGACTTTACATTTGTATGGTTAATTTGATTACATTCTCTATGAAACCATTGTAGACATATCCTTTATCCTATTGCCAAAGAGAACATCTAGTTTGACGCCTTCATTTAAGGTACAGACTCTGTATACAAGGAATGGCATAGAAAATCTAATGAAGTTGTTTTAGTGAAGCAGTTAGCAATTACTTTGTATGTAAAATGTCATTGTGTTACTCGAAGTGAATTATAAAAATAAGATGATGTAGAAAAATCTAAACACCCACTTTTTTCCTGTTCAAGTCCATATTAGTATAGGATATTTACATTCCTTCTACTTGGTGACTTACACAGAATTTTCCTTAGCAAAATTAAATATCACAGAGTATACGTTTTTGTGATTATTTTCTGAATGATTAAATTCAGAATTATCAGAGAGTTGCATGAAATGGAATTCTGGATTGTTACCATGAAAAGAAAATTTTAAGGAAACTAAGCAGGGTGAAGGTTTCTAATGATGTGTTTAGTTTTTAAGTAGAATTTCCTCTGTCCTTTGAAAAAGCATCAAAAGATTTATTTTGAACCCCCTTGGCCAGCTTTTCAGAGGAGATTTACACAAAGCTACTTAATTGGTTGTCCATGTGCAACACCATTTTTTTTTTCTACCCATACGATATAGGGGGAGAAAGAAAAACTCAATATGATATTGTTGGAAATTATCTTGTAGACACAGCTTTGATTCCACATCTGGAGACTTGTTACTCAAGGAAAAACTTCTCTTCCTCTCACTATTAGTTTAAAGCTGGTCTCTATTCAAGATGAAAAGAAAGCTCTAAGATTTAGGATTATCTTAATATCAAAGGAAGATAATGAAAAACGTATTTTCATTAAGATTATAAGCTTATGTTTTGTTTTCATATTAAACAAGCTTAAAAAGCCAACCTTCAAAATTTTAGCATAGACTCTTCTTGCAAATGATACTGATATTTTTTTATTTAGCTGAATGATTGGTTCATAGTTAAGGGTGTTGTGAATCTGACCTTTTAACATTTTAATGCCAAAAGTATTATAAATTGAAAGGAGAGTGGCATTTCTTTGAAATGTTTTAAAATTATGATTAAAAGATGAATAATATTTTGAATTTGGTTCAAAAGGTTTTGAGATGAATAAAAGGGAATAAGAGAATTATATGACAGGAATATATTTTTGAAATCCTTAATCAATGATTTTTTTCATTATTTCTCATTTTTCACTTTGGATAGGACATATAATATATTATATATATGTTTATATATTTTAATATATGCTTAAAATTTGTAACTAGATTTTTTTCACTTCAAATCATAAAGGCTCAAGTTTTGAGGAAAACATATATGATTCTTTCCATGATAAAGCTTTCTCTAAGAAGCACAAGATTTGTTTGGGCTGAGGTGGAGAGAGGCTCTGTCTCGCAGGTGGAGGGTCTTGCCTGCTGTCTCCTGTGCAGTCTCATGGGGGTAGAAACCACTATGAATGGAAATCCACTATAGATACATTTCAGGAGAGCCCCCACTGCCACTTGTTCTCAGAAGCAGCCAATAGGTCTCATTGCCTGGAACAGAGATTCTTAAAAGGCCAACAGGCAGTAAATAGAGCTGTCTACAGTTGGGCAAGGATAAAACTGGGTGAAAAGCAGAATGAAGTGGAGCTCGTGCATGGCTGTGTAGAAGAAAGGCTTTAAGAAATCGGAACACTGCCATACCTGAGTTCTGAGCCAGCCCTGTAGACCTAACTCATAGCTAAAGAGGCTGAAGGGAAAAGAAGTTCAATGTGCTGATAGAATTATCCTTCTGTCACCTGAGGTAGTGGGAAGTCAAAATATTAAGCTGACTTATAAAATTATAATATTTAATTACTTAAGAATGTATATTGAGAGTTGTGCTCATTTTATTTGTGAAGGGGGGCATGAGATCCCAACGATTGTCTTTTAACCAAAGGCAGAGATGGTGATTCCTTTAATTAATGAATTGACTAATTAATTTACTTGAGACAGGGTCTCACTATGTAGTCCAGGCTATGTAGGTAGCCAAGGGTGGCCTTGAACTCCTAGCAATCCCACCTCAGCCTCCCAAGTGCTGGGATTACAGGCATGCGCCACCATGCCCAGTGGGTGATTCTTTTTGTAACAATAACATGACTCTTGCCAGGGATATAGCTTAACAGTACAATGCCTGCCCGGCAGGTGCAAAGTCATAAAAAGAACATGACTCTCTCTCTCTGATGACTGCTTGAAAAGTAGCCTGTATCGGCAGAATGGCAAGAGCTATCGAAGGCTCCTTCAGGGTCTCTGTAGTCAAGGTCTGTTGGAATACCTTCTGTCATAGTCTTTTAAAGGTCACTATCAAAAGTTAGATAAGGATTTTGTGAAGATGAGGAAGTGGTATAATTTTACAATATTCTTGAATCCCTCTAGAATGAGGACTGTCAGCTAGGTAAGTGACATTAGGTTAAAAACAAGATGATGGGGACTGGGGGGATAGCTCAGTAGAAAAAACACTTGCCTGGCAAGCACAAGGGCATGAGTTTAATCCTTGGTTCCACCAAAAAAAAAAGTCTTTTGACAATAATGTTATGAATGCCAGGAGATCATGGAATGTCATATTGGAAGATAGTTGAACAGACAAAATGTGAACTAATTAATTTATATCTAGCCAAAGTGGTATTTTTGGTTAAAAACTGCACACAATCTTTTTGGACCATGCAGTAATTCAGGAAACAATTTTTTTTCTCTGAAAAATCCACTAGATAGTATGCTTCAGGAAGTAATAAATATGTAGTAAAGTTGACTTAAAACTGATAATGAGTAATAGATACAGTGTACGCTTCCATGAAGAGGCACAACTGCATGATGGTTGGATGAAAGTAGGGGAGGTGGTGACTATGTACACTGAAATGAGTGCATCCTACAATCGTGAAAATACTCGGAGAGAATACGTAAAACATAAACAACAGAAAAAGTTTACTGATGAGTGTACAATTATTATTTGGGGCTAAATTAATATTATTTCAAGCAACATATTGAGAAATGTAGAAGGAAAGATTATCTTTAATATTGTTCATAATAGGGGCCAAATAAACAACCAATGAGGGAGGAAAGTTATTATATAACTATAACTATAACTATAACTATATATATATATAATAGCATGTGATTATATTATTGCACATATTAAAATAATATGACAAAGTTGAATCCAAACTGCTGATGATATAAAAAACAGTTAGTTTTCTCTAATTATCAAACAAAGTAACATCTATTACTACATATATATCTTTCTATATAGTCAGATTATATATAACTGCCTTATAAAATATGTATGTATGAAATTTTATTTTATTTATTTTTTATGTATTTAGTACAGGGTCTTACTACACAGATCGGACTCAAAGTGATCCTTTTGTTTTCAGCCCCTCCTAAGCACTATGATTATAAGTACACACCAGCACACCCGATCTCAGTAGCTATCTCAGCATGTCCCGGGGGGAAGGCCAGCATGGCATGCCAGGGATTGAACCTTAGTCCCTGGGTCTGCCTAAGCAGGTGTTTTAAACTGCTGCACTGTCTGCCTGGCCATGTATGAAATTTTAGAGTATAAGGAACATTTACAAATCTTGACCCTAATTTAAACTTTAGAAAAATTAGATATAAAATTTGAAAACCTGATGGAAAAATTCACAAAACTTCCAACAGTTGGAGATTTATTGCATTACATGCTACATTCCTAAAGCTAAAAAAAATGGTAAACAAAGAATTTAAAAGTCAGTTTGATATGTTAGAAATTGAAGCTTAAGATATTTAGCAAAAAGTATTAATATAATAAGGGTATAAATTAATGTTATAAAATAAGACCAAAAGGTATGTATTTGAAAACCAAGGTAATAAAATGGTGCTATAATTTCATTAAGCATTTCCTGAAGGGCCAAGAGTTGGAGATTTGGTCATCTGTCCATCATGCAATAAGCTTAATATCAGGAAAACACAAGAAACGTCCATTACATTAATAAAAGCACATTAAAAAATCATTACATTTCCACAGGTACAAAAAAAAAATCAAGAATGAATATAACACCACAGATGTAGGCAAACTTATAAAATTGAGTTGATGGATACTTCTTTAAGCTAGTAAAATCTCTATAATATAACCCTCAATCCAGAAGTTGTTCTCTAAGAAAAGTCTTGTATACAGTCTGAAATGCACAGTATAACATTGTTTATAGCAGAAAAATACTTGGAAAGAAACTAAACAATGAAGTAAAACTAAACAATGAAGTATTTCAATATATTTATTCAATAGATCCCTGTACTGTAAGAAATGTGAGTTAAGTAGCCTTACATAGACTAGCTATGCATCTCTCTACTAATTTTTTTCCACATGACCTTGGTAAATCATAGTTTCCCTGAACTTTTGGTGTTTGTGTCTGTAAGGGGGAGATGATAATGTCTACCCTGAAATTTTTCCATTAGAATTGGAGTTGATCTATGTACAAGGTTCTTTGCATGGGATATGATATGGCCGGCACTCAGAAGTGCATGAGTATTGCCAAGCTTATTTAACTGGGTTATAGCAAAGTGACCTAACAAAGCTTAAATACTAAGGGAGAAGTGACCAGATCTTTTTCATTACATTGTCTTAACTGAGCTCCATATGTTGTACTGCTCAAATTACTATAATAATGTCCTATCAAATCATCTGGAGTCCAATCTATTTCTTCTTATCGGGGCTTTTTAAACCCATGGGCCACATGCCATTTAGGGGGTTGTAAAAATCAATTTAGAAGGCAAAGACCAGAATTTTAAGCAGTGAAATACATTAATAAATATCAACTGAGTATTGTTTTGTAAAACTACTTTTTCCACTCTTTCTATGTTTGCATAGGGTTGATTTGTAAGAACATCTACTCTGCATGGTAACATTTGATAATCTCAGTCTATGGCCCACTTTCTCTGGGTCAATAGCAGTGACAAATTAAGATGCAAGTGTGGTTGAATCACTTTCTGATGTTTTCTTTTTTTTTTGTGGTCTGATCATCCAACCCTGGGGGTGGGGCTCCCACAGTATGTGGTGCCAGGGATCCGACCCCAGTCCCTTAACTTGCCTAAGCAGATGCTTTAGACCACTGAGCTATCTTACCAGCCCTCTGATGTTTTCTTTAGTGCTTCTCAAGAGTTTTCATGGGGAAGTTTGCTTTCCTTAGCACACAGGACTTTCATAGTCTTACCTGTTTTCCAAGCCTGTCCTCACTCTACAATCACCACACTACTGTAGTGGGCACCACGATGGTCTATTCGCTGCCCACTGTACCGGTCCTATGGTTGGCATCAGTGAGTTTGCACAGGAGTTCTTGCCTTGACTGCCAGTTTCATCCTTCAGAGAGTGGAGTGAAGCCTCGGGTTTCCATTCTGAAAGTCACCCTTATATTGCCCACTGCTTTCAGGAAACTTTCTTTGATACTCTGACCACTCTGGAGTTCATAAATGCCGTATCATTAACTGTGCACTAATACTTTCTGCTGCCTGACAGTTTAAATTTGTTTATCTTCCTTACCCAGTAGAAGATACACTGTCTGAAAAAGAGATTGTGATTTATCTAAGAATCCTCCACTAGAATCACAGGAGCTGATACCTTTGAGGCCAAGGACCTCAATGTGTGAATGTTGGTAGGTGGATTGGTGTACAGTAAATCCTGGTACATACAGTGAAAGTCAAGAATGAACTTGTTTTGCTATATTCTAAATTTGCTCTTTAACTGATATATGTGTTGGGGGCCTGGGATATAGCTCAATAGCATAAGAGCCTGCCTGGCAAGTATAAGATCCTGAGTTCAATCCTCAGTACCAAAACATATAGTATGCTGATATAGCTGTTATTATTCTTTATGATGAGGCAGAAAAGGACATTTTGGAATACAGATTAAAAAAGGAATATAAGGGCCAGCGAGATAGCTCAGTGGACTAAGTACGTGCTTAGGCAAGCACAGCGACCAAGATTCCATCCCTAGCATTACATGCCATGCTGGCCCCAACCCTGGGCACCCTGAGCCCACCCCCAAAACTTGGTATAGTGGTGTGCACCTGTAATCCCAGCACTGGGGATCCTGAAAACTGGAGAATCACTTTGAGCTTGAGCTGTGTAGTGAGATCCTGTACCAAATACAAAAAAAAGGATAAAGTGTGGCTGCTTTGTAAAATATTAGATTCTTGCCTATTAATTTTAATTATATTACTAAAGTTAGGGAGCCAATGCTCTTAAAATCTTTGAGATCTATCTCTATATAAATATATGAAATTTTGCTAGTGGCTGAAATCAGCTTGTTATATAAAGCTAATCACTAGAGCTGTTTTTTTGTGGCAGGCTGTCCGCAGGCATCACTTATTAAGGTCATAAATTTGTTGGTGGTAAATCTTTTAAGCTAGGAAATATGTCAAACCATTCATTTTCAAAGAAGTGATATACTGTGGGGATAATGAAGATTCTTCTGGATAGGTTGCGTGTTGATCTGATGTAAGTAAAATGTATTATTATTCTTCCAAGACAATTTTCCTGGCTAATAGGCCATTTTTATTTCACAATTTTTCTCCAACTTCCTGCCTTTTGATCATTTTTTTTTTTATGGCTAACAGATTTGCAAGAGCGGGATGTAATCTTAAAAGGGAAAATGAAAATGCAATGTTAAGTTCTTAAATAGATGTAAAAATGACAGTTAAATACTATTTGATTCTTACTATTTGTCAAGCACTACAATAAATACTCCTCTGCACATTGTGCATTGTCTCATTAAATCCTTACACCAACTCTACAAACATAAGTTGGGAGTATTATAATTTGGCAAAGTAGAATAAGCTGTCATGGAAATGTAATTATAACTGATTTCTTATTTCTCATATTCAAAAATGGCAAAAATATGATCATAGTGAAGATGGAAATGAGAGGCCAGATTGAAAGCTGAAGTTTATCTTAGCAGTTGATTTCTCCATCCTCCCCCAAATCTTCCTGCTCATGGGTTACAGACTACATACTGGTCCATAGACATCACTTCACAAGAATTTCTATTTGTCTAACACCGTTTGCTGCACCATAGAGAAATTAAAATTAAATAATTAATATCATTCATTTATTCATGCTTTAGGAACAAGTAAAGATATGGTAAGCATAAATAGAAAATTAAAATGATAGTCAATGCTGGAATTGGACATATAAATAAAGTTATATCCTCATAATCAGAGCTAGGATGGATATGAACATTCAATAAGCATAACAGGGACCATTTACACACACAGTGCTTCTTAGAGAAAACAAGCAAGAACTGGGTACTAAAAGATGCAGATGAATCTTCTAGGGGAATTCTTTTTTAATAATTTTCTTGGGAAACAAATAGAAATGAGATAGTTTCAAAACCAATTAGTAGGACAGTTTCAATAATTAATACATTGCATATTGTTGTCATCTTAGTGGTTATTCATAGTAGATGTAGACATATCCTTCCCATCAACACTATTAGTAAAAATCTTTCTATTCACTGAATTTACAGAAAGTAACTGTATATCTATGCTATTTTGAATATACAGACATAAAATGGTCCTTCATTTGTGTCCCCTTTTTTGTTTAGTTTTGTCAGAGATGGGTATTCCATTGTCTTTAAAATATTATAGGTATATGAATTCAGCAAAATATTCCAACATATTGGAATATAGTAGTCTAGAATAGTAGTGAGTTATCCATAGGACTGGCAATGTTAGAAGATATTGAGTTGGGCCTTTTATAGCTCAGCATATTACTATGGCTTTACTTTTCTTTCTTTTTTTTTGTGGAACCAGGGATTGAACTCAGATCCTTGCATTTAGTCTACTGAGCCATCTCACCAGCCCCAGCTTTACTGTTAATACCTCATTAGTATACTTTTATGCTGCATGGTTAAGACCTATATAAAGCAAGAGCTATATAACAAGAAATGTAACTTTTGTATTTGACAAGATTAGTAAATTCCCCTCAGGATTTACCCTGAAACCTTGTACCACAGTTTGTAGATCCTTTGTCAGTGTCAGCCATGTGGATGAGTCATGTCCAATGCTTGACCAATTCCCCAGGTGAATTCTTAAAGATGTAATAATAATAAAAAAATGGAGTCCATGACAACAGTGGCCCTAGAAAGCAGTTACAAAGAACAAATGTCTAGAAAGGTGATAAAAATAGTTACTCAGTGATCAGAGTTAGGACACTGCAACTGCAGGACATTTCTTTCCAATCTATAATCTGCTACCATGACAAGAAATTAACTTGTTTATGTATCCTTGATGGAAGTTTGAAGATGGGGAATGAAAGAAGTCTAGAAAAAAAAAAAAAAACAGACAACTAGCATTCTGAAGTAGCATGAGTCTCATCACAACCATTTGTTCAGGTCCTGTTTCTTTCCTTGTTGAATAAGGCACACATCATAACAACTCCATTACTCTGAACATTTGCAATTTATTCCCCAGTAATGTGACACGGATTATCTTCCTCCCTCTCTGTACTCACTCCTTGATTGCCTTTCACTTCTTGACAATCATATTAATGGGAAGAACAATGCAATATTATTAATTACCCTTGAACTTCTGGGAAACACTAATTTGAGATAAGCCCACAGGATCTTTTAGCTATTGTTGTGGTACACAGAATATTGGGAAAGAGTAAAGCTAAGAGTAGGGTGTGTTTTACTTTCCAGATCCACTTGGCACAAGTGCAAAAGAAACCAGATGGGAGCTTGCAGATGGAGGCCTGCTGATCATACAGCTGTTTCTTTGTTGGTACAGAAAGGCGATTGTGGGTGGGAACTACAGAGGAAGACAACAGTAGAGTGCAATGGCATTTTAATTATACCTACCATAATTCTAATGTTCTGTTCTGTGGTGAATTGTTTAGGGAGTTGTCTTGAAATTAGAATCCAGTCCTGCAAACTTGAATCAATTAAAACAGTTCTGCTTAGAAATATGCAGATAAGTGAGTTTGAAATAGATTTTCCAGTAATCTTGTTTAGACCTCCTCTGGTGGCTGTTGGGCTAGGGAGAAGGAAGGCCAAGTGATGAAGTGCCTTATTTCTGTTCTGTAGGGACAGTCATTGGAGCACATACTTAACCCCTTGAATGATTTAAACTGTTTCTGACTATTCCTACAGAAGCCAAGCTTGCTAAGCATGAACCCTACTTGCCTAAAATTGGTATAGGATTGTAGGATATTGCTAGCATCTCTATTTTTCCAGGGATGGCAACCTGAGAGCCAGCCAAGTAGGTTACATGCAAGAATCATACTGAAATTTATTTACTAGGTATTTATGAGGCTGTTATATTCTAGGCTCAGAGGTGAGTGAGACACGGTCTTGTCCTTCTGGAGCTTGTTGTGTAGTAGGAAAAACACATTATGCTAATGAATTAATTGTACAATAAGAAAAGTAAAAAATGCAAAATAGTGAGGTAAGACCATGTAAGAGTTAGGACGGGAACAATTAGGCATTAGCAATAGCTTTCCCTGGCTCCTTAATCCTTGCATCCTGAAAAGAGTCATTAGGCTAAGAGGGAAAATACAAAAGCTCTGAGAAGAGGAGACACATTGTGCAGGGCTGTTTGAGGCACTGAGAGAAGACCAGTGTGACTGGAGTACGGAATGTGCCACCTGAGGCTAGGGACAGGGGGAGGGATTTCAGTGACAGCCTTGAAACTCTGCAAGCTTTATTTCACTTTATTATCAGAACAATAAAAAATCAGATATTTTAAAGAGAAGAGTGGCATGCTCTGATATGAGCATTCTTTTTTGTTTGTTTTGCTTTGTTTTGGTGGTACCGGGGATTGAACTCAGGACCTTGCACTTGCAAGGAAAGCACTTATTTCACTAAGCTATCCCCCTGGCCCTGATATGAGCATTCTTAAAAGGTCAATTTGTTGGCAATGTGTGTATGGGTTGATTTGGAAAATGACAAGTGTGACAGCAGATTTAACCAAGAGGGGCTGTGGCTTTGGTAATAAAGGGAATTTCACAGACACAAAAGCAATCATATTAGCAAGGTTTGGTGATTTTGGATCTATGATTTATGGATGAAGAAGTGGTGCTCATGGTGACAAGGTTTGATCAATGAACAAATGGATATTTGGTTGTACTTTGCCCAGAAGGTCCAAGAGATAGGCCAAACTTGGTGAGTTGGATCAAGGAACAAAAGATGTGAGTTTAAGTCCATATTGTTGAACATGGGGTGCCTCAGAGAGATGCTTACATGACATAACAAAGAGGAAAAGACTGGAGGTACTGAAGACAAATGAACTTGGAATCTCCAATCTGCTACTTCATGTCTATGATTCCTTGAGCAAGTTTTTAAATGTCTTTCTGCAAACATTTATCTATATGCATAGGGAGTAAGCTGTACCTCTCCTGGGCTGTTGTGAAGGTTAAGGGAAGTTACAGGTCAGCTGGGTCACAATGCAAGTTTGGGGCAGGGTGTGACGAGGTGGTGTGGGAAGGGGAACGATGCGTAGACTGAGATTCTTCTTCATCATTCTTTTATTCTTTAAAGTTTATAAGAACATATATTTTATTATGTGTTTATGGGAAGCAAATAAAAATTAAAAACCAAAAAGTTCATAACACATCTTGTGGGTATCCACATATAGCCCTCAACATAACACAAAGTTCAGCCAGGAAATGTCAGTTGTCTAGGCACAGAGACTTAGAGCTGAGGTCGAGATCTACACAGGTCTGGTCTGTGTAGAGCTGATCTGGTGCTCCCATACAACACAATCTGGAAAGCTGATAAAGTCATCTGGAAAAATCATGTTGGGGCAAAGGGGGCCATGGGTTGGGTTCTGAGGATCTCAACTGTTAAGGATCAAGCAGAGATTGAACCATACAAGGAGTCTTAGCAGGAATTAACAGGCCCAAGGTGTGATTAAAGGCACAAGCTACAGGTAATTAACCGTATCCTGCACCTTGAATGTACAGAACTGACATAGTGTAGGGGAGCCGCAGAGCACCGTAACCACTACTCCTCCAGTCACTTTGGCTCAGCATCTCGGCAAAATCTGGTGCTCTGACTCTAAGGAAGGAGGAAACCTCTGGCTGTGTGGTCAGTGGAAGGTGGATTTAGAAGATGTGAGAGATGTGACATGTTGTTGCAAACCCTCTAAGTAGACAACTGACAAGTGAGCTTTGGAAAGAAAAAGTAAATGTGGAGCCTTGCACAGGTTATTTAGATAATCAAGTGGCAAACTTCGTATTGAACTCTGTGGTTCTTTGTTTTACATCAGAGCATGGTTCTCTTCTGAAAACTGCACCATTCAGTTGGCCATCCCAAGGTGGAATCTACTCCTCTTACGGATTACCCAACTAGAGGAAAGTGCTATATAAATCTTAGGTGACTTATGCAAAATAAAAAGATATTGCTGATATCATACAGAAAACAAAGGTACTAAGAAAGCTAATTTGATTTTGTTCACTCTCTGTCAATGCTGATCAATTTATAGTGTTTATGTTTTTCAGCAAAAATTATTTTCTTGCATTGTCATCTTACAGGCAATCCCTTGCAAAATAACTTTCTCTTTCATAAAAACTAAAACTTTCCTCTTATACTTTAAAATGAATGGTGGTTGTTCAATCTTCATAAAAAAAGTGGTGAGTCTTGTTGGTAGTATAACAAAAAAGAAGTATAACAAAACAATTTCATCTCATATAAGAGGAAAATTTACAAAAGGAGAAATATTTAACTCTGTGTTCTATTTTTCACTAGATAACATTTTACTTTACAAAATTTTTAAAAGGCTGATTTTTATTAGGAAGTAAAATAATTAACCCACATCCAACCATGATAAGATCAGGAACTGAAGGAAGTCAATAGCTTCCTTGCCTGAACTTGTAATTCAGTGTGACATGTTCTGAAGGGAAGAATCAGCACCCCACATTATTCCTCTACTCTAGGTCAAGCTGATAAAAGAAAAGAGGGTTGTTAGACACTGTCTTCATCTTACTGAACTTCAGTGCTTTATAGTCAGGCAAGTTATTTGCTTCTATGAATGTTGTTTTTATGATCTGCAAACGGATAACAGTCCCCCAATCTCCATAGACCATTAGGAGGAGTGGGTAAGTCCATGCAGGTAAAACACCTGGCATACAGAGAAATTCATGTAGCGTAGCCAAGATTTAAGCATGGAAATCATTCCGGAAGAACTGTAAATCTGTTCATTTTCATCTGTCCTATATGCACATAGGAAATGCCCTTCTGTTCTCCTTGATCTATACCCAAACTTCAATATTGGCTTTGCAAACATTACAGGTATGAATTTCAATCAACAAACACAGTTGTGCCAAGTAGAATGTTTATTTGCCTCAAACTCAATTTGATTTGTGTATTTTGAGGACTTATTTGTCCAGGGAGGGTAGAAACTTGATTACATCAGTTTGAGGATCTCTCTTCACCTGTCCCTCTCTTTCCTTGGAGGTTAGAAGTTAGTTTGTAAAGAACATAATGCCGATGCTTTACAAAGAGGGACATTTTGAGCTGTAGATGTAGCTCATCTGTGGAGCACTTGTGTGGCATGTGAAGATTCAGTATTCTTTTCCAAGACCCCACTTCTGAAAAAGGAGGGAATATTTTTTCTTAAATATATAAGCATTTGCTTCAAGTTCCGCACTCTGGCCTGTCTTGGATCACTCATGATCCTTGGAATTCCAAAGCCATGATTCTTGCCTGTGCCAAGCACAGGGCTCCTTTCTTGGTTAGAAGAACCATGCTCTCTACTCAGCTTCCCCAGTTATTTAGTTTATACTCCAAGCCAACAAGCCCTCCTGTGATCTTACATTTTTGAAATATAAGAACCAAAGACTCCCCAGTGACTTCTCCTCTTCTACCTGTCACATCTATCATTGGTAGCAGTGAATGCCAAGGCACTGATCTACCAGTGAGAGAAAGCAGGAGAGTACCAGTTAGGGAACAACTGAAGGCCAGGGGCTCAAATGACTGTCCTGCCTCTCACGTTGATCTATACATTACCAAAGTTAGTGCTCTCAACCATGGAACACACTGAGGTCCTATGTAGTAAATGAAATGTCATGCAGAATTTATCATGCATGTGCAACTTAGCAAAAAGCCATAACTGCAAGTTTTATTTTTCTTGGAGTGGAGAATGGCCATATATACTGACTTAATGAATTTTAAAATCTCCCTTAAGTAATGAAAGAGGGCTTATTGCACAACCTAGCTATAAGAATATGAAGTTGAAAAAGGCATACACATATTAAAGATACATATACGACCCAAAATATATACATGCTTTGGAAAAATTAAATCTCGGTGTTTAAACTTGTACTAAAAGCCTGATTCTATGTTTTGCAAAATTAGGAGAATTTTTCATTACTTTCCCTGGATCAACTGCATAGAATTTAGCAAAAGGGAAACAATGCTTACTTTCATTTCCATGGTCCATTCCCATAAATATGCCTTTTTTGTTTACTTTCTGCATTGACAGTAATTGGAAGGAAAATAATTCAAACTTGGGTTTGCAGAGGAGACAAAAGGGATTGGTAGCATTATTTACCTACTCAACTGAAGCAGACCTTGGTGGCCATCTGGCGTGCCATGTTTTTGGGTAATTAACATGCACTCACATTTCTATTTAGTTTCCTTTTTGAAGAGAATCTGAAAATGTGTGCTAACAGACTGCCTGCATCACAAAGGAGCCAATGTTAAAAAAATGATTATACTCATCTTCTTTCAGAAAAACAATAAAAAATAAAAACCCAAACTTTGTTTTGCCACCAAAAACAGAAGCTGCCCTGAAAGAAGCCAACGACTCTAGGTCCCGGATGAAATTGCTTGTGTCTCTTCAGTCACCACGTTTGCTGAGCAATGTTCTAGGCCCTTAGCCCCCTCTCTTCCTGTCAACCTTGTCATGCTGAGCCTTGGGAGAATGTTTGCATGATCACAAACTCACAGCGACAGTAGTACAGCCCCATTCATGGATTGAATTGAATCTGGGATTAGCTGTTGGAGTTTAACAGCTTGAGTTTGTTTTTCCAAATGACTTTATCATAACTATAAATTCCAGGGAATCAACCTATTGGATCGTGGCTTTGAGTGCCTATGTGTTGGCAATGCATATGTGATTTAATCTATAGGGAAAAGAAATTATTCTCCTCAGCATAAAGCCTTCCAGCAGAAATCAGCAAATAGGTCACATACACAAGTCAAAACCATTTCTTGCTGGAAGATTTTACTTTACAATATGTCAGTGCAATTGCTTCATCCACAAAATATCTGGATGCATTTTAAGTCAACCTGAACAAATAGATGAGAGAAAAACAGGCTGTCATGATGAATTTAAGTGAAAATATTTGTTACATAAATATAAATTTGCAGATGAAAAAAATTGCTTCTGCAGTAATGTGGGAATTAACTGAAAATTTATAAGAACATTAATCTCACAGCATGGGCCTTGAGAACTAAATTGGTGGCTTTTAACCCAAATTGATATTTAATGGTTTTACTTTTTAAATATATAGATAGGACTTATTTAGGACTGAACACAAATTAATTTTTGATCTAAAAGAAATAGTCATTTTAGATTTTAGATAGAGTTCTATAAGAAGGAAAAGACATTTTGAAAGTCATTATTGTACTGCTTTTTTTTAACAGATGTTTACTTTAGGTCTTCATGTTTACTCATTTAATTGGACCTAAACTGAGATGAGGGTTAGATTAATTTAGTCCTTATTGCCTCTCTTCTCCTTAAATTACTTTATACCTGCCAAAATTGTACTGCTAAGATAGATGTGTAAATGAAAATATGCATAAGACAATAAGAAAAATAGGGATATATACACTACCTGGGAAAAAAGACAAAACTATCAAAAAACCCATTGAGTTGTGGGTTTGGGTGTTGTAAAACAAAATCTTCCAGTAAGAAGTTTAGACATGTACATATAGTCTAATGGCTGATTTTTCTTGGAGTAGAGTGCTGAAATGTGCGCGCACGCATGCGCGTGCGCACGTGTGTGTGTGTGTGTGTGTGTGTGTGTCTTAGCATTTATCTGCATATGTAGTACATTTAAGAGAATGGGTCTAGGAATTTCCAGGGGTAAAGATTAGTAAAGTAAGGTAAATTTCTTGTGTTGATTCTTAAGGGGCTCCCTTTATCAATTCACTCAAGTTCAGAGGCACAAGAAAGCAAGCCCCAATTGGGGTAAGGTTTTAAATAACATTCTCTAATGAGATCTTATCCAAGTCTCCAACTGAGGAGAAACTTTTTTTTTTTTTTTTTTTTTTTTTTTTGAGGAACCAGGGATTGAACTCAGGCTCTGTGCTTGCCAGGGAAGCACTTATTCCACTGAGCCGTCTTCCCAGCCCCGAGGAGAAACTTTTGAGTTCATGTTCAAAATGGTTGTCCTACACCCCCAAGGACAATCTTAATCTTGTACTGTTTTGTGTAAAGTACCAGTGAAAGAATTCAATTGTTATTTAAATCCTTTAGAAATCCATTATCTTTTCACAAATGATCAGAGGAAAGATTGCTAGAGCCTTTGCCTTAGGAGATGTAGTATACTCCTCCAACTGGAAATTGTAGGAGAAAATTTTGGGGAAACTATTTTAAATATCTTATTCTAATCTGTTCAACCAGTTTAATATTTGCTTCACTTAGTGGAGAAAAAACAAAGCCTGGTTTCTTCATCCTGTAATAAATGCTTACTATTTTCCTTGAGGCTCAAATACTTTTAATATACATGCACATATATGTTGTTAGTATACCATATATAATATTCAGAGTACAGTGTAGAATAGATATATACAATAATATAGTATATACAATAATATAGTATGGAATATATAAAAGTTGCAGATGAATGATTCTCAGTGCTACATTCATTGGAAACTTAAGTTATGAAAATAAGTCCACTAGATTTTAAACCATATCTGGGTTTTAAATCAGTTCTTTCAATTACTAGCTAGGCGAACTGCACATAATAAGTAAGCTATGTGAAATAAGGAGCATAGTTTAGATGAATTCTGAGGTCCTTTTCCTGCTCCACTTGTCTTTATGCTTTGCCAGTTTGGAATTCATGGAGATACACCACACTGAACGAAGAGGTATTCAAGGAGGAGATACAATGAATCATGAGCCAGACTCCCCCCACAGCCCTCATTCACAAAGACCAACTATGCTTTTACCTGTTTTCCATGTTGAGTTTTAGTGTAAGGTTCTCATTTTCAAACCTTAATTTTCTCAAACATCTGTCTCTGATGAAAGGCAGGATTAATGAACCTTTAGATATAATCTAATCAGGATAAACCAATGTATATCTTTTCCTGCTATTTTTTATTATAAAATGGGATATGCAGAAAATTACATAAGACTAGGTTATTACAACCTTGTTCTATAAAGTAAAACTGATTATAAAACAATCAAATCAAGAAATAAAATATTGCTTAAACATGGTATTTCCATTATATCTTTTACCATTCCTTCATTATCTGCTAATCAAAAAGTAACAATGATCCTAGATTTTGGTGCTCTTTATCTTATCCTTCACAATTGTTATCACCTCTTTTAAAGTACATGACCTTAAAATATGAATATTCTGCCTGTTCTTTTTTTAAAATTATTTTAAAATTATTTTATTAAATTATTTTTAAAAAGTACAAGTTAGAATTAAAATAGAGAAAAATTACAAGTAATACAGATGTTTCCTTAACGAAGTAATATGAATTTTAGTTTTTGTTGTAATATATAGTGTTGTCATCCAACCAACTATTCATATCACCAATATATGCATGTAAAATGGGAAGAAAAAAGAAAAAATCTAAGAAATGTATAAGAAATTAAGAAGAGAAAAACTACAAGCAATTGCAAAAAAGGAGATGAAACTAAGCATTGACTGTTTTTTCTACAAACCAGCAAAAATGCACAGTATAGTTGTCCAAAGCAACCTACTTACTGTCCCGTCTAGCGCGTCAGTCAACGAGGGTCACCTGGGAGAGGAACGGGGAATGGAGGAGGGAACAAAGGACAGGAGACACGAGAAATGGAGACAAGACAGGATTCTGATCAAGTCTCGTTTATTCAAGGAAGCAACACAGGTTTTACAGCAGGGGGAGAGGAAGTCAGCATCACTGATGACGCGGGCGTACTAAGGCACTCTTATAGGCTAGAGGCACTCATGTGGTCCGCTGGGGGAGTATGCGGCAGGAAGTCATGAGTATGCGGCAGCTTTGCGGAAGAGAAACCTATTTCCATAAGAAAATGGAGGTTCCAGGGCTATTGTGCCCCCCACAACTTGCATACATAAATAAACCTTTCCCCCACTCCATGTCCCATCCTTCTCTTCAACTCAGTTAACTCTTTGAATAAGTTCATTTCCTTTTACCAGTATCTATTTTACCCTTCATATTCTCACCCCAGAAAGTATGGCTAATGTCAAGAAGTCAGCCAATAACAAATGCTGGAAAGGCTGTGGAGAAAAAGGAACGCTTCTGAACTGTTGGTGAGAGTAAAGACTGATACAACTACTGTGAAAATCAGTGTGGAGATTACTTCAAAAGTTATAATTGGAGATCCCATTCAAGCCAGCTATTCCCCTCCTGGGTATTTTTCCAGAAGAACTGAAAACCTCATACTACAGGGATATATGTGCACCCATGTTTATAGCAGCACAATTTGCCACAGCTAAATGGTGGAAACAACCTAGATGCCCATCAACTTGTTGGGCATTGTTGCCCAACAAGAATGGATAAAGAAGGTGCAGTATGTTATTAAACTATAAAACAGGATGATTTTGAGTTTTTTCTCAGTAAATGGATCCAAATAGAGAACATACCCTTAAGTGAAATAAATCAGAGCCATTGTGAAAACATGGTATTGTGTCCTTAGTGTGAGAACCTGAAAGAGAAAAATATGTCTGTTCTTGAATGCTACATGAATTGAAGGATGTTATAATTACTATTTTATGAATTTCTGTCTTCTGCCCACATATTTGTCAATGTATTTATGTATTTGTAGTTTCTTCAAATCCATTCAATAGAATATCCCATTATGGTAACATGCATGTATTCATTCTGCTAATGGTCAATATGTGGGTTCTTTCCAAAAGTTGGTATTTATATATAATATTGTTCAAGTAAAAAACTTCTGACATTGCCAATACTATGGATAACCCACTACTATTTACTGGACTATATTGGATTATTTTGCTGAATTCATGCACCTACAATATTTAAATAGCAATGGAATACTCATCTCTGACAAAACTAAACAAAAAAGGGGGATATGAACAAAGGACCATTTTATAGTGAAATATATATATCTGTATTCACAAAATAATTAGGATAGATATACAGCTACTTTCTCTTATTTCAATGGGAAGAAAGATTTATACTAATAGTGTTTGGACATGATATCATGTCTGCACCTTGTACTATAAATAACTACTACGAAGCCAACAATATGCCATGTATTAATTATTGTAACTGTCCTAACCTGTTTTGAAACTCTTTGCCATTTGTTTCTCAATAAAATGAATTTAAAAATAGAAAAAAAACCTAATACTGCTGTGATTTTAATTAAGAAGAATGTCTATGGTATGTATAATAAAATAAATAAAATAAAATAAAAGGATCACTATGAGACTGAGTTGTGTAGCAAAACTCTATACCAAATACATTAAAAAAATATTTCAGGGCCAGCCAAATAGCTCAGTGGATTAAAGCGCCTGCAAGGAGGTGCAGGGGCCAGGAATTTTATCCTCCAGCCGGCTGTGCTGGCTCCGCCTTGGGGGCGCACTGAGATGGCAATTGAGACTGGATGTGGTGGAGCAAGCCTGTAATCTCAGGTCTTGGGAGGCTGTAAACAGGTGGATCATGAGGAATCTGATCTAGTAGTGAGACCCTGACCTTGTAGATCTTTCCTAAAATACAAACAAACAAACAAGAAATCAGAACACAAGACAAATACATAAAAACAACTCATTTTCTATATTGTCAATGTGAAAATTAAATTGAGAAAATAATGTTATTTACAAATTCACTAAACAATAAAATTCTTAGGAATTGATTTAAAAATGCAATATATGGCAAGTACAACTATAAACCTTAGTTAAAAGAAAAAATGTAAAAATACAAATGAATAAAATATTCAATGTTTATAAATTGAAAGACCTAATATTGTTAATATAGCCACATTTCCCCAATTACATATGTAGATGTATTTTCAATAGAATTTTTATAAAAATCCAGGATGCCTTTAACAGTAATTGAAAACTGAAGGTGAAATTTATATAGAGTTTAAGAGACTTGGTATAGCCATAACAGTCTTAAAATAGCAGAATATATTTGGAGACCTTAAAAGCTACAGTAATCAAATGTTACACCATCATATACTAATCATATGATTAGACAGATAGATCGGTGAAATAGAATTGAGAATGCAGAAATAAATTCTTACAATTATGTTCCCTTGATTTTCAACAAAAGTGCAGGATTATTCAGTGGAGAAATAATAGTTTTCCAAAACTGGTGCTGTATATCCATACTTAAGGATTGAACTTATGTGCCCATCTTATTCAAAATGAGTCACAGTTCTAAGCTAAAGAACTAAAACTACAGAATTCTTAGAATTAAACACAAAAGTAAATATTTGTGATTAATGTTTTTCTTAACAAAAAACACAAGTGAGAAAAGCAATTTGGGTAAATTGAACTGCATACAAATTAAAAACTTTTGTGTTTCAAGAGACACCCTTCATGAAAACAGTTGGACAAAACTCAGAATGGCGGAAAACATTTACAACTTACATAAATGATATAAAGGGCATACATGCTGAACTTATAAAATATGCTTACAACTCAACAATAAAAAACCAAAATTACAAATTTAGGCAAACGATTTGAATAGATATTTCTTAAAATATGCAAATAACTGAGAAGCACACAAAAAAGGTGTTCAGTATCATTAGTCATTAGAAAACCCACAATGGGATATTATTTCACAATCATGAAGATGACTAAAATTTTAAAAATAAATAAAAGGCAATGTACAAGTGGTAACCAGTTAATAGAAAACCAGATCTCTCCCATATTGCTTGTAAGAAAGAAGAATGATGCAGCTGCTGTGGAGAAAGAGTTTGACAGCTCTTCCAAATGCTGAACTTCAAAATACTGTGTGACACAATTCATCTAGGTAATGAAGACACAAGATAAATGAAAATATGGCCACACAAGAACTTGCACACAAAAGTACTATCCATTATAGCTGACAGAAAGAAACAGCTCAAATCTCCTTTACCTGGTGGATGAGTGAACAATGGTGGTGTATTTATATAACTGAATGACATCAATGACAACCAATGAAGTACCAGTCTATGCTTCAGTGTGAAGGAACCTTGGAAACATTTTGCTCACTGAGAGAAGACAGTCAGAGGACACAAAACATTGGGTGATTTCTTCTAAAGGAGACTCTCAGAGCAATCAAATCCACAGAAATAAAGAGAAATTTGGTAGCTTCCAGAAACTGGGGGATAGACCAGTTTGAAAGGGCCCAGGTAAGGGATTTTTTTCTGAGTGGAAGTTAAAGTGGTTTTACATTGAATACTGGTGCTGTTTGTGCTGTTTTAGAAATAAGCTAACATATACCAGCCCGTGCCATTTGAAAGAATACATTATATGGTATTCCATGTATAACTGAATAAAGTTGTTATTCCCAAAAAATGGAGAGCCTTCCTGTACTCCAAGTTGGAAAGGTATTTCTCTTAAATTCTCTTTTTTAAAAATGTTACAGGCTTACTGTTGTGTTTGGCTGTTTAGTTCAACTAAATTTGCTTTTTTGCATTATATGAAGTAGGTATTCAGCTTAAATACTTTTGTCTTCTGCTTTCTTCTTAGTCCTTTGAATGAGAACTTTTGTATTGGACTCTCTGTCCTACTAAGCACAGAGAGCCAATCCCTTCTTTCCAGGACAGACATTTTTCTCTCTGACCACATAGTGTGGATGGTAGAAAAATTGTTCTGCTACCTACACATTTCCTCTGTGAATTGATTACAGTTTTTCTAAGCTATTGCTACACATGCTAAAAAGAGAAAGCAAAGAAGAGATGTTTAGGTACAGTGTTACATCATTGGTTTTCTCAAAATTGAGTTTGCTCGCAATGACAACAGTAAGGCCTACTGGGCAAACCACCACCACCACCAACACTACCACCATCATAACAATAATAAAGCACCATTGTTTAGCACAAAATATTGAGCTGGTAAATCTTTGGCCTGTCTGAGGATGGCATTTCATTTTGGTTGTCATTCTTTTCTTCAAATAGAGGTTTTTGTTTTTGTTTTTGTTTTTCTTTTCCCAACTATTGCTTGTCCTTCTGGATCCATGGTTTGGCTTCTTAGACCTGGCTACTTAAATTTCCTCTTCAAATAATGGACTTCTGTGTGCCTTCTCCTTCTATGTACAGAAGGATTTTCTAATGCTATAAAAGCATCTGTGATGTATATTTTTGAGGTATATAGTTTAACAAAGTAAACTAGTTTGATAAGCAAAGCTACTAACACTTTCCCAGGGACTTGGAGATGCATTCTTCTCTTCCAACCCCCTTACCAGGCCAGCAGCCGCCTCCAAAGGATGATGGTGACGGATGACACAGCAGTGCCTTACAGGGCCCATCCATCACAAGCAAACACAGTTCAGTGCTGCTTCACTTGCACTAAATGTGGCCTCAGAGATTGGTATTTGGCTGTGCTCCAAGGCCCCTTTCTGGCTTCTGTCCTGGCATTTTTATATATGATCTGCAGGTGTGACTGATACAGTTTGTCCAGAAATTACATCTGATGTCATACTCACTAACCTAGATTTTGCTTTGGTCAGTATAACATAAATGTGAACCCTCAGAATGGGGTCACTGATGACTGCATAATAAAATAACATCCTGCAAATAGCTCTGCATGTCTGTTGTTGAGAGGAGGACATATGGTTATCACTAAGTTAGATTCACAGCTGAGAATTAATTTAATTTGGAATACGATATTCAGGCCAGTATTTAGCATCAAACATATGACTATAATTTTAGAATTATGAAGAGAGATGATTCAATCTCTTTAGTGTGTTTTAGAAATGAAGTGTTTTAAAGGAGGTTAAAAAAAAATGCTCTGACACATGCAAGTAAGGGTGGGTTTTAGTCACACTGACCATAGGGGTGTCACCATAGTTATGTATTGATTTGTACAATTTACACCACACCCTAAGCACAGTTACTCATTCTACCTTTTTCTCTTAAAACTAACTAGATGGTTTCTGGAATATGCCAAACCTCATAACAGTGAAGAAGAGAGCTTTCTGGGAATAGAATATGATTTTATGACCAATTTCTCAAAAACAAATGGCCTCATGTTACATTGACTATTCAGTGATTTTTGTTTGGGGATATCAATATATGGATTTAAAATGAGCAAAATGCCAAAAGGCAAAAAAAAAAAAAAAAAAATGTAAGTTTTTTTTTTTTTTTTTTTCCAGAACTGGGGATTGAACTCAGGCTTGCATTGGCCAGGGAAGTGCTTATTCTACTGAGCCATCTCTCCAGCCCTTACAATGTAAGTTTTAAGTCAATGTGTGTTTTTTTTTGAAATAAACAAACAAAACAGGTGGAAGAAAAATTTTGGATATCCTTGAGCAAAGTTTGTGACAACTCCTATCCTTGTTTCATGAGATGTTTGTCCTCTCTCCAAAGTCAGAAGTCTTGTGAAAAAAAAAAAAAATTAGGAAAGCTGTATTAAATGAAATGTTCTAGAAAATGAGCCAGGACATTAAACTGAATGTGAATGTTTTCTGTCCTTAAAATATCTCATCTTTGTTTTCATTTCTCTCTTCCATCTAGCTGTAAATGAAACAAATATTTTCTTATAAAGATATTTCCCCATTATAAAAGTTAGGATGTTTCCATTTGTAGTGGTAGTAATGAAGTTAACAAAATGTCATATTTTTGAGCATATTCTATTAGACATTATTAAATATTTTATAAATATGTTGTTTTTTAATTTTTCAAAACACTTAGAATAGCTTGTATTATTTTGCTTGTATAGATTGGAGAAAATAGGTTCAGAGAGGTTGTTTTACTCAGGTAGGCAGTAAAGTAGGAATCTGAATAAAGATCTCATTGGATCTAATGCTGATGTTTTTATTATACAGTGATGCTTTCCTTAATAAAATGTAGTCTTCTCTTTTAATGTATACATACACACTATACTGTGTGGAGTGACAACAATCCTGCAGATACTGCTTGTTTTAGAGTTGAGCAACTAAGAAACCAAAGTCCAGGGAATTAAGGAACACACCCAGGTTTATGCACCTAGAAGAAGGTCCACTTTGGACCTCCACCTTGAGCATGTAGATCCTTACCTATATGGCTCCCTTCCTACGTGGCTCCCATTATACTATGTTAGTTCGAGTGCCCGACTACAGATTGGCATGGAACTTTAGATTTTAATGTGATTTCCAGCTAACAAGTGTTTCTTCAAAAGTAATCAAGACAGCCACAAGGAGGAACCACTTAGCAAACACATATTGCTGACCTGTTTATTTTCCAGTTGTGTGAATTTAAGTTTGATTTAGAATTTGGCTCCTCAAAGAGGCAAGCTGAGTGTCTTTAAGAAAGCATTCCCTCAAAGACTACTCCCAGAGGTAGTGAGAATTAATAAAGAAGAAAACAAGAACATAGAAGAATTTGTGGTGATAAACAAAGAAAAAAAAAAAAAAAAAAAACGAGAGTCTCAGGATGCAAAAAATAAAACCTGGATTAAATATAGCTACTTTGGCAGACCTGCTTGTGAGAGTGGGTGGTACAACTTTACCGGCCTGTCACTGCAGGGCTCAGTATTGACTGGGTGAATGACAGCAGTATGTGCAGGAATAGCTCTTCAGGGGATTAGCCCTGCTGCTCAGCACAGCCATTAAAGCTTTAAGGAGAGCACATCTTTGATGTGTGCTTGAATTCCTCTGATTGCCACCGCCAGTAAATGAGTGTATGTAGAAAAAAGAAAGTAAATAGACTGTATTATCTGCACGAGAATTTGTTTCTTATTGTTTTATCAACTTTCTGAAAATGTAAGGCTGGGGCCTGCTAAATAGCTCAGCAGATTAAAGAGCCTGCAAGCAAATGCAGGGGCTGGGGGTTCGATCCCTGGGCCTGCCATACCGGCCCCGCCCCCGGAGGCATGTTGAGCCAGCAATTGAGACTGGGCGTGGTGCCGCACACCTGTAATCCCAGCTCTTGGAGGGCTGTAAACAAGAGTATCACTATGATGAGTCTGATCTGGTAGTGAGACCCTGAACACCCTATAGACCCTTCCCTAAAATACAGAAGAAAAAGGGAAAAGATAAATTAAATGTAAGGCTGTTGTCGACTCATGAATTGTCAGAGGTACCTATCACTTTATTTGCTCCGTGTGAGGCTTTCGCAGCTCCCTGATTACAGGTCTCATCTTTGGACCAAATGCCTTTCCCTTGATTCTTTCACATCCTGTATCTTCATTTGTAAACTTTCCAGGTTATTGTAATCTATAGCTCCCTTAACTATCATCATTGCTCCAAAAATAATTCAGTAAAGTCTAAATATGCACTATGTAGGTCCAACTATCAAGTGTACAAGCAAATGTGGATACTACTAACTTTCCTACAAGACACAGGCTCTCAAAACAAAATGCAACAAAGCAAGAAAATCAAAGAAGGCAGAATTGTATTAGGTGAATTGTAGGAAAAATTAAGAATTGCTAGGCTAATCCAAACATAGATTTAAGGTAAGAGTTATTATATTTATTTATTTATTTATTTATTTATTTATTTTTGGTATTTTTTAGCGAAGGGTCTACAGGGTGTTTGGGGTCTCACTACTAGATTAGACTCGTAGAGATCCACCTGTTTACAGCCTCCCAAGAGCTGGGATTACAGGCATAAAGAATTATTTTAAAAGCTAAGAGTCATATTTTTACATTGAGGCTAAAATTTTTTATGCAAATATGGCACTTTGCACCAAGAAATGTATGTTTTTATATTTCCTCACCTGTGTTACTGCCTAATTAAGGCAAAATTGTCAAAAGCAATTGAACAAAACTGTAGTGAAAGACTTTTACAGAAGGATTATAGTAGCCGGGCGTGGTGGTGCAGGCCTGTAATCCCAGCACTAGGGAGGCTGAGGCAGGAGGATTGTTGTGAGTTTGAGACCAGCCTGAGCTACAAAGTGAGCTGAAGGCCAGCCTGAACTGCACAGTGAGACCCTGTCTCAAAAAGGCAAAAAAAAAAAAAAAAAAAAAAAAGGATTATAGTGAGCATGAACACTGTTTAGAAAAAAGAAACAAACTCCATGTATACAAATTCAGGAGAAAATACTGGTGGAAAATGCAGATAAAGGCATCCATTTTGAAAACCCTTGTGTTGGTGTTTCTAGTGGTTCTCTTAAGTTTAACAGGTACACAAATTATTCAAACATCTTGTTAAATTGAATACTAGAAGCCAGGTGTGGTGGTGCAAGTCTATAATCCCAGCACTCAGAAGGCTGAGGCAGGAGGATCACTATAAGTTTGAGGCCAGCCTGGATTACAAAATAAGACCCTTTGTAAAAAAAAATGTAGATGAGAATTCAATAATTATGATCTGTAGCTTGTGGATCTGCCATTATATAGCTCCCAGCTGGTTTGTGAACTTCAACCTTCAGGAGCAAAATCTGAGGTGACTTCCAAATTAGATCACTGAACTAGAAGTGTTCGGCGCTATCCCATTGTCCTTCGCTTCCTTCTTTTCCTGCCTTGTGGCCCATTTCTTCTCTCTGTCAACTCACAGATCCTTCCAAGGTCAGTCACAGAAGGCGCGACTTCAGTGGTGTCCCTCCGGTGTCTATTGGTAACAGACAGAGCTTATCAAACTAGTGTAGAAGAGAATTCCCCAGGATCACCACATACTGATGAGCAGGATTCTGGGCACCATTCCTGAGGAGGAAAATCAGCTAGTCTAGGACGACGGTCTGCGGCAGTCTGTGTTCATGGGATACATAGTGCATGTTAATTCTTTTAAAACCTCTTCCCTGCTGCTCCCTCCTAGGACTTAGAAATGTCCCCTCTCTCCTCCATTCCCAAGCATGGTGCTATGCTGGCATGTATGTTAGTAAAGGAGTACACATTCCTTTCTTCCTTTTCTTTTATGATTATAAATAGTCTATCTTGAAAACATAGAAATACTAAAAGATATACAGAAAAGTAGGAAAAAGTTCCTGATCATTCTATAAGTAAAAGGCTCTTAGAAAAACTTTTAATATATTTCTTTCTAATCCTTCTATAAATTTTATTTCATTCAGCTTAGATTGTATTGTGTATATTCCATCCTAAATACTTCTAAGAAGAGCTAGCAAAAATGCTTTCCATGCATGGTTTAGTTGAATGCACTGTTTTCAGTGTTGGACTGGACAGTGCTTCAAACATTTACAGTTCTATTACTGATTCACTATTTGATAGCCAACTAATTTACTAAAAACATGAACTCCTGTATTTCATATTCTCAGTTCCTATCTCCACTTAAAAGTGTACTCCATATGGAAGCAATTTCTGATTTATCTGAAATCTAACTGATGTGTTTCGCAAAGTAACTGTATTCATTGCTCTGTGGATAAAAACAATTTTAACATGTTAGAAGGTGATGTTGTTGTGTTACTTCTTTGCCAAACTACTGGGTGAAGTTGTTGAGATTTTCACAACAGTACTGTGAGAAAGGTACTAGCAGACTGAGCACCAGGTATTATGTCTTTTATCTTCAAAAAAATCCAGGCAAAGGCATCATTTTATTTTATTTTGTTTTTTGTGGAACCAGGGATTGAACTCAGGCCCTCACACTTGCCAGGGAAGCAATTATTCTACTGAGCCATCTCCCCAGCCCCAAGGCATCTCCCCAGGCCCCACTTTACCTTTTGCTGTTGTCAAGTTATCTTGTGGCACTCACCAGAGCTCAGAGGACAGGTGAGATATGACTCTTTGTGCTGACTGGGCCCCATTTCATTCTTGGTGATAATTTTTCTGAATAGGATATTAAATAATTATATTCTTTTTTTCTTACACATAAGCATGATTTATCCATTATTCTCCCTATTATATGAGGAGAGAGATTTAAAACTCATTTGCATTTAGTTTGGATTTATGAACAAATGCTGTTGATTAATAGAAAAGTACAAGTTGCTTTCCTAAAAAGAGAGAATTACTGCTTAACAATAACCAAGCACTAAGTAGTCCAGAGGAGTTAAATCAATTTTTTATTGCTGAGTTTACTTCTAAGAAGTAACTTAGTCCCTGTGGTTGAAAAAAAAGATTCATTGGTAGTTCGGCATAATAAAATGTAAATTATCTATTGAACTTTTTGATCACAGGTATTAATCACTGCTGAGCCTTGATAAAGAGTGGTGAAGATGCATTCCTCTCCACTGGACATTGGGTAGGAGAGGGAAGAATAAAAATTGCATGCATCTGGGTGTCGTAATAGCAGCTGGTAGAACTCTGGGTGTTTGCAAGGTTATTATCTAGCACGACCATCCACACAGCCTTGTTTTTACTTAATAGTTTCATGTGGCCACAGTCACATACAGTAATTATTAAGCAAAAACATAACTGAGTTGATGGTCAGGCCAGATGATTGATTCCCAGCCATACCAGAGAGGAGGACAGCCATGTTCTCTGGCACTGTCTGCCTCAGGTTACACTGGGCCAGAGCACCTGACATGACTCCCATGCTGTCCTGAGTGCTCCTCTCCGCATGCCTCTGGCCCACTCAGAATGTCAACTTTCTTAATTGCATGTATCAAAATAATGAAAAAGCATAAGACACCTAAAGTGGATTTGAGAATGGATCAATCTCAAATGTTTTCTGTTGATCTACTCATGCAGAGGGCTTCATTTGGGATTCTCAGTTATAACTGATTGGTCCAATTACTCAGCCTAAACCTCCAAATAAATTCACTGCAAATAGATGTATAGGGAGATAGATAGATGCCTAAATATTTATATGAACTCCCTACATTTAAAAGAAGATAAGAAAGTTAACCTTTCACAATAAAACTTTTATTTTGAAAGATTGCACTCCAAACTTAAAACTCTCACTCTCTTAAGGTAAGAATTCAAAGCTCATTAATGTGTTTGATTCTACAGCATGCATCATGTATTCCTTTAGGTCACACATTGCACAGGAAGTATTTTCCAGAACCTCAGTATGCTCATCAATCTTCTTATGCTTGAGAAATGCTGGAGGAGAAAATGTGTTTTTACTTTTATAAATGCTCCCAGGAGGCCAAGACCCTTAGACTTCTCATTTCCAATTCCTTGGAAACAGAAATTAGAGTCAATCCTTTCCAGGAATCAGGGATCTCCATTTTTAGCCTCTGCTGATTAGATCACATTATCTAAATAGGAATGAATTTGAACCAAGTGTACATTCACTCCTGAGCAATCCTGAGGCTAATCCCATGATACTGACAGAGTGTGTTGTTGAATAGATGCTTACATGGTAAATTGCTCCTATTTGAGTTAAATGAAGAAAGCTACTTGTTTGGATTGTGATTTGTGTGTGTGTGTGTGTGTCTGTGTGTGTGTGTGTGTGTGTGTGTGTGCTTTTCAAGGGTAATTCACTTAATGTTAAATCTCACTACTTAGGATTTTTAATTTTTGGTCCTAGGGATCTCTAAAATGTGTTCAACCAGCAAAGAATGAGATCAAGAAGAAAATTAGTTAAGATTCAGTGAAGAAAACCAGAAAATCATAGGCTGTATTAGTGAGGGAGAAATCAGCCACGTGACAGAGCCAGCTGAGATGCTGGGGCTGAGAAATCAGAGTAGGGCAGGTGGGTGCTGAAGGACTGGGTGGGAGGTGAGGATGGGAGCTTTAATCTCAGAGTCTGTAGAATGAGAAGTGAGCAGTAGGAATAGTGGGAGACACCATAGAGGGAGGAAATCTGAGGCAAAACCATCTGTGTGCCAGGAATAAGAAGCAAGAAGAAAGTCCCATTGACAAAATGAAGATGTTTCCAGAATTTGATAAAAGAAACTTAGAAGAATAAAAAATCCTGGGCTATACATTCAAAACTAAATTCATTTTCTATTCATGACTCTAGGCAAAATAGAAAGAACAAAGAGATTTTGCATAGATTTTGATGCAAAGCGGGAATTTTAGACTGACAAAACCTCACCTAAGAAGACTGCCACTTTTGCAATACAGGAAGTGGTGTTGGTAAGGAAAGGCCCCTAAGGAGAATGTAGCTGAGATAGCAGAGAAAGGCAAGGAGCAGCTAACGGAGTGGCAGTACTGGCTGCCTTTGATCTTGCTTGCATTTTTTCTCTGGAGACCCGAAATTTTCTCTCTTCTCTCTGTGGATTCTTTAAACAGTGACAATGTTAGATGTCTTTGAAAAACTTGGATGTCATCGAGGGTGCTCTGTCGGCCTTTATAGATACTTGATGTGGAGCTACGCTGCAGACTCTCTAGTTTTTCTGTTCAGATTGTGTCCTGGAGGACGAGCTATAGAGCCAACACAAAAAATAAATACAAATAAAAATGAGCCAGCCCTAACCCATGTGTGTGCTGAAGGGAAAAGGTAAGCTCTTTTAGGCGTGAGTTCTTGTAGCCCAATTGGCCTTGGTGTTACCATGCTGTCCCCCATCTGACCTTGGTTTGGAGTGGAAAGTAGAGCTCTGCCTACTAAAGAGATCAGCTGAATTACTCATTTTTGCTTCTCAGCTATCAGTTTAGAATCCACTCATTCAATGGACTTACTGATTTTTGATAGGAAATATAATCCAGCATTGCTTCACTGGTAATATATTAGAAAGATTTACAGACTTAGCCAATATTGTTGAGGTCCACCCCCTAGGCCTGTTAAAAACATTGTTAACAATTATCAATTATTTATTTCTAGACAATTTCTAGAGGGAGGTTGAACTGAATTTGAAAACAACCAACAGGTGTAAGCGGGTATTTTTAGAAAATGAACAGATTGCATAAATTAAGTTCTGTTCTCCAAGAAGCCAAGCAATGAAGAATTAAAGAGGAGGGTAAGGATCATTTGGAGTCACCAGTTTCTTTGAAAAAAAAATCCCTTGCTTTAAAATAATACAAATGTGCAAGAACTTTGAAAGACAAGATAAATTCATATGTCTGTTTACATTCTAGAAAACAATACTGCATATGGTGAGACAGTGAGAGAGACACAGACAGACAGACATAGACAGAAGTTTTTTCAGGCTGTCCAACTGGTGTCTCCTCAGCAGATAGTTTTGGGGGAAAGATACATGTACTAAGCCAGAAAGAGGAAAAGGTAGATAGAAAAGTTTAGTGTATCTTGAGTATTATTTTCAACCATGCTTAAACTTATGGGACAATATTTTTAACACCATCTCAACATCAGGACAGCTTGTTTTCTATCTGTGGATGCAAGACATGAGGGATATACGAATACTCATGGGGACATTTTTAACACCATTTCAACATCAGCACATCTTGTATTCCATCTGTAAACTCGAGGCATGAGGAATGGATGGGTTTGGCTGAGGAAGTTGACCCACTTTAAAGAGTTTTGCCTTGAGATAAATTTTAAATCCTTTGCAGGACAGTCATGACAAATCTTCAGGATTCTCATTAGCATTCCAGTCAGTGAGTCAGGAAAAATAATACAATAACAGCTCCTGGCCTCTGTGTATTCTAATGTGAAGAAACATCATGAAGCCTAGAAGCAGTTCTGAAGGGGATACAGCACACTCATGGCTGTTGATTATTTTCTCCAGTCTCACATGCAGAGAAATTTTCAAGGGAGTAAGAGAAACTTGCAGATTCATAGAGGACTCAAATCACATGTTGATAGCTAACATTATCATCAGGAAAGTATTTAGACACAGGCAGAAATTTGGAATTTCCATGTATAATCCAGAGTTAAAAATCAGCAGAAACTATTGTGTTTTGGGCAGTCTGTTATCCAGTGATACATGAATATAAGAGAGAAATCAGCTTTGGTGAGAGGAGGTAGATCCCCTAGCTTCAGCAATTCAGGTTCCACTATCACAGTCTTTTGCAACATCTAGAATTGCTTTCAATACTATTTACTAAATATTCTTTATTGTTTAAGTTTATTTTGAGCAAAACTAACACAATAAGAATAAAATATTACCATTAAGTTCTCACTAGAATTTAAGTTTTGATTACACTATGTTTCAAGCTCTAGATCTGCTTTACTCCTTTCAAAACATGGAATATAGCAGATGTTGGAGGATTATTGGAAACCACCACTGAAGGAGACTTTGTCCTGGAAAGAGACCTGAAGGATTGTAGCAGTGGCATTTAAGGCAGAATTCCTGAATCCCTGACAATCATTGGCATGCCATTTGGATCACCCACAGACCTGCAGGGTAAGTCCTCTGCATGCTGGGAAACCCTGGTGCAAGCAGAAGAGTGTGATGCTGTCAATGTGATCCAAAGTGACACGTTCGATGGGGCTCCTGCTAACAGGACAGATGAAGCCACTGTAGCTGCGCAAGCTGGCCCTGCAGCAGATGTGACCACACCTGCCCAAACACTGGGATCTGCTCAGGAGCAGTCCTGGGAGCTGAGGAGCATGAGTAATGAGCCCAGGAGAAAGGCAGCCATCTTTCTCTTAACCTCATGCCTAAGTCTACACTCAAACTTTCCTCTCCTAAAGAAACCCAGGAAACCATACTTGGCATGAGACAGTCTGAAGAATTTTTCTTTTTTGCGTAGTTATGTAAATGATGTCTTCTTAATCTCTTTAATTAAAATACCTTCTCCCATCTTCTTTCCTATCACTTTGTAATTTATTTTGTAGTCTTCATCCCTAACATTGAATACATCTTGCTACTGTACCAAATAAATTTATGTGTGCATCTGTTTACCTGTTTGCTGATTGGTAAACTGCCTCTACCACTGGAACATAAGCCTAGTGCACAGTTATATTTATTGGTTGGCTCGCAGGCATCTGCAGTCCTTAGAACAATACTCTGTACACAGCAGGGGCTAAATAAATACATTTAATTCACATGAGTGGGTGTGAAAGAAATTTGACAATGAAAAGGAACCTTAGGTCACCTACAGACATTGATAACTTCAAGGATTATTTGAATTCTTTTATGTATAATAATCTAATTTAATATATTATATGTATTTATTGCCTAAAACAAAAAACATTGTCTCAGAGTCTTTAATTTTAATTTATTAGCAATTTAATTTACATTTGCAATCATTTGTCAGCCCATTCCTTTCCTCTCACTTCGCCTTCTGCCCAGCTCTTTTTCTCCTTTCCTTTTGCAAAAATATCCCCTTATTGCCTATTATCTACCTTTTGTTGTGATCTTTCTTTATATTTTGGGTTTCCTGTAGAACAGGTATTTAAGCTGTGTGTCTGATTTATTTCACTTAGCATTGTGGTTCCAAGATGCAACCATTAAATTATTATCTTTGGTTAGGACAGAGTTTGTTATTTTCCTCTCTTTAGGGATGGAAATGAGGATCAAATGTTTTCATGTTGTCATTTGGGAGCTACTTAGCAGCAAAGCTTCTATGGCATATTTGTTAGGGGCTCGTTACGGATCATTAACTGGTCATGCCTCACGGTAACTGATTTTCTTGGTATCTATAGTAGTTAATTCAGCTCCTGACAATGGTGCTCATACATGTGTGCCTAAGTTGAGCATGACCCATTTTGGAAAGCCAAAATGAGCCCACCTAATGGGTAGAAGTCGCCTAATGCATGACTTATAAAGTGGGTTCAATGAAATGTCAATCTGTGGTTAGTAATGGGAGTATTTAAAGAAATGGAAGCAATTGGGGCCCAATAAGTTGAAGATAACTTAGGCTTAAAAAGTCAGGTAGATTATTATGGGATATTGAGAGGCTAATTTGATAGTCTTTCCCCAGTGCATTTAATCAGTCTTTTTTTTTTTTTTTTAATGTATTTTGTGCAGGATCTCACTATACAGCTTGGATTCATAGCGATCCTCTTATTTTCAACCTTCCCAGTGTTGGGATTACAGGTGTGTGCCACCACTCCTGGTCTTGGCTGTTGAGTCAATGTGCCTGGGGGCTGGCCCAGCATGGCTTGTGGTGCCAGGGATCAAACCCCTGTTCTTGCATTTGCCAAAGAAGGCTCTTAGTTCACTGAGCTCCCTTGCCAGTCCTGATGGCAGTCTTAACAACTTCACTTTCTCTACTTCCAGAGTCACTTGGGCCTGATGATTTACAGGGCTTGCTCTGGAAGCCTGGCTGCATCCTGCACATGGCTGGGGATTCTTGGAGGTAAGGAAGAGTCTTGCAGTGACACAGCATCCTGGCTATTTCTGAACAGAAACATACAGTCACAGAGCAAAGTTGAGGACCTTAGTGATGCTCGCTTGAGGACACAGAGATGTTCATAGACTGGCTGACCTCTACGCAAGGTTGGTTGTGCACAAAAGGCAGTCCATGATGCCAGCTGAGAAAAGGACTGAGGCAGTAAGAATGATGAATCACACGTTCAAGTCCCACTCTTTCACGGCCTTAAACAGCTACTTCTCTGGGTTTCATTTTCCTTGTTTGCAAGCAGAGTAAGTTAAAAAAAAAATCAATCTCTTAAGTCCCTTCTCACTCTTACATACTCAATGACGTCAGGAGGTATCTGCTAGTGCTGTGGTTATTTTATTTCAAAGGACAGATAAAACTCAGGTGAGTCAGGAGAATCTAAGCACTTGAAGCTGACTGAACAATGATTTCCATGCTTAGGCTGTGAAACCTTTAGAAAACTACCTCCCTGAGAGTTTGTGACTAGATCTCTACAGAAAAGCTTGGTGTACGAGTGGGGTTTGTGTCCTCCATGCACTAGCCAGCCCACTGCATTTGCTTATGCTATTTTCATTTTTGCTTTAATCTTTGGTTCTTTAGAGAACACAAGAGGTAAGTTTCAATTTTTCTTAGTTTATTGTTCCTTGAAATGACATCCTTGATGTAGAGTCAGTGGGGTTCATGATTTAAATCGGAGCTCCTAGTGACTTAGTCTTTTAAGTGGACACTCCTCTTGGTTCATGCTATAGATAATTAGTCCATTAAACATTATGGGAGTATGTACTCCAAAGCCCTCAAAGTAAATATTAAAGCAGTTAGAGAGGGGCCTGAGAGATAGCTCAGTAGAATAAGCACTTCACTGGCAAGCACAAGGTTTTGAGTTCGATCTCCAGTTCCACAAAAACAAAACAAAACAAAGTAAGAGAGAAATGTAATTTATTATAATAATTTTCCCAGGGTTACACAAAAATGGGAATAATAGTTATAGAAAGCTTCTGTCTCTAGCTTCCTCCTGTGCTTCTCCAGGGGAATGATGATAGCATAAAGAGGCTGATGGGTTCACCGGAGAGAGACAATGAGAGCACCAAGGTTTCTCATGAAAACAAGAATCAGAACTGCAAGCTCTAATAAGCAGATCAAACCGACACTGAGATACCATTTTATTCCAGCAAGAATACTTATATCATCATGAAGTATAAAGGCAATGCATGCATAGTGAGACCCTGTCTCAAAAAGACAAAAAAATAATAAAAAAAAAAATCTGGTAAGGGTATGGTGAGAAAGAATCCCTACATAGTTGGTGTGAACATAAACTATAAAAACAGGTACAGAGGTATAAACAATATTATAATATAATATTTATATTATAAAATATAATTTATATTTTAAAATATAAATTATATTTGACCCAGCTACACTTCTTCTAGGTGTTTTAGCAGGAGCTAAAGATGTCATTTTACAGGGATACATTCAAATATATACATATGTAAAACTCACAACAGTAAAATCTTGGAAGATACCTATTTCCATCAATATATGAATGGATAAAATATGTACACAGAGACCGCTCAGGCCGCCAGACCCTGAAGCAACTCAGAGTGCAGGCCCAGCATGTGACTGAGACTGCTGAGGCCACTGGATCCTGAAGCAACTCAGAGTGCAGGCCCAGCATGGAACCCTTCAGCAGAACTCCCTGCAAAGAGGCTAGAGGCAAGACCCACCCAGCTGATTCAGGAGCAGAACATCTTGCCAGAGTGATGCAAAGGGTTCACCTGCAAGGCTACAGCAGGAAGATGTGGAGCACAGCAGCCAGACCTAAACAACACCCACCTGGAGGAGTCTGTATTTCATAGATCTGGACCTGGTGCTAAGGTAATAACTCTATCTAAGCTCTACACCAAACGTCAAAAATCAGTGGTACACAAAATGACAAAGAGAAGGAACAAAAAGCAGTCTCAGGCCTCATGTCCACCCAGTACAAATGCAGATGACACTAGCATAGAGGAAATTGGAAATCACACACTGAAATCTCTGAAATAATAGCATTGGAAGTAAAGAAACAACTGCAGAAAGGTATAGAAGAGATCAGATCAGAAATAATTTCTGAAGTAAAAAATGTAGTGATAGCTATAATCAAAGAAGTACTAAGTGCTTCTGCAGAATACACTGATTAAAAAATATAGCACAATATAAAAATGATGGATCCCTTGAATAAGCAATATAAGAAAGAAATAGATGTATGAAACAGATCCAAAGTGATACACAAGAAATTAAAACCTCAATCACAAGCTGGCCAATTCGTTTGAGTGAAAGTGAAAATAGACTTTCTGACCTTAAAGACACCATTGTAGCTAGTGAAAAAGTAAGCAAAGATCTCTTAAAAACAAGTAGGATGCATGAAAAAATAATTCAACCCCTGCAAGACAATGTAAAGATGAACAATGTGAGGCTAATAGCGATCAATGAGAAGGAAGGAGTCAATACAAATGGTATAAAAAGAACATGGGCAGAAGTATAGCAGAAAACTTCCCAAATATGGGGCAACAATCTAACATTCAGGTAACCGAAGCATAGAGAACTCCAAATAACATCAACCCAATGAAAACCACTCCCAGACATATAGTAATCAAGATCCCAGAAATTCAGCACAGAAAAAAATCTACTGAAAGCTGCTAAAAAAAAGAAACTGATCACATTTAAAGGAAAACCCATCAGAATAACGGTAGATTTCTCTTCACCAACCATGAAGTCAAGAAGAGCATGGAGCAAAGTGCTTCAAGTCTTGTAAGAAAACAAATTCAAACCCAGACTGATACATCCTGTGAAACTCTCTTTCAAGTATAATAGAGAAGTAAAATACTTCCATGACAAAGAACAACTAAAGAATTTCATGATGACAAAGCCAAACCTACACAGACTACTAAACAATGTTCTAGAGAGGAAGCAAAATGATCACAATCTCATGATTGAGTAGTAGTCTTTCAGTTATTCTTTTGTGTACAGCAACAAAATATTTCCATCAGCACACTCTACAAATGGACTTCTTTTGCTCCCTATGGTCATGATTCCATATGGGTCTACAGGGTGGGTTTCAAGGAAATAGCTGTAGCTCATTCCCACAAGTGACACCTGGCCACCAGTAAGTATCATGGTCATTATCTATGTCCACAACACACTAGAACTTTGTATGACATCCTATCCCCAAACTGTCAGAAGTGATGGCCATTTATTTTTCATTCCAGCATTCATCTTATGTTTTATTGTTAGTATTTCTTTACTATCATGAACACTTTTTCTTAGTTCAATTGTTTTGAAACATTTAATTTTTAATTAATCATTATTTAATTTTCTGAATAATGCTTAATTTTAATTTTTGTTTTGAGATTTATACTATATCTTTGAATTACAATTTATCTAAAAGACATCATATGATATCTTCTCCTAGTATTAGAAATTTTAAAATGTATATTTCTATTTTCTGTTGACTTTATATTACTTCTTCCCTGTCCTTTGTGCACACACACACACATATATATATATATATGAAAAAAGTATATGTATAACCCAACATAAGATTGGTACTATTTCATAGAAATTTTCAATTACCTTTGAAATAAGGGTTCATCTAATATATCTTATATAGTCCAGAATAACCATCCCTTTGAGAGCTCTTTATTGTTCATCCAGGAACATACTGCAACTTCTCATGCCTTTTGAATTATAGTCTTTGTTATTTTCTATATACTACATCTGGAGGTATTAAAATATTTCAAGTTTGTATAAATAGAAAATATTTCACTTTTAGTTTTCAAAGGTATGTTTGCTAAGTATAAAATTCAAAGAGGATAGATCTTTTTTTTCTTTCAGTCCTTTAATTA